>CM060664.1:1041089-1163589 GCA_030686955.1 Odontamblyopus rebecca
GAGAACAGCCTCCGTATGTGCGAAAACTCAAACTCCAACGTTCATCTTCAGAATTCAAACGGCGCGGATTCTTTTTTTGCAGTGAGAACTCGGATCTGAGCTTCAGTCTTTCCTTTCGTCCCGATTCACGTGAATAAATAAAGCGCGCCGCAAAGGACTGTGGGTAACGAGCGCCCACGCCGCCGACGTCCCGCTCACGAATCCAGAGCCATGAACTCCACCGGCCCGACGATCGTTGGATCCATCAGATTTTTTTAAATACCACTGAATTTCTCACTTTGAATTTTTTTACTCTGAATAAACATGATTATTTTTATTCTGAATTTTAGTTGCTGAAATTCAATGTACTTTTTTTTTTTCAATTTCACCGTTCAAATATTCAGCACAAATATTTTCAATCCCATCTTGGATCGTTGCTGTAAATTTTACGCTCTCAATTTTACACTGTAAAGTTTACGCTCAAGTTTTTGCGCTCTCAGTTTTACACTCTCAGTTTTACACTCAGTTTCACACTCTCAGTTTTACACTCTCAGTTTTACACCGCACACTCGCCCTTTAACTCCTCGGGTTTTTCTAAAGACGACACAGGAAAGTGTTTTTACTTTGTTGACATATTTCTGCTGCTGCTGAACCTTCACAACTGTCCCCGGTGTTGGTGGTGACGTGCCGTAAATCAGCTGCTGGTACTTCCTGTGGGCGTGGTCGGCTGCTGGTACTTCCTGTGGGCGTGGTCGGCTGCTGGTACTTCCTTCCTGTGGGCGTGGTCGGCTGCTGGTACTTCCTGTGGGCGTGGTCGGCTGCTGGTACTTCCTGTGGGCGTGGTCGGCTGCTGGTACTTCCTGTGGGCGTGGTCGGCTGCTGGTACTTCCTGTGGGCGTGGTCGGCTGCTGGTACTTCCTGTGGGCGTGGTCGGCTGCTGGTACTTCCTGTGGGTGTGCCTGACCACGCCCACAGGAAGTACCAGCAGCAGATCCACGACATGTCACCACCAACACCGGGGACAGTTGTGAAGGCTCAGCAGCGGCAGAGACACGTCAACAAGGTAAAAACACTTTCCTGTGTCGTCTTTAGAGAAGAACCCAACAAGTTAAAGACTTAAGAAGACAAAATGAACATCTTTGGCTCACTGACCCTCGTCCCACTGACGCTGAACTCTCACGAACATAACGGGCAGAAAAGACTCGAGTGTGGACAGATCTTCTCCGTGTGCTTCGCAACCTGTGCTTCAGTTCAAAATGCATTTGAATAAACCTAAAATCAGTCTTTTCTTTAGTAAAGGAAGAGCCACGTCTCCTCTCCGGCCGGTCTGTGCCAGTCTGTGCCAGTCTGTGCCCGTCCGGTCCAAACTCGCCCTGTCCTTATCGACAGGGGGGTTCGGTGTGTGCGGGATTGGGCCGGTACAGCTGCTGCACCCGGACCGGTCGCCCGCTTCCCCACCCGCCCGGCAGCTGTCCGATCAGCCGCAGCCCCACGGCGGGCGGGAGCGGGGGCGGCAGGGGCGGGGGGTGGTGGCAGGGGGCGGTGCTGCCGGTAGGCGACAGCGGGCAGTGCGGCACCAGGATGGCGGGAGTCAGGCCGTAGCGCACCTGGAAGACTCGGAGCGGGCCCTGGGGGAGGAAGCCGTTGGGTCTGTGGGGTTCCGGGGCGGGCGGCGGGTCCCGGGGCTCCTGGGCGGGCGTGGGCAGGTTCGAGGCGGGTGTGGGCGGGTTCGGGGCGGGCGCCGGAGCTTTGGTCTGGCACAGCTCCTGGACCTTCTCGGCCTGGGCTCTCCGGACGTGGTAGGTGCGGCGCCAACGCTGGAAGGAGTCCAGGAAGTCGTCCAGGGCCAGGTTCCCCTCCATGAACTTCTCCAGCAGCTCCTGACGAGACAAGCGCTAACGTGAGGAACTACGACGACTGTGGCAGACTGTAGAAGACTGCCCTCTCTCTGCCCTCTCTCTGCCCTCTCTCTGCCCTCTCTCTGCCCTCTCTCTGCCCTCTCTCTGCCCTCTCTCCGCCCTCTCTCCGCCCTCTCTCCGCCCTCTCTCTGCCCTCTCTCCGCCCTCTCTTTGCCCTCTCTTTGCCCTCTCTGCCCTCTCTCCGTCCTCTCTTTTCCCTCTCTTTTCCCTCACTCTGCCCTCTCTTTTCCCTCTCTCTGCCCTCACTCTGCCCTCTCTTTGCCCTCACTCTGCCCTCTCTTTTCCCTCTCTCTGCCCTCTCTCTGCCCTCTCTCCGCCCTCAGCACTCTCTCTGCCCTCTCTCCTCTCCGCCCTCTCTCCGCCCTCTCTCTCCGCCCTCTCTCTCCGCCCTCTCTCTCCGCCCTCTCTCCGCCCTCTCTCCGCCCTCTCTTTGCCCTCTCTCTGCCCTCTCTCTGCCCTCTCTCCGCCCTCTCTCCGCCCTCTCTCCGCCCTCTCTTTGCCCTCTCTCTGCCCTCTCTCTGCCCTCTCTGCCCTCTCTCTGCCCTCTTTGCCCTCTCTCCGCCCTCTCTCCGCCCTCTCTCCGCCCTCTCTCCGCCCTCTCTCCGCCCTCGTTACCTCAGACTGCTCCTCGGCCCGGGACACCTCCTCCTGCAGCAGGTGGCGGGCGCTCTGGACGCTGCCTTTGTGCCCTCGGGCCTCTGCAAAAACACAAAGAAATTAAAACAACAGGAGCAAAGGTTGTCGGTTTGAATCCCGCTCTCGATATAAACACTGTGATTTCAGCTTTTGCTCTTAACTGTTCGTCTGAAGCCGCCACACAGGATCCTGAACTTTTCATTTCTGTTTTGTTCCTAAATCAAGATCTGAACAGAAATAACGGACCAATCAGACGCCTTCATTCCCCGAGGCCCCTCCCCCTAGCGTTAGCAACAGGTTTGATTGACAGCTCGTTTCGTTGCTAAGTAAGTTCCCTTCGGTTACAATATCTAACGTTACTAGAATCTGAACGAGCAGAATTTAACGAGCAGAAAGTAAAGTGAATTTGGTTAAATTGTGACTCTGTTGTTGTTCGTACGGAACAGAACAAACAACATAAATCAGTGACTTAAACTATTTAGTTTGATGCTAAAAGCTCAAAGTTTCTTCTTCTTCTGCAGAATCAGTAAATCCAGAGCGTCTCCGCTCTGAGGAGGCGCCACGTTTAACCTCCTCACTTGTGATTGGCTCTTGTGTTGCTATGATACTCGAGGTCGGATTTCCCAATATGGAGCCTGTAACCGCGGCAACGAAAGCTTCATTTGAGCGACGCTGACGCTGTGGAGACGTCACACTCACTCAGACACTCAGATATACGGAGTATGAGGTAAAGTCACGGTCACGTCGCTCGTCAGTCTGATGAATATTCACGAGTCCCGGACACGACCTCGGGGGAAACAGACGACCTCAGCAGCACGGCCGACCGGAGCGACCCCGAAGTGTGTCCGAGTGAGAGGCGCCCTGACCCCCGCCGCCTCGACCCCCACCACCACGACCCCCTCGCACCCCGCCCCCCTCGCAACCCGCCCCCCTCGCCGCGCGTTGGGGCCATCAGCCGGTCAGCGCGGGCCTGGGGGGACTCTGCATGAAGACAGTGAGGACCGGGGTCACTCTGCTCCCACGACGCACATTTCATAAAACTAACTAAGATTTATTCTCTTAAATCTACACAAAAACTCTTATTTATCTTGTTTCATGACTAATAAACATGTAAGATTAATCTTATTTCAAGATATAAATATGTATAAACTAGACATTTTTCTGGATGTAAATGAGTCGATCTTGGACTGAAATTGTTCAGTGTCTCTGAACCTTCAGCTGTGACATGGACAGATTAAAAGATTTAAAGGTTTTAGGAGAGCGGTGATATGTTCCTAAGTGGCAATTAGCCTTAAAATAAGGAAATCAAGAATTTCATTAAGATTCATGAAATAAAATCAAGAATAAAACGGTCAATAACAGCTTTATATTCTAGGTTTAAGAATTTTCAGTTTAATTTATTCTTAGAATTTGTGTTTTTATAATAATAATAATAATAATAAATAAAAGTGGATTTTTGAGGAGGGGGATTTTTGCAGTGCATTCAATTCAATTCAATTTATTTTTGTAGCGCCCAAAATCACAACACCAGTTTCCTCTAAGGCCGTTCCAAGATTCTGATGAGTAAAACATACACACAGACATATCAGAACAGGAATAAACAACATTCATGTAAAGCAGCAAATGAAACATGGTCCAGTCGTCCCCTGTCCTTAGACCCTCCTTCTCAGCAAGGAACAACTCCAAAAAACCCATTCTGCAAACAAGAGACGCTAACAAGAGACGCTAAAAAGAGACGCTAACAAGAGACGCTAAAAAGAGACGCTAACAACAGAGGCTAACAACAGAGGCTAAAAACAGAGGCTCAAAACAGAGGCTCAAAAACAGAGGCTAAAAACAGACGCTAACAACAGAACCTAAAAACAGAACCTAAAAACAGACGCCAACAACAGAAGCTAAAAACAAAGGCTAAAAACAGAGGCTAAAAACAGGATCTAAAAACAGAAGCAAAAAACAGAGGCAAAAGACAGAGGCAAAAAACAGACGCTAAAAACAGAGGCTAAAACCAGAGGCTTAACAACAGACGCTAAAAACAGAGGCAAAAAACAGAGGCTCAAAAATAGAGGCTAAAAACAGAAGCTAATAACAAAAGCTAAAAACAGAAGCTAAAAACAGAAGCCAAAACCAGAGGCTTAACAACAGAGGCAAAAAACAGAGGCAAAAAACAGAGGCAAAAAACAGACGCTAAAAACAGACGCAAAAAACAGACACTAAAACCAGAGGCTTAACAACAGAGGCAAAAAACAGAGGCAAAAAACAGAGGCAAAAAACAGAGACAAAAAATAGAGACAAAAAATAGAGGCTAAAACCAGAGGCAAAAAACAGAGGCTAAAACCAGAGGCTAAAACCAGAGGCTAAAAACAGGAGGTAAAAAACAAAGGCAAAAAACAGACACTAAAAACAGACACTAAAAACAGAGGCTAAAACCAGAGGCTTAACAACAGATGCTAAAAACAGAGGCAAAAAACAGAGGCTCAAAAATAGAGGCTAAAAACAGAAGCTAATAACAAAAGCTAAAAACAGAAGCTAAAAACAGAAGCCAAAACCAGAGGCTTAACAACAGAGGCAAAAAACAGAGGCAAAAAATAGAGGCAAAAAATAGAGGCAAAAAACAGAGGCTAAAACCAGAGGCTAAAACCAGAGGCTAAAAACAGAGGCTAAAAACAGAGGCTAAAAACAGAAGCTAAAACCAGAGGCTAAAAACAGAGGCTAAAACCAGAGACTAAAAACAGGAGCTAAAAACAGAAGCCAAAACCAGAGGCTTAACAACAGAGGCTAAAAAGAGAGGCAAAAAATGGAGGCTAAAAACAGAGGTAAAAAACAGAGGCTAAAAACAGAAGCTAAAAACGGAGGCTAAAAACAGAGGCAAAAAACAGGCTAAAAACAGAGGCAAAAAACAAAGGCAAAAAACAAAGGCAAAAAACAGAGGCAAAAACCAGAGGCTAAAAACAGGAGCTAAAAACAGAAGCAAAAAACAGAGGCAAAAGACAGAGGCAAAAAACAGACGCTAAAAACAGACGCAAAAACAGACACTAAAAACAGAGGCTAAAACCAGAGGCTTAACAACAGATGCTAAAAACAGAGGCAAAAAACAGAGGCTCAAAAATAGAGGCTAAAAACAGAAGCTAATAACAAAAGCTAAAAACAGAAGCTAAAAACAGAAGCCAAAACCAGAGGCTTAACAACAGAGGCAAAAAACAGAGGCAAAAAACAGAGACAAAAAATAGAGGCAAAAAACAGAGGCTAAAACCAGAAGCTAAAAACAGAGGCTAAAAACAGAAGCTAAAAACAGATGCTAAAACTAGAAGCTAACAACAGAAGCTAAAAACAGAAGCTAAAAACAGACGCTAAACCAGAAGCTAAAACTAGAAGCTAACAACAGAAGCTAAAAACAGACGCTAAACCAGAAGCTAAAACCAGAAGCTAAAAACAGAAGCTAAAAACAGACGCTAAACCAGAAGCTAAAACTAGAAGCTAACAACAGAAGCTAAAAACAGAAGCTAAACCAGAAGCTAAAAACAGAAGCTAAAAACAGAAGCTAAACACAGAAGCTAAACACAGAAGCTAAAAACAGTAGCTAACTATCGCTCTGTTTCCAGCAGCAGCGGCGCACTTCAGTCTGGAATGTTCTGTCCTGTGGGGCAGGGGTCTCCAGCCCGATTCCTCCACTGAGCTTCTTTACAAAAGGAAAATGCCAGAGCTGCTCATGTTAGAAAGAACGAGGACGAGGACGAGGACGCAGCTGATGCCTTTAAAACACAAACCACTGTCTGTTTATTAGTGCAGAAAGTTCAGAGAATCCAGACGTCCTGACCCTGTGTCCACTGTCCCAAAGACTTATACAAAACCACTGATTTGTCCCAGTTTTATACAAGAAATGTCCCAGTGTCTTTATTTTTGACCAAAGTGAACCTACAACAGTAAAGAGGCAGAAACTGTCATTTGTTTTGGTAAAATACAGAAAAGCTGCTTAAGAGGAGAGGAAGAGGAGAGGAAGAGGAGAGGAAGAGGAGAGGGAGAGGAGAGGAAGAGGAGAGGAAGAGGAGAGGAAGAGGAGAGGAAGAGGAGAGGAAGAGGAGAGGGAGAGAAGAGGAAGAGGAGAGGAAGAGGAGAGGGAGAGGAGAGGAAGAGGAAGAGGAGAGGGAGAGAAGAGGAAGAGGAGAGGGAGAGGAAGAGGAGAGGGAGAGGAGAGGAAGAGGAGAGGAAGAGGAGAGGAAGAGGAGAGGGAGAGGAAGAGGAGAGGGAGAGGGAGAGGATAGGGAGAGGAAGACGAGAGGGAGAGGAAGAGGAGAGGAAGAGGAGAGGGAGAGGGAGAGGAGAGGGAGAGGAGAGGGAGAGGAAGAGGAGAGGAAGAGGAGAGGGAGAGGAAGCCGAGAGGAGAGGAAGACGAGAGGGAGAGGAACAGGAGAGGAAGAGGAGAGGAAGAGGAGAGGGAGAGGAGAGGAAGAGGACAGGGAGAGGAGAGGGAGAGGAAGAGAGGAGAGGAAGAGAGGGAGAGGAGAGGTAGAGGAGAGGTAGAGGAGAGGAAGAGGAGAGGAAGAGGAGAGAAGAGGGAGAGAAGAGGAAGAGGAGAGGAAGAGGAGAGGAAGAGGAGAGGGAGAGGAGAGGAAGAGGAGAGGAAGAGGAGAGGGAGAGGAAGACGAGAGGGAGAGGAAGACGAGAGGGAGAGGAAGACGAGAGGAAGAGGAGAGGAAGAGGAGAGGAAGAGGAGAGGGAGAGAAAGACGAGAGGGAGAGGGAGAGGAAGAGGAGAGGGAGAGGAGAGGAAGAGAGAGAGGAGAGGAAGAGGAGAGGAAGAGGAGAGGAAGAGGAAGACGAGAGGGAGAGGAAGAGGAGAGGAAGAGGAGAGGAAGAGGAGAGGGAGAGGAAGACGAGAGGGAGAGGAAGACGAGAGGGAGAGAAGAGGAAGAGGAGAGGGAGAGGAAGAGGAGAGGGAGAGGAGAGGGAGAGGGAGAGGAAGAGGAGAGGAGAGGAAGAGGAGAGGAAGAGGAGAGAAGAGGGAGAGAAGAGGAAGAGGAGAGGAAGAGGAGAGGGAGAGGAGAGGAAGAGGAGAGGAAGAGGAGAGGGAGAGGAGAGGAAGAGGAAGAGGAAGAGGAGAGGGAGAGAAGAGGAAGAGGAGAGGGAGAGGAAGAGGAGAGGAAGAGGAGAGGAAGAGGAGAGGAAGAGGAAGAGGAGAGGGAGAGGGAGAGGAGAGGGAGAGGAAGACGAGAGGGAGAGGAAGACGAGAGGGAGAGGAACAGGAGAGGAAGAGGAGAGGAAGAGGAGAGGGAGAGGGAGAGGAGAGGGAGAGGAAGAGGAGAGGGAGAGGAAGAGGAGAGGAAGAGAAGAGGGAGAGGAAGAGGAGAGGGAGAGGAAGACGAGAGGGAGAGGAAGAGGAGAGGAAGAGGAGAGGAAGAGGAGAGGGAGAGGAGAGGAAGAGGAGAGGAAGAGGAGAGGGAGAGGAGAGGAAGAGGAGAGGGAGACGAGAGGGAGAGGAGAAGGAGAGGAGAGGGAGAGAGAGGAAGATGAGAGGGAGACGAGAGGGAGAGGAGAGGGAGAGGAGAGGAAGAGGAGAGGAAGAGGAGAGGGAGAGGAGAGGAGAGGGAGAGGAGAGGGAGAGGAGAGGGAGAGGAGAGGAAGACGAGAGGGAGAGGAAGACGAGAGGGAGAGGAAGACGAGAGGAAGAGGAGAGGAAGAGGAGAGGGAGAGAAAGACGAGAGGGAGAGGAAGAGGAGAGGGAGAGGAGAGGAAGAGGAGAGGAAGAGGAGAGGAACAGGAGAGGAACAGGAGAGGAAGAGGAAGACGAGAGGGAGAGGAAGAGGAGAGGAAGAGGAGAGGAAGAGGAGAGGGAGAGGAAGACGAGAGGGAGAGGAAGACGAGAGGGAGAGGAGAGGAAGAGGAAGAGGAAGAGGAGAGGAAGAGGAGAGGGAGAGGAGAGGGAGAGGAAGAGGAGAGGAAGAGGAGAGGGAGAGGAAGCCGAGAGGGAGAGGAAGCGGAGAGGGAGAGAAGAGGAGAGGAAGAGGAAGAGGAGAGGAAGAGGAGAGGGAGAGGAAGACGAGAGGGAGAGGAAGAGGAGAGGGAGAGGAGAGGAAGAGGAGAGGAAGAGGAGAGGAAGAGGAGAGGAAGAGGAGAGGAAGAGGAAGACGAGAGGGAGAGGAAGACGAGAGGGAGAGGAAGAGGAGAGGGAGAGGAGAGGAAGAGGAGAGGGAGAGGAAGACGAGAGGGAGAGGAAGAGGAGAGGAAGAGGAAGAGGAGAGGAAGAGGAGAGGAAGAGGAGAGGGAGAGGAGAGGAAGAGGAGAGGGAGCCGAGAGGGAGAGGAAGAGGAGAGGGAGAGGAGAGGAAGAGGACGAGGAAGAGGAGAGGAAGAGGAGAGGGAGAGGAAGAGGAGAGGAAGAGGAGAGGGAGAGGAAGCCGAGAGGGAGAGGAAGAGGAGAGGGAGAGGAGAGGAAGAGGAGAGGGAGAGGAGAGGAAGAGGAGAGGGAGAGGAAGCCGAGAGGGAGAGGAAGAGGAGAGGGAGAGGAGGGGGAGAGGAAGAGGAGAGGAAGAGGAGAGGAAGAGGAAGAGGAGAGGAAGAGGAGAGGGAGAGGGAGAGGAGAGGGAGAGGAAGAGGAGAGGGAGAGGAAGCCGAGAGGGAGAGGAAGAGGAGAGGAAGAGGAGAGGAAGAGGAAGAGAAGAGGAAGAGGAGAGGAAGAGAAGAGGAAGAGGAGAGGGAGAGGAAGAGGAGAGGGAGAGGAAGAGGAGAGGGAGAGGAAGACGAGAGTGAGAGGAAGAGGAGAGGAAGAGGAAGAGAAAGAGAAGAGGAAGAGGAGAGGGAGAGGAAGAGGAGAGGAAGAGGAAGAGGAGAGGGAGAGGAAGACGAGAGGAAGAGGAGAGGAAGAGGAAGAGGAGAGGAAGAGGAGAAGAAGAGGAGAGGGAGAGGAAGACGAGAGGGAGAGGAAGAGGAGAGGGAGAGGAAGAGGAGAGGAAGAGGAGAGGAAGAGGAGAGGAAGAAAAGAGGAAGAGGAGAGGAAGAGGAGAGGGAGAGGAAGAGGAGAGGAAGAGGAGAGGAAGAGGAGAGGGAGAGGAAGAGTAGAGGGAGAGGAAGACGAGAGGGAGAGGAAGAGGAGAGGAAGAGGAGAGGAAGAGGAAGAGGAGAGGAAGAGTAGAGGGAGAGAAAGACGAGAGGGAGAGGAGAGGGAGAGCAGAGGGAGAGGGAGAGGAAGAGGAGAGGAAGAGAAGAGGAAGAGGAAGAGGAGAGGAAGAGGAGATGACCTGAACACTCGAGATTTCTTTCTTTTCTGGTATCGTGCTGTATTTTGGTCGTACAAACTAATAGTTTTTATTTTTATTTTCTGTAAGAACAAAGTAACAAAACTAAAAACACGACAAACGAATCATAAAGTTAACGAAGACAAGGGTCACAGGTCTGGGGTCAGGGGTCACAGGTCAGAGGTCACGGGTCTGGGGTCAGAGGTCACGGGTCTGGGGTCAGGGGTCAGAGGTCACGGGTCAGGGGTCACAGGTCTGGGGTCACAGGTCACAGGTCAGGGGTCACAGGTCAGGGGTCAGAGGTCACAGGTCGTGTGCGCTCACCCAGGCGGCTCCGTTTGTCCCAGCAGGCGGTTGCCAGGTTGGACAGTTCCTGGTACTTGTCGGCGAGCTGCCCTTTCCCGGCCTGGAGGCTCGGCCTGTGGGCGAGACTGGACTGTGCCAGCTCCCGGTTCGTCCTCAGAAGGTTCTCCCTGCCCACCTGGAGGTCCTGGAACTGAACACAGAGCTACAGTTACCCCTGAAGTCCCACGACATCGTCCACGACTCAGAGGAACATGTTTCTATAACCAGAACTTTCTAAGACAGAAACGTCCTTTTCCCCTCTGAAAGTGCAGACATAGAGGTTTCCGTACATTTCTGCGGCTTTATCCTACGTCACACTCACGCTGTGTGATGACGTGAGCAAAACGAGTGTCCAACAGGAACTTTGTTTTCCCCAAACTCATGCGCTCCGTCCATTTTGATCTGGGTTCAGTCACAGCGATAAAGACTCGAGCTTCAACGCCCCTCCGGACCCGGGGCCCCTCCGGACCCGAGGCCCCTAAGGACAGGCCCGGGGATCTGGTACTTGGTCTTGTTCCATCCTTCAGCACCAGTGCTCTGGGCTGGGGCAGAGCGGCTCCTCTGTGCGTTGTATCCGTGCAGGTCCGGGCCGCGGGCCACGGGTCCGGGCCGCGGGCCACAGGTCCGGGCCGCGGGCCACAGGTCCGGGCCGCGGGCCACAGGTCCGGGCCGCGGGCCACAGGTCCGGGCCGCGGTGGTTCTCTGTTTTCGAGGTTCTCTGGTTCCGCGGTCGTGCACATGGACAGAACTCACTTTGGTTCATTATCATTAGTTCTGAGGTCCGTCCTCTGCACTCGGTTCTTCCGGGGAAACACTGAACACTTCCTGCTCCAGCCTGAGCCGAGCATCGCCTCAGAGACAAAAGGCCGGAGAACTTAAATCACGATTTTTTAAAAAATGTATCACGTTACGGATCGAGCTCCAGCGCTTCATCACACACATGTGCTCAAACAGTTCAGACACACGCACACACATGCACGCACACACGCACATGCACGCACATGCACGCACATGCACACGCACGCACGCACACACACACGCACGCACATGCACGCACATGCACACGCACGCACACACACACACACGCACGCACACACACACACTTGAGGATGTTTGTAGTTCTTGCATGTTTGTAGTTCTTACATGTTTGTAGTTCTTGCATGTTTGTAGTTCTTCCATGTTTGTAGTTCTTAAAGCCTGTTAAACAGCTGTGTGCATTATATTCCGTATATCTGAGCGTCTCAGTGAGCGACGTCAGCGTCAGCGTCGCTCAGATGAGGCTCACGTTGCCACGGTTACAGGAGCGAATCTGGAGTTATGAAGAGGGTTTTTTTGACGGACAAAATAGCAAGAAAAAACTTTAGGCTCCTGTCGCAGGTTTTTCAAGACAGGTTAGCCGCTAACGGGTTAGCCGCTAACGGGTTAGCCGCTAACGGGTTAGCCGCTAACGGGTTAGCCGCTAACGGGTTAGCCGCTAACGGGTTAGCCGCTAACGGGTTAGCCGCTAACGGGTTAGCCGCTAACGGGTTAGCTTAGTATATGGACTATGGGTGAAAAGTACTGGCAGGACATGGGCCTTTCCACATATAAACCCCAAAGTGCGAGTGCCAAAGCCCCAGACTAAACTCTGCTGTTTCCCACCATCAGAGAAAGGCCCTGACTACCGAGGGCCCCTGGGGTCCGACGCACCACGAAGAGGCCGCAGCAGCAGCAGCAGCAGCAGCAGCAGCTCCAGCCAAAAACACAGAGGCCAAAAACACCAAGGTCCAGGTCTAGGGTCCAGGTCTAGGGTCCAGGTCTAGGGTCCAGGTCTAGGGTCCAGGTCTAGGGTCCAGGTCTAGGGTCCAGGTCTAAGGTCCAGGTCTAAGGTCCAGGTCTAAGGTCCAGGTCTAGGGTCCAGGTCTAAGGTCCAGGTCTAAGGTCCAGGTCTAAGGTCCAGGTCTAAGGTCTAGGGTCTAGGGTCCAGGTCTAGGGTCCAGGTCTAGGGTCCAGGTCTAGGGTCCAGGTCTAGGGTCCAGGTCTAAGGTCCAGGTCTAGGGTCCAGGTCTAGGGTCCAGGTCTAGGGTCCAGGTCTAGGGTCCAGGTCTAAGGTCCAGGTCTAGGGTCCAGGTCTAGGGTCCAGGTCTAAGGTCCAGGTCTAGGATCCAGGTCTAAGGTCCAGGTCTGGAACAGAGAGATGGAGATGGAAGAACGAAAGAACAAATGAACAAAAGAAGAATGAATGAATGAAAGAAGGGAGGAAAGGAGGAAGGGAGGAAAGGAGGAAAGGAGGAAGGGAGGAAAGGCCAAAAAAGGAAAGTCGGGTGTAAATCTGAGACAGATTTGGACTCTGTTCGGTCCCTAATGACGATAATAATAATGACTCAGTCTGTGATTCTGGAGAATATCGTGATAAATATCGTATCGTATCGTTACGCTCCGACACTCACACATCAGAACTGGGACTAAACTGGGGCCGGACTGAACCCAAATCCGGTCTGTAAGAGTCCGGCCCTGTAACCACGGCGACGCACATTCCTCTGCACCGCTTTAATGAACTCATCATGTCAACACACACTTCCTGTTTGCACTTAGCTTAGCGTTAGCCACATTAAACTCCAGAGACACATCCGGGGCCGGGGGCCGAGGGGCCGAGGGCCGGGGGGCCGAGGGGGCGGGAAGCAGGGGGGCAGGGACTAAACAGGATGTGAAAAGGAGGAGTGAAGGGAGTGAAAGGAGAGCCAGGATCACTGACATTATGGATTATTGACTCATGAACCAAAGGACCACACAGTGACATCACAGTGTTGTGATCAGGAGGTGCTCCGTCTGTGCACCAGTTTGTTCATTTGTTTGGAGGAGAAGCTCCTGGAGATCAGGGGCACGAGGGGGCACGAGGGGGTACGAGGGGGCACGAGGGGGCATGAGGAGTTTCATATATATATATATATATATATATATATATATATATATATATATATATATATATATATATATATATATATATATATATATATATATATATATATAAAAATAACCACAACTTAAATCTCAAACCAGAGCCACAGGCCATAGAAACCAGGACTGAACCAGGACTGAACCAGGACTGAACCAGGACTAAACCAGGACTGAAAAAGGACTGAACCAGGACTAAACCAGGACTAAACCTGGACTGAACCAGGAGTTGTGCCCATAAAGTGCAGGTCCAGAGCTCCGCCCCGTGAGCCTGAACGCACTTTGTGAACACCAGACTCAGGTTAAGGCTCTCGCTCTTAAACCCAAGTTTAGTCCCGGTTTAGTCCCGGTTTAGTCCCGGTTTAGTCCCGGTTTAGTCCCGGTTTAGTCCCGGTTTAGTCCTGGTTTAAGTTCTATTTTCTATTGTAGTTTTTTCTCTTGGTGTCGTCTCCAACTCGTCTTCACACGTGACTCAGAAAACAAAGGAGAAAGTGTCCAGCAGATCAACACAGCCCCCTCCCTGTCTGCCCCTGTCTGCCCCTGTCACTGCCCGTCTGCCCCTGTCTGCCCCTGTCACTGCCCCTGTCTGCCCCTGTCTCTGCCCCTGTCTCTGCCCCTGTCTGCCCCTGTCACTGCCCCTGTCACTGCCCCTGTCACTGCCCCTGTCACTGCCCCTGTCTGCCCTCTTTCTGCTGTGGTGAAATCAGTCGGGCAGATGGACGAGGAACAGCAGCTCCTGTGAGGGACCAGACTGAACACTTTAGTCCTGCTTTAGTCCTGGTTTAGTCCTGCTTTAGTCCTGCTTTAGTCCTGCTTTAGTCCTGCTTTAGTCCTGCTTTAGTCCTGGTTTAGTCCTGCTTTAGTCCTGCTTTAGTCCTGGTTCTGTCACAGTAAATGTTGCAGATCTGAGCTTTTACTGATCATAATTCAGATTCTAACACTGAACTCCAGAGTGTTCAGACCTAAAATGCCCCAGTCTGAACCCAGACCTGCCCCAGTCCGGACCCCAGACCTGCCCCAGTCCGGACCCCAGACCTGCCCCAGTCCGGATCCCAGACCTGCCCCAGTCCGGATCCCAGACCTGCCCCAGTCCGGACCCGGTGCCAGTGCAGCTTCTGCAGCTCAGGAGGAAACAGGAGCTTCACATGAGTCTGTGTCCATGAGCCTCAAAGAGCCACATCCCTGTACTGTGCTGTTCTGTGCTGTTCTGTGCTGTGCTGTGCTGTGCTGTGCTGTGCTGTTGTTCTGTGCTGTGCTGTTCTGTGCTGCTCTGGACCTGGCTCCACTTTGTTTTATTCACGTTTCACACACAAACTGAAAACGCTCTGTTCCACCTCGTGATGTCATCACGTGGTGATACAGGAAGTGCTCCACTGTGTTTTTAAACTCCACACACTTCACCAGAATAGTCGCTCACAACGCGTTCAGTGAAAATAACTCTGGGTTTGGGGTTAAACAGGAGCTTTGGTCCAGTGTCACTTCCGGAACATTTCCATGTTAAATGAAGTGTGGAACAGACGGACTCAGGAAAACCCGGACAAACTGGCTCCAGGCTGTGGCGCAGCGCGCTCCTGCCACGCACGCACACGGTCCACCGACCCACGGACCCCCACGGACCCCCGTTCAGACTCGACCCCACGGGACAGATCCACGGTCCCCCCGCGTAAAACCGATACACGAACGCGTCCGGACGAGCGCAGAACAGACACGGAACAGGCCCGGACTAAAGAAGGTCTGCGGAGCTGCTCTAGCCCGGGGTTAGACCCGGTTTAGTCCTGGGATAGACCTGGTTTAGACCTGGTTTAGACCCGGTTTAGACCCGGTTTAGACCTGGTTTAGACCTGGTTTATTTGACCTTTTTTCCTGACTTGCTTCTGGCTTGACGCTGGTTTAAGTTTGGTCCTTTTTGGTACAACCTGGGTTCATACCTGGATTAGGCTAGTCCCGGTTCACAGTCCTGGTTTAGTCCTGTTTCAGTCCCGGTTTAGACCTGGTTTAGTCCCGTTTCAGTCCCGGTTTAGTCCTGGTTTAGTCCCTGTTAACAGTCGTGGTTTAGTCCTGTCTTAGTCCCTGTTTAGACCTGGTTTAAAACCCCCAGTCCTGGTTTAGTCCTGGTTTAGTCCCGGCGCATTCCTCTGTAAACCTCCAGCCATGTTCGTGTGGGGGAGAAGCCCCGCACAGCCCCGCACAGCCCCGCACAGCCCCGCACAGCCCCGCACAGCCCCGCACAGACCCGCACAGCCCCGCACAGACCCGCACAGCCCCGCACAGACCTTCTCGTTGAGCTGGATGATCTGGTCCATCTTGGCGTCGTCCCGCAGCAGCTCCCGCAGCTCCTCGGTGCTCAGCTCTCGGTACCCGTCGGGGCAGGCCGGGGCCTCCCTGACGCCGGCCATGGCGCTGTGGACGCGGGCGCAGAGGCGCAGAGGCGGCGGGGGCAGAGCTCGGGCCGCGGCTCGGTCACATCCCGCTCGCTCCCGTCGGAATGCGCCGCGCAGGAGCGGAGCCCACGGCGCAGAAACACGCGCAGTACGCACGGGACTTCCGCTCGCGAGACTTCAGGCCTCACGTGCAGGAAGACCCCCACCCATCCCCCACCTATCCCCTCCCCCTCACACCAGAGCTGAAGAACATTTCCTCTGTGATGTTTTGGAGCCGGACTGAGCGTGCGTAAAAGTCCAGACCTTTAAAGCCACAGTACGTAACTTCTGTGCATCCAAAAATAAGCGCACTGGAAAAAACAACAACATCACACTGCAACAAAGGCCTATGAAAAATAAGAAAACAACACCAGTTTTGAGGTAAAAATGTCCTGTTTTAAGTGACAGTTTCAAGTATTTATGGACAGATTTTTCCCCTTATCGGTTTGAGGAGGAAGTTAAAGAGGCTTAACCTGGACTGAGTTCATATAAAAAGTGCTTAGAATAAGTTGTAATATCGAGATAAGATAAATCAGGAGGAATATCTGGAAACAAGTCAAAAATCTCATCTTAAGTAAAAAAAATTCTTAAAATTGATCTTTTAGGATGAATCTGCTTAATTCAAGTCAGTTTAACTATGATAGAAACCCCTTTTTTGCAGTGTAAAGTGACTTAAATTAAGAACGTTTAACTTTATTTGAGCAGATTCCTCTTAACAAGTGAAATGTTCGGCTGTGGAATAAGTGTTTTTTTCTTAATTCAAGCAGAACAAAGATATAAGAAGTACAAAAATAAATTATCGGACATAATCAGAGCGAGCGAGCAGCTATACTGTAAGAAAATATGATGTGAAAATAGAAACAATATAAAGAGAACTTGGGAAACACTGAATAAACTCATTAAACAACGACCTATAAAAGTAACATATCCTGAGTATTTCACTGACAAAAATGATGAAATTCAAAACACCAATGACAGTAAATCGTTTCAGTCATTTCTTTGTAAATGTTGGCCCAGGGAACTGTACAGTCTCACCATCATTTTGAAAGAAATCCGCACTCAATCTTTATATCTGCAACAAATGAACATGAAACAAACATGGTCCTGAAATGCAAAAGTAAATGATCCAGAGATTGTCACGGCACAGATCTGGTACTAGTCAAGAAAGTAATAAAACCATTGCTCAGCCCTTCATATCTGTGATTTATCCTTTCTGTCGGGGCGTTTCCCAAATGAAAATAGCAAAAGTAATACCAACACTCAAGAGTGAGAACAAACCACAGGCCGATCTCTCTACCACAGTTTTCCCTTCAGGTCACACCTCCAAACGTTTCTCAACAAACATCAAATAATGAACGCAAAGAACCACCTCAATGGCAATAATGGACCCAGCAGAGGGCATCACAAATGCACCAGAGGACAAAAAATATGCTGCCGGTATTTTTATTGATCTTAAGAAACCCTTTGACACTATCACTCATTCAGTGTTATTACACAAACTTGAACGTGTCTGGATGGGTTTCCTCCAGGCTCTGGTTTCCCCCATCAACTCAAAACATGCACTGTAGGTGTGAGTGTGTGAGTGAGTGTTGGTGGTGGTCGGAGGGACCGTTGGCGCCACTTGGCTTGGCAGCCACGCCTCCGTCAGTCTGCCCCAGGGCAACTGTGGCTACAACAGTAGTTTACCACCACCGGGTCTGGAGTGAATGAAGAATACTGTAAAATGCTGTGTAAAGCACTTTGGGGACATGTGTCTGAGTAAAGCACTATATAAATAAACCTTACCTTACCAATATGGAATCAGAGATACTATAGGATCAGAGATACTGTAGGATCAGAGATCCTATAGGATCAGAGATACTATAGGATCAGAGATACTATAGGATCAGAGATACTGTAGGATCAGAGATACTATAGGATCAGAGATACTGTAGGATCAGAGATACTATAGGATCAGAGATACTATAGGATCAGAGATACTATAGGATCAGAGATACTGTAGTATCAGAGATACTGTAGTATCAGAGATACTATAGGATCAGAGATACTATAGGATCAGAGATACTGTAGTATCAGAGATACTATAGGATCAGAGATACTATAGGATCAGAGATACTATAGGATCAGAGATACTGTAGTATCAGAGATCCTATAGGATCAGAGATACTATAGGATCAGAGACACTATAGGATCAGAGATACTATAGGATCAGAGATACTATAGGATCAGAGATACTAAATAAGCACATGTTCAGTGTGTCAGTGGTTGGAGGAAACTGCCTGTGTTTAAATCATTCCAAAGTGTCTCTATGGGCTTCTCCTCACCTCCAAAAATATTACATCATTTTCAGGTATTTATAAACCAAAATTAAATCAACAATGTTGAGGAAGTTAAGGATCTTGGAGTAATTTTAGACAAGCATTTAAAATTTGAACCACATTTTTAAAAAGTATCTAAGACAATTAGAACAAATCTGAAGTGTTTCCGTCTAATGAGACCTTGTGTGTCCATAAATGCACCAAACTGTACTTCCCTGAAATGATCCTGTCCCACTGTTCACACTGTCCCTGAAATGATCCTGTTCACACTGTTCACACTGTCCCTGAAATGATCCTGTCCCACTGTTCACACTGTCCCTGAAATGATCCTGTTCACACTGTTCACACTGTCCCTGAAATGATCCTTTCACACTGTTCACACTGTCCCTGAAATGATCCTTTCCCACTGTTCACACTGTGCCTGAAATGATCCTGTCCCACTGTTCACACTGTCCCTGAAATGATCCTGTTCACACTGTTCACACTGTCCCTGAAATGATCCTTTCACACTGTTCACACTGTCCCTGAAATGATCCTGTCTCACTGTTCACACTGTCCCTGAAATGATCCTGTCCCACTGTTCACACTGTCCCTGAAATGATCCTTTCACACTGTTCACACTGTCCCTGAAATGATCCTGTCCCACTGTTCACACTGTCCCTGAAATGATCCTGTCCCACTGTTCACACTGTCCCTGAAATGATCCTGTCCCACTGTTCACACTGTCCCTGAAATGACCCTTTCCCACTGTTCACACTGTGCCTGAAATGATCCTGTCCCACTGTTCACACTCTCCCTGAAATGATCCTGTCACACTGTTCACACTGTCCCTGAAATGACCCTTTCCCACTGTTCACACTGTGCCTGAAATGATCCTGTCCCACTGTTCACACTGTCCCTGAAATGATCCTGTCCCACTGTTCACACTGTGCCTGAAATGATCCTTTCACACTGTTCACACTGTCCCTGAAATGATCCTGTCCCACTGTTCACACTGTCCCTGAAATGACCCTTTCCCACTGTTCACACTGTCCCTAAAATGATCCTGTCCCACTGTTCACACTGTCCCTGAAATGATCCTGTTCACACTGTTCACACTGTCCCTGAAATGATCCTGTCCCACTGTTCACACTGTGCCTGAAATGATCCTTTCACACTGTTCACACTGTCCCTGAAATGATCCTGTCCCACTGTTCACACTGTCCCTGAAATGACCCTTTTCCACTGTTCACACTGTCCCTAAAATGATCCTGTCCCACTGTTCACACTGTCCCTGAAATGATCCTGTCCCACTGTTCACACTGTCCCTGAAATGATCCTGTCCCACTGTTCACACTGTCCCTGAAATGATCCTGTCCCACTGTTCACACTGTCCCTGAAATGATCCTGTCCCACTGTTCACACTGTGCCTGAAATGATCCTTTCACACTGTTCACACTGTCCCTGAAATGATCCTGTCCCACTGTTCACACTGTCCCTGAAATGATCCTGTCCCACTGTTCACACTGTCCCTGAAATGATCCTTTCCCACTGTTCACACTGTCCCTGAAATGATCCTGTCCCACTGTTCACACTGTCCCTGAAATGATCCTGTCCCACTGTTCACACTGTCCCTGAAATGACCCTTTCCCACTGTTCACACTGTCCCTGAAATGATCCTGTCCCACTGTTCACACTGTCCCTGAAATGATCCTGTTCACACTGTTCACACTGTGCCTGAAATGATCCTGTCCCACTGTTCACACTGTCCCTGAAATGATCCTTTCACACTGTTCACACTGTCCCTGAAATGATCCTGTCACAATGTTCACACTGTCCCTGAAATGACCCTTTTCCACTGTTCACACTGTCCCTAAAATGATCCTGTCCCACTGTTCACACTGTCCCTGAAATGATCCTGTCCCACTGTTCACACTGTCCCTGAAATGATCCTGTCCCACTGTTCACACTGTCCCTGAAATGATCCTGTCCCACTGTTCACACTGTCCCTGAAATGATCCTGTCCCACTGTTCACACTGTCCCTGAAATGATCCTGTCCCACTGTTCACACTGTCCCTGAAATGATCCTTTCACACTGTTCACACTGTCCCTGAAATGATCCTGTCCCACTGTTCACACTGTCCCTGAAATGATCCTGTCCCACTGTTCACACTGTCCCTGAAATGATCCTTTCACACTGTTCACACTGTCCCTGAAATGATCCTGTCCCACTGTTCACACTGTCCCTGAAATGATCCTGTCCCACTGTTCACACTGTCCCTGAAATGATCCTGTCCCACTGTTCACACTGTCCCTGAAATGATCCTGTCCCACTGTTCACACTGTCCCTGAAATGATCCTGTCCCACTGTTCACACTGTCCCTGAAATGATCCTGTCCCACTGTTCACACTGTCCCTGAAATGATCCTGTCCCACTGTTCACACTGTTCACACTGTGAGGGGCCAGAGTCGCTGTGAGAACTGAGGCCTCTGTATAAACCAGCTCGAAAAACAACAAGTCCCTGAGATTATTGTACAATTATAGAAAAGCAAATCTGTTAAACCTGGGCCTGGATCTGGACCTGGACTGGACCTGGACCTGGATCTGGATCTGGGCCTGGGCCTGGGCCTGGACCTGGGCCTGGGCCTGGGCCTGGACCTGGACCTGGACCTGGGCCTGGGCCTGGATCATTTATGAAATATTCTTTCCTAAAATGGAATTTTAAATGTGTAAATAAACTTTTAAATAACATGATTCAGAGGTGTGACTACAAGAGGCGCTGCACATGGAACAGCCTCAACCACACCCACCTCCTCACCCACCCCCACTCCTCCTCACCCACACCCTCCTCCATCACCCACACCCTCCTCACCCACACCCGCCTCCTCACCCACACCCTCCTCCTCACCCACACCCGCCTCCTCACCCACACCCTCCCTCCATCACCCACACCCTCCTCCTCACCCACACCCGCCTCCTCACCCACACCCTCCTCACCCACACCCTCCTCCTCACCCACACCCGCCTCTTCACCCACACCCTCCTCCTCACCCACACCCTCCCTCCATCACCCACACCCGCCTCCTCACCCACACCTCCTCTCACCCACACCCGCTCCTCTCACCCACACCCTCCTCTTTCACCCACACCCTCCCTCCTCACCCACACCCACTTTCCACACTCCTCACCCCACACCCGCTCCTCACCCACACCCTCCTCCCTCACCCACACCCTCCTCCTCTCACCCACACCCACCTCTCCTCACCCATACACCCACCTCCTCACCCACACCCACCTCCCCCTCACCCACACCCACCCTCCCTCCTCACCCACACCCTCCTCCTCACCCACACCCTCCTCCTCACCCACACCACCTCCCTCCACCCACTTCGCCCGACACCCACACCCGCTCCTCACCCACACCCTCCTCATCGACTTCACCCACACCTACCTCCTCCTCACCCACACCCGCTCCTCACCCACACCCTCCTCCTCACCCACACCCTCCTCCCTCACCCACACCCACCTTCCTCACCCACACCCGCTATTAATTCCTCACCCACACCCTCCTCCTCTCACCCACACCCTCCCTCCTCACCCACACCCCTTCATCATATTTCCTCACCCGATTTTCACCCACCTTTTCACCCACACCCACCCTCGAGATTTTCACCCACACCCACCTTCCTCGAGACGATTTTCCACACCCTCCTCCTCACCCACACCCTCCTCTCACCCACACCCTTTATCGAGACGGTTTTTATCGAGACGACGACCCGCTCCTCTACCCGAGCACCCTCCCTCTCACCTACACCCTCCTCCTCACCCACACCCGCCTCCTCACCCACACCCTCCATGAGCTCACCCACACCCTTCCTTCTTTAATGACCTTCCTTCACCCACACCCGCTCCTCACCCACACCCTCCTCCTCACCCACACCCTCCTTCCTCACACCCACACCCGCTTCTCACCCACACCCTCCCTCCATCACCCACACCCTCCTCACCCACACCCTCCTCCTCACCTACACAGACACCCTTCCTCCTCACCCACACCCTCCTTCCTCACCCACACCTGCTTCTCACCCACACCCACCTCTCACCCACACCCGTTCCTCACCCACACCCTCCTCCTTTACCCACACCCGCTCTCACCCACACCCCTCCTCCTCACCCAGCACACCCTCCTCCCTCACCCACACCCTCCTCCTCACCCACACCCACTCCCTCACCCACACCTGCCCTCCTCACCCACACCCGTATTCTCACCCACACCCGCTCTCTCACCCACACCTGCTCCTCACCCACACCCTTCCTCCCTCACCCACACCCTCCTCCTCGACCCACACCCGCTCCTCACCCACACCCTCCTCCCCACACCGCTCCTCACCCACACCCTCCTCCTCACCCACACCCGCTCCTCACCCACACCCTCCTCCTCACCCACACCCGCTCCTCACCCACACCCGCTCCTCACCCACACCCGCTCCTCACCCACACCCGCTCCTACTTCCACACCCGCTCCTCACCCACACCCGCTCCTCACCGACACCCGCTTCTGACCCACACCCGCCTCACCCACACCCTCCTCCTCACCCACACCCGCTCCTCACCCACACCCTCCTCCTCACCCACACCCGCTCCTCACCCACACCCGCTCCTCACCCACACCCTCCTCCTCACCCACACCCGCTCCTCACCCACACCCTCCTCCTCACCCACACCCGCTCCTCACCCACACCCGCTCCTCACCCACACCCGCTCCTCACCCACACCCTCCTCCTCACCCACACCCTCCTCCTCACCCACACCCGCTCCTCACCCACACCCGCTCCTCACCCACACCCTCCTCCACACCCACCCCTCCCTCCTCACCCACACCCGCTCCTCACCCACACCCTCCTCCTCACCCACACCCACTCCTCACCCACACCCGCTCCTCACCCACACCCTCCTCCTCACCCACACCCGTCCCTCTCACCCACACCCGCTCTCTTCACCCACACCCTCTCCTCACCCACACCCTCCTCCTCCTCACCCACACCCGTCCCTCTCACCCACACCCGTCCTCACCCACACCTCCTCACCCACCCCCGCCCCTCACCCACCCCCTATCCTCACCCCCACCCTTCTCCTCACCCACACCCGCTCCTCACCCACACCCGCTCCTCACCCACACCCTCCTCCTCACCCACACCCGCTCCTCACCCACACCCGCTCCTCACCCACACCCTCCTCCTCACCCACACCCTCCTCCTCACCCACACCCGCCTCCTCACCCACACCCGCTCCTCACCCACACCCTCCTCCTCACCCACACCCGCTCCTCACCCACACCCGCTTCTCACCCACACCCGCTCCTCACCCACACCCGCTCCCCTCACCCACACCTCCTCCTCTCACCCACACCCGCTCCTCACCCACACCCCGCTCCTCACCCACACCCGCTCCTCACCCACACCCTCGCTCCTCACCCACACCCTCCTCCTCACCCACACCCGCTCCTCACCCACACCCGCTCCTCACCCACACCCTCCTCCTCACCCACACCCGCTCCTCACCCACCCCCGCTCCTGAGACCACGCTCACCCCTCGTCCTCCAAAACCTCCACCGGCTCCACATCCCGCGTACGCCTCCACTTCAAAGTCCTCCTCACCTTCAGAGCCCTGCAGAACCTGACCCTCCCACCCGTCCTCTGACACACTCCGTCCTCCGACACACCCCGTCCTCTGACACACCCTGTCCTCCGACACACCCCGTCCTCTGACACACCCCGTCCTCTTACACACCCCGTTCCTCTGACACACCCCGTCCTCTGACACACCCCGTCCTCTTACACACCCCGTTCCTCCGACACACCTCGTCCTCCGACACACCTCGTCCTCCGACACACCCCGTCCTCCGACACACCCCGTTTTCCGACACACCTCGTCCTCCGACACACCCTGTCCTCCGACACACCCCGTCCTCTGACACACCCTGTCCTCCGACACACCCCGTCCTCTGACACACCCCGTCCTCTTACACACCCCGTTCCTCCGACACACCTCGTCCTCCGACACACCTCGTCCTCCGACACACCCCGTTTTCCGACACACCTCGTCCTCTTACACACCTCGTCCTCCGACACACCCTGTCCTCCGACACACCCCGTCCTCCGACACACCTCGTCCTCCGACACACCCCGTTTTCCGACACACCTCGTCCTCTTACACACCTCGTCCTCCGACACACCCTGTCCTCCGACACACCCCGTCCTCTTACACACCCCGTTCCTCTGACACACCCCATTCCTCTGACACACCCCATTCCTCTGACACACCCCGTTCCTCTGACACACCTCGTCCCTTCCCTCCGTTCCTCTAAACTGCTTTTAATGTTGAATCTTTAATGTTTGTTGTTTTTTGTCTCGTTACTGTGCAGCGGCTTTGAGTGTCATGAAAAGCACTTTTATAAATAAAATTTATTATTATTATTATTATTAAAAGATCAATTTAAAGAGATTTTTACTTAATAAGATGAGATTTTTGACTTGTTTCCAGATATTTCATCCTGATTTATCTTATCTCGATATTACACCTTATTCTCAGCACTTTTTATATGAACTCAGTCCAGGTTAAGCCTCTTTCACTTCCTCCTCAAACCAATAAGGGGAAAAATCTGTCCATAAATACTTGAAACTCGTGTTTTCTGCTCAGAACAAGATTCAGATTTCGTCTTGTTTTAAGAAAATTTGGTAAGTGAAAATTTCTGACTGCACTGGCAGAAAATTTCACTTAAAACAGGACATTTTAACCTCAAAACGGGTGTTTTTTCTTCTTTTTGAGGCCTTTGTTGCGTTGTAGCTTTAAGGAGGAGTTATAGTGAAATGTGGCGTTGTCCCGGGTGTGTCCAGCAGGAGGCGCCGCGCACCAACAGAAGGGCGGAGCTGCAGTGAGGAGGTGAGTCTGAGGATGAAGAAGAAGCTCCACACGTGAACGTGAAGGAGGAAAAGGAGAAACATTCTTATTATTCCACCAAATAGAGATTTCTGAGCTCCTCCTCAGCCCAAACGTTCGTATTTCCTGTTTTAAATGAATCTGATCTGCTTTTCTTTACATTTTTGACCTCTGCAAACGTTAAATCTTTTGTTATTTGGACCATTTGTCATTTTCTGCAAATGAATCCTTTAAATGAGAAGATTTTTATTTGGAATTTGGGAAAAATGTTGTCAGCGCACTGGAAAAAAACAATATCTCGGTGAGTTAAAGTGACTTAAATTAGGAGCGTTTAACTTTATTTGAGCAGATTCATCTTAACAAGTGAAATGTTCGGGTTTTTTTCTTAATTCAAGCGACATTTGATTTTATAAGTGCAAAAAGTTGTTGCTTTTCTTATTTTAAGTGTAAGAAAGACGTATTTTTCTATTTTAGATACAAAAACCTGACGGCACTGGACGATCACTTTACTAAGTGAAATTTACTCAAATCCTGATGAAACGTTCTTGATCCGAGTCGTTTTAGCCGCACTGGATTTAGTTTGTGGAACACAAATGTTTAAAAAGGAAAAGCTTCTGTTCTGCCACTAGAGGGCGATACTGTCCACCGATACTGTCCACCGATACTGTCCACCGATACTGTCCACCGATACTGTCCACCGATACTGTCCACCGATACTGTCCACCCGATACTGTCCACCGATACTGTCCACCGATACTGTCCACCCGAAACTGTCCACCGATACTGTCCACCGATACTGTCCACCGATACTGTCCACCCGATACTGTCCACCGATACTGTCCACCCGATACTGTCCACCGATACTGTCACAGCCCGATACTGTCCACCCGATACTGTCACAGTCCGATACTGTCCACCCGATACTGTCAGTCCGATACTGTCAGTCCGATACTGTCACAGCCCGATACTGTCCACCCGATACTGTCAGTCCAATACTGTCACAGCCCGATACTGTCACAGCCCGATACTGTCAGTCCGATACTGCCACAGCCCGATACTGTCAGTCCGATACTGTCAGTCCAACACTGTCAGCCCGATACTGTCAGCCCGATACTGTCAGTCCGATACTGTCAGCCCGATACTGTCAGTCCGATACTGTCAGTCTGATACTGTCCACCCGATACTGTCAGTCCGATACTGTCACAGCCCGATACTGTCACAGCCCGATACTGTCACAGCCCGATACTGTCCTCCCGATACTGTCAGTCCGATACGGTCACAGCTTGATACTGTCACAGCCCGATACTGTCAGTCCGATACTGTCACAGCCCGATACTGTCAGTCCGATACTGTCAGTCCAACACTGTCAGCCCGATACTGTCAGTCCGATACTGTCAGTCCGATACTGTCAGTCCGATACTGTCAGTCCGATACTGTCAGCCCGATACTGTCAGTCCGATACTGTCAGTCCGATACTGTCAGCCCGATACCGTCAGTCCGATACTTTCAGTCCGATACTGTCAGCCCGATACCGTCAGTCCGATACTGTCAGCCCGATACTGTCAGTCCGATACTGTCACAGCCCGATACTGTCAGTCCGATACTGTCAGTCCAACACTGTCAGCCCGATACTGTCAGTCCGATACTGTCAGTCCGATACTGTCAGCCCGATACTGTCAGTCCGATACTGTCAGTCCGATACTGTCAGCCCGATACCGTCAGTCCGATACTTTCAGTCCGATACTGTCAGCCCGATACCGTCAGTCCGATACTGTCAGTCCGATACTGTAAGTTCTGAACTAGTGCAGTGATGGGGGCAAGTTCTGAACTAGTGCAGTGATGGGGGCAAGTTCTGAACTAGTGCAGTGATGGGGGCAAGTTCTGAACTTCCACGTAAAACACCAATTTGCTTCAGACTGAAGAAGCTTAACTCCACTTTAACCCATCTGACAACAGCCACGAGTCTCACAAACCAAACGCTCTGGTTCACTCATTAGTGTCTGGAAACATTAGAAAACATCTTCATAAACACCTCACACTTCCCTCTGCTGATTTCCCACAGGCCAAAGCCCAAAAGACTCGATCGCCGATGTCGTTTCTGATCTCGTTTATTTATGAAAAACACATTCCTGAACCATTTTCTTTCAACAACTTTCAGTTTCTCTTCTTCACCGTCAGTAGTCGATCTTCACTTGTTGCTGCTGGAGTCGACGAGTCTTTGGGGCTTTGGCGTCACCTCTGGCAACGAACTTTAGCTTCAGACGGGCCCGAGTTCCACCTTAAAGCCGGAACAAAGAGAATGTTTGGTGAATTTTCTCAAAGTCGTTCTCGTCCTGCGGGATTTGCTGTTGTGTCGGGATCACTCTGACCCCGCTGAACGTTCCAGCGATTTCCAGATGTCACCACCAAACAGCAGCGACTGGTTCAATCAGAAAAATCCCCCCGACAGTCGAGCGAAACAGTCCAAACGCTGCGAGGACCAAACTCTGAACGGGCTGAAGGAATGAACATTATTACATGCGGTTTGGAGGCGGCACAAAAGCAGAGTGACCGACAGATTCTAGCACAAATGAAGAGGCAATTTATTAAAGGAAACATAAAGAACACAGTGACATTTGGGTGAAGAAAACAGGGCTTTTCTCAGTGTCATCGCCGGCAGAGTCCAGAGGAAGAAGCACGACCAAAATGACCAAACAGAACCTCGACGAGCTCCAAAACTGAAACTAAACACGACCTCCTCATTTTATGACTAAACTCTGCTTTAAAGGTGCATTGTGTAACTTTTCTGCTCTGACATGTCCCGCAGTACAGCGTTAAAGCTTTCAATCTCCATGGAGACCAAACCAGACACAGGTCAGATCTGTGGAGAAGCGACGCCTCTCACAGTCAGAATGAATGAATGAAGGGATTTATGAGTTTTAGACCTGGTTTAGTCCTGGTTTAGTCCTGGTTTAGTCCTGGTTTAGTCCTGGTTTAGACCTGGTTTAGACCTGGTTTAGTCCTGGTTTAGACCTGGTTTAGACCTGGTTTAGTCCTGGTTTAGTCCTGGTTTAGACCTGGTTTAGACCTGGTTTAGTCCTGGTTTAGTCCTGGTTTAGTCCTGGTTTAGTCCTGGTTTAGACCTGGTTTAGTCCTGGTTTAGACCTGGTTTAGACCTGGTTTAGTCCTGGTTTAGTCCTGGTTTAGTCCTGGTTTAGACCTGGTTTAGTCCTGGTTTAGTCCTGGTTTAGTCCTGGTTTAGACCTGGTTTAGTCCTGGTTTAGTCCTGGTTTAGACCTGGTTTAGTCCTGGTTTAGTCCTGGTTTAGACCTGGTTTAGACCTGGTTTAGTCCTGGTTTAGTCCTGGTTTAGTCCTGGTTTAGACCTGGTGTAGTCCTGGTGTAGTCCTGGTTTAGACCTGGTTTAGTCCTGGTTTAGTCCTGGTTTAGTCCTGGTTTAGACCTGGTTTAGACCTGGTTTAGTCCTGGTTTAGTCCTGGTTTAGACCTGGTTTAGACCTGGTTTAGACCTGGTTTAGTCCTGGTTTAGACCTGGTGTAGTCCTGGTGTAGTCCTGGTTTAGACCTGGTTTAGTCCTGGTTTAGTCCTGGTTTAGTCCTGGTTTAGACCTGGTTTAGACCTGGTTTAGTCCTGGTTTAGTCCTGGTTTAGACCTGGTTTAGTCCTGGTTTAGTCCTGGTTTAGTCCTGGTTTAGACCTGGTTTAGTCCTGGTTTAGACCTGGTTTAGTCCTGGTTTAGTCCTGGTTTAGTCCTGGTTTAGACCTGGTTTAGTCCTGGTTTAGTCCTGGTTTAGACCTGGTTTTATTGCTTTATCTGGAATGTCAGGTCAGATCTGTGGAGGAGGCGATTGAATAAATGTAAAGTGGAGCTGTTTAAAGTCACACTGCGGAACATTCCAGGCAGAGCAGTGTCGTCTCCATGGACACGAGCAGATGACCGGGCCCCAAAAACAGAAAAGTTTCACAGTGCAGCTTTAATAGTTCCTTAAACTGTTCCTTGTGGTTTTTGTGGTTTAGTGCAGCCTCAGAGACTCCATGTCCCAGAATCCTTTGCTCTTATCCCACATCGTCGTAGTCCTGGTCCTCGGCCGTGATGTCGTCGTAGTCGCTGTTTCCCGCCTCCTCCTCCCGGCGTTCCCGCTCCAGCATCAGGTAGTCCGGCACAGACCCGGAATCCCGCCCCAGATCCTCCCCCGGGTCTTCGTAGTCCTGGTCCGGCCCCGGGTCTTCGTAGTCCTGGTCTGGCCCCGGGTCCTCATAGTCCTGGTCCGGCCCCGGGTCTTCGTAGTCCTGGTCCGGCCCTGGGTCCTCGTAGTCCTGGTCTGGCCCTGGGTCCTCGTAGTCCTGATCCGACCCCGGGTCTTCGTAGTCCTGGTCTGGCGCCGGGTCCTTGTAGTCCTGGTCCTGGCCCGGGTCCTTGTAGTCCTGGTCCTGGTCCAGGTCCTCGTAGTCCTGGTCCTGGCACAGGTTCTCGTAGCTTCGGTCCAGTGGAACTAAACGGGGGAACAGAACACGAGGACTCATCATTTGTTTCATCAGATTTGGAGTTTTAGATATTTTAGAATTTCAGATTGAGCCGTTTAATCGGAACAAAACAGGAAATACGCCCCAAACATCTGGTGTTTCCAAAGAACAACCAAGACCTGGTTTAGACCTGGTTTAGACCTGGTTTAGACCTGGTTTAGACCTGGTTTAGACCTGGTTTAGACCTGGTTTAGACCTGGTTTAGACCTGGTTTAGTCCTGGTTTAGATCTGGTTTAGTTCTGGTTTAAACCTGGTTTAGTTCTGGTTTAGACCTGGATTAGTTCTGGTTTAGACCTGGTTTAGATCTGGTTTGGACCACTGCTGACTCCGCCCCCTCTACTGTGACTCCGCCCCCTCCGCAGTGACTCCGCCCCCTCCGCTGTGACCCCGCCCCTTCCGCAGTGGCCCGGCCCCTTCGCAGTGGCCCCGCCCCCTCCGCACTGACCCCGCCCCCTCCGCACTGACCCCGCCCCCTCCGCTGTGACCCCGCCCCCTCTGTGGTCGTACCTTCGTTCACAAACTGTGTCCTCGGCGGCAGCGTCGGTGTTGGGAGCGTCACACTGAGGGCGCTCTTAATGACCTGACGAGGGCCTTTTCTGAAGTGAACACAAACAGAAACAGAACATCAGAACAGCAGAACATCAGAACAGCAGAACATCAGAACAGCAGAACATCAGAACATCAGAACAACAGAACAACAGAACATCAGAACATCAGAACATCAGAACATCAGAACAACAGAACATCAGAACATCAGAACATCAGAACATCAGAACAACAGAACAACAGAACATCAGAACATCAGAACATCAGAACATCAGAACAACAGAACATCAGAACAACAGAACATCAGAACATCAGAACAACAGAACAACAGAACATCAGAACATTAGAACAACAGAACAACAGAACATCAGAACATCAGAACATCAGAACAACAGAACAACAGAACATCAGAACAACAGAACATCAGAACAACAGAACATCAGAACATCAGAACATCAGAACAACAGAACAACAGAACATCAGAACATCAGAACATCAGAACAACAGAACATCAGAACATCAGAACATCAGAACAACAGAACAACAGAACATCAGAACAACAGAACATCAGAACAACAGAACATCAGAACAACAGAACAACAGAACATCAGAACAACAGAACATCAGAACATCAGAACAACAGAACATCAGAACATCAGAACAACAGAACATCAGAACATCAGAACATCAGAACATCAGAACAACAGAACATTAGAACATCAGAACATCAGAACATCAGAACAACAGAACATCAGAACATCAGAACAACAGAACATCAGAACATCAGAACATCAGAACAACAGAACAACAGAACATCAGAACATCAGAACATCAGAACAACAGAACATCAGAACATCAGAACAACAGAACATCAGAACATCAGAACAACAGAACATCAGAACATCAGAACAACAGAACATCAGAACATCAGAACAACAGAACATCAGAACATCAGAACATCAGAACATCAGAACAACAGAACATTAGAACATCAGAACATCAGAACATCAGAACAACAGAACATCAGAACATCAGAACAACAGAACATCAGAACATCAGAACATCAGAACAACAGAACAACAGAACATTAGAACATCAGAACATCAGAACATCAGAACAACAGAACATCAGAACATCAGAACAACAGAACATCAGAACATCAGAACATCAGAACAACAGAACAACAGAACATCAGAACAACAGAACATCAGAACAACAGAACATCAGAACAACAGAACATCAGAACAACAGAACATCAGAACATCAGAACAACAGAACATCAGAACAACAGAACATCAGAACATCAGAACAACAGAACATCAGAACATCAGAACAACAGAACAACAGAACATCAGAACAACAGAACAACAGAACATCAGAACATCAGAACAACAGAACAACAGAACATCAGAACATCAGAACATCAGAACAACAGAACATCAGAACATCAGAACATCAGAACAACAGAACAACAGAACATCAGAACAACAGAACATCAGAACAACAGAACATCAGAACAACAGAACAACAGAACATCAGAACAACAGAACATCAGAACATCAGAACAACAGAACATCAGAACAACAGAACAACAGAACATCAGAACATCAGAACATCAGAACATCAGAACATCAGAACAACAGAACAACAGAACATCAGAACAACAGAACATCAGAACATCAGAACAACAGAACATCAGAACATCAGAACAACAGAACATCAGAACATCAGAACATCAGAACATCAGAACAACAGAACATCAGAACAACAGAACAACAGAACATCAGAACATCAGAACAACAGAACATCAGAACATCAGAACATCAGAACAACAGAACAACAGAACATCAGAACATCAGAACATCAGAACAACAGAACATCAGAACAACAGAACAACAGAACATCAGAACAACAGAACAACAGAACAACAGAACATCAGAACAACAGAACATCAGAACAACAGAACATCAGAACATCAGAACAACAGAACATCAGAACAACAGAACAACAGAACATCAGAACAACAGAACAACAGAACAACAGAACATCAGAACATCAGAACAACAGAACATCAGAACATCAGAACAACAGAACATCAGAACAACAGAACAACAGAACATCAGAACAACAGAACAACAGAACAACAGAACATCAGAACAACAGAACAACAGAACAACAGAACATCAGAACAACAGAACATCAGAACATCAGAACATCAGAACAACAGAACATCAGAACAACAGAACATCAGAACAACAGAACATCAGAACATCAGAACATCAGAACATCAGAACATCAGAACAACAGAACATCAGAACATCAGAACAACAGAACATCAGAACAACAGAACAACAGAACATCAGAACAACAGAACAACAGAACATCAGAACATCAGAACAACAGAACAACAGAACAACAGAACATCAGAACATCAGAACAACAGAACAACAGAACATCAGAACAACAGAACATCAGAACAACAGAACATCAGAACAACAGAACATCAGAACAACAGAACATCAGAACAACAGAACATCAGAACATCAGAACATCAGAACAACAGAACAACAGAACATCAGAACAACAGAACATCAGAACATCAGAACATCAGAACAACAGAACAACAGAACAACAGAACATCAGAACAACAGAACATCAGAACATCAGAACATCAGAACAACAGAACATCAGAACATCAGAACAACAGAACATCAGAACATCAGAACATCAGAACATCAGAACATCAGAACAACAGAACAACAGAACATCAGAACAACAGAACATCAGAACATCAGAACAACAGAACATCAGAACAACAGAACATCAGAACAACAGAACAACAGAACATCAGAACAACAGAACATCAGAACAACAGAACATCAGAACAACAGAACATCAGAACATCAGAACATCAGAACATCAGAACAACAGAACATCAGAACAACAGAACATCAGAACATCAGAACAACAGAACAACAGAACATCAGAACAACAGAACAACAGAACATCAGAACAACAGAACAACAGAACAACAGAACATCAGAACATCAGAACATCAGAACAACAGAACAACAGAACAACAGAACATCAGAACATCAGAACAACAGAACATCAGAACAACAGAACATCAGAACAACAGAACATCAGAACAACAGAACAACAGAACAACAGAACATCAGAACATCAGAACAACAGAACATCAGAACAGGGAACAGGGACCTACTGCAGTGAGGCTGTTTGTCTGGAGTCTTGTTTGAAGACGAGTTTCCCTGTGGAAGAAGAGCACAGGACATTTAGCCCAAACTAAACGCACAAAGATCCTAAACACGGGTTTGGATTTGTCTGAGAAGCGACTGTCTCCGGTATCGCTGCGAATGTCCCGAATGTGGCCAAGACTTAAACCTTCCCTCAGGTTCTTCGCTTTGTTTTCAGGTTTATTCTCCCGACTCGTTCTGAGGCGCCTCATTCTCATCTACAGGTCGTTTATTTGAAGTTTGAAAATCTTGGCCACATCAGAGAAATTTGCAGTGTAGAGATTCTTTTTTATTCACACCTTAGGAGTGTTTTTAGCGTCTTTTTATTTTCTTCCGTCTTTCCCAAAAGGAGAATCCCGCTAAACACGGCCTGAGGAAGGAACTGGGACCTGGTTCATTCTGGAGTCTGAACGGCCTGAGCTTCTGTTTCACTTCCTTCAGTAAGGTTCCAGATTTGTTTAGTGACCAGGAGAAAACTCAGCTAAACCCTCCATAAAGAACTCTTTATGTTTAGCAGAAAAACATTAAATCTGGAAACGACACGAGTCCCAGTGTCACATCACCACATGAACCGTCGAAACGAAACACAAAAGCAGCGACTGGAGCGACGAGGATTCATCAGAGGAACATTTAAAGACTCAGGACAAGAGAAAAACCCAACATTTATGTGCAAACTCTGCCTTTTCACAAAGAACATCCACACTTCAAACTCAAACCTCCCACTGAACTGAAGCAGCCGGAGACACTTTAGAGCAGAGGTGTCAAACATGCGGCCCGGGGCCCAGATCCGGCCCTCCAAGACCTCGGCTGATTTTCTGTTGAAATACTTTAAATTTTAATATTTTTCTGGTAATTTTCTGCGTCGTTTAGCAGAGCAGCGTCTCCAGAGGACGATCGTTCTGACTGTGACCGTGACCCTCAGCAGCAAAACGTCAGAAATGAGAAAACTGCAGCTGAGTGAAGGATTTTCCAACAAAAATGGACTAATTCTTATTTGTTCGCGGAGGTGAAGGGGAAACCTGTGCTCAGTGTGTTTGCGGTGGTGACGCTCAAGGAAAATAATCTTAAACTCCACAACGAAACATGGCAAAAAATACAACAACCTGAACGGAGAATTTAGAAAACAGAAGATAAACGAATTATTGCTGCGACGGAAGAAACGGACGTCTGTCTCCACCTGGAGCCGAGAGGTTAGTGACGCTGCTGTGAAGGAAAACACCTGAACTGGCATCGTATTAGAATAATCTGTAAAATAAAACCAAATAAAACAGATTTCGGTCACAGATTTGTGTTTCTCTGCACAAATATTTGGACTTATTGCTAGTTTTGGGGTAAATCTGCCGTGAGTTTTCTGATCCGGCCCCTTTGGGGTCAAAGTAGGTTGTACACGGCCCCTGGACCAACATGAGTTTGACGGCCCTGATTAGGGGTTTATGAAAGAAAGAAACCAAAGACCAAAGACAGATCCTCAAACCCTCTGACGTTACAGGAGCAGCTCTGGCGTCTCGACTGTTTCAGCTCAAACACTGTTTCCTAAACGCTCGTGTGACACCTGCTGGAAAAGGATTCAAACTTTGGTCTGAAGATGAAATCGAACCCTCAGCGTCACTGTTGAAACTGATAAAATAATGTCTGTGTGGTTCTGTTTGGCCTTTGGCTCTGATACTGAAAAAGAACCTCTCACAGCAACGTATGAAAAAAAAGAAAGATGAACTATTTCATTTTTGGAACTATGAACAAAGCATTAACTCTGAACAAATATGATCGAACGAGTTCATGTAGAAATGAACTTTCCCGACTCTGGAGGAACCGTGGAGCCTGGAGCACATGGAGCTTTGTGATTGGTTTTGCAGACCTTAAACCTGCGGATGGAACTTTACACAGAATGTGCTGATGCAGAACAGTGGGAGCTCAAACTGGCAGTGAAATAGTGACAGCAGATGTGAGAAGTTACGAGGCGAAAGCAGAAGTGGGTAAAGATTAAAAAAGAAAGAGAAGTACAGTCATCTGAACTGAGCCGAGACGAGTTCCGTTTCCTGTATTTGTGTTTCCTTCACTGTTTTTCTGTCGCTGCAGCACAACGTTTGAACCTTGGGTCACACAGTCCTCAGCTTCTCTCTGTTCCCAAAAGAATCGAAAATCAAACACTAATAAATGCCAAAAAACTAATATCAAAACTACAGCAGATCCTCATGTTTGGCCCGTACGATACTAAAAAAGTCCCGGTGACAGGACAGAAATGAGCCTTTCCTGCGTCAGAACAGTTTTCTGCAGCGGCTTCATTCTTTACTGTGACTTTGCATCGTGTTTTTTACAAAAATAAAATCGATTGTATGTGTGTCATCAAAGACGGAAGAAAACTGAACCCACTTCTGTAAAGATGATTCAGGGTTCAAACTCAGGTCCTTTGTATTTCTTGTTCTGGAAAAGGAAATAATCTCCAAAGTGTCTGTTCCTGGCACATAAACAGCTGAAAAAGCCACCAGCTCTTTCCAGTCCAGGGACGGCTGCATGAGCTGGGGGTATTTTTTCTTTTATTGGCAGTGTTTTTTGCTCATTCTTGTTGCTCAGTCTCCACAGAACAGCAGCACTTACAGATCATCAGCTGTTCAGCACAGGCTGAAAAGTACCAGAGCCTTTCCCTGTTCAGCACAGGCTGAAAAGTACCAGAGCCTTTCCCTGTTCAGCACAGGCTGAAAAGTACCAGAGCCTTTCCCTGTTCAGCACAGGCTGAAAAGTACCAGAGCCTTTCCCTGTTCAGCACAGGCTGAAAAGTACCAGAGCCTTTCCCTGTTCAGCACAGGCTGAAAAGTACCAGAGCCTTTCCCTGTTCAGCACAGGCTGGAAAGTACCAGAGCCTTTCCTGTTCAGCACAGGCTGAAAAGTACCAGAGCCTTTCCCTGTTCAGCACAGGCTGAAAAGTACCAGAGCCTTTCCCTGTTCAGCACAGGCTGAAAAGTACCAGAGCCTTTCCCTGTTCAGCACAGGCTGAAAAGTACCAGAGCCTTTCCCGTTTTAAGTGAACTGCAAAAAGACTGAAACGTTTCGCTTATTTATTTAGTTTGAATGTGAATTCTGTTCATTAATGAATGAGAAAACATCGTCTAAATGCACTGACTCATGGAGGTGGAGGAGTCGGCCCCATGTTCCCAGGACTCTGTGTTCCCAGGACTCTGTGTTCCCAGGACTCTGTGTTCCCAGGACTCTGTGTTCCCAGGACTCTGTGTTCCCAGGGCTCTGTGTTCCCAGGACTCTGTGTTCCCAGGACTCTGTGTTCCCAGGACTCTGTGTTCCCAGATTTACCGACAACCCACATTACATCTGTAACCAGCTGTGACAGGACAATAGTTTGGGTGTAACTGACGACCAAATCAGGAGAAAAAGAGGGACTGAGGAACATAGGACTGAGGAACATAGGACTGAGGGAACATAGGGCTGAGGGAACATAGGACTGAGGGAACATAGGGCTCAGGGAACATAGGGCTGAGGGAACATAGGACTGAGGAACATAGGGCTGAGGAACATAGGACTGAGGAACATAGAGCTGAGGAACATAGGACTGAGGAACATAGGACTGAGGAACATAGGACTGAGGAACATAGGGCTGAGGGAACATAGGACTGAGGTAACATAGGACTGAGGAACATAGTTCTGACGGAACATAGGACTGAGGGAACATAGGGCTGAGGGAACATAGAGCTGAGGGAACATAGGGCTGAGGGAACATAGGACTGAGGAACATAGGACTGAGGAACACAGGACTGAGGAACATAGGGCTGAGGGAGCATAGGACTGAGGAACATAGGACGGAGGGAACATAGAGCTGAGGAACATAGGACTGAGGAACATAGGACTGAGGAACATAGGACTGAGGGAACATAGAGCTGAGGAACATAGGGCTGAGGGAACATAGAGCTGAGGGAAAATGGGGATGTGGAACATAGGGCTGAGGGAACATAGGGCTGAGGGAACATAGAGCTGAGGAACATAGGGCTGAGGGAACATAGGGCTGAGGGAACATAGGGCTGAGGGAACATAGGGCTGAGGGAACATAGGGCTGAGGGAACATAGGGATGAGCAAAATAGGGCTGAGGAACATAGGGCTGAGGGACATAGAGCTGAGGGAACATAGGGCTGAGGAACATAGGGCTGAGGGAACATAGGGCTGAGGGAACATAGGGCTGAGGGAACATAGGGCTGAGGAACATAGGGCTGAGGGAACATAGAGCTGAGGAACATAGGGCTGAGGGAACATAGAGCTGAGGGAACATAGGGCTGAGGAACATAGGGCTGAAGAACATAGAGCTGAGGGAACATAGGGCTGAGGGAACATAGGGCTGAGGGAACATAGAGCTGAGGGAACATAGGGCTGAGGGAACATAGGGCTGAGGGAACATAGGGCTGAGGGAACATAGGACTGAGGGAACATAGGGCTGAGGAACATAGAGCTGAGGGAACATAGAGCTGAGGAACATAGAGCTGAGGGAACTTAAGGCTGAGGGAACATAGAGCTGAGGGAACATAGGGCTGAGGGAACATAGGGCTGAGGGAACATAGAGCTGAGGGAACATAGGGCTGAGGGAACATAGGGCTGAGGGAACATAGAGCTGAGGGAACATAGGGCTGAGGGAACATAGGGCTGAGGGAACATAGGTCTGGATCTCTTGCACATATTTCTGTTCTACGCTTTGCATTTCACAGTTAAATAAGAAAGTGAAAGTGGTGCAGATTTAGGACCTTCGTCACAGAGGAGATCAGAGACTGAGCCACAGACTCTACAGACTCTACAGACACAGACTCTACAGACACAGACTCTACAGACACAGACTCTACAGCCAGAGCCACAGACTCTACAGACACAGACTCTACAGACACAGACTCTACAGACACAGACTCTACAGCCAGAGCCACAGACTCTACAGACACAGACTCTACAGCCACAGACTCTACAGACACAGACTCTACAGACACAGACTCTACAGACACAGACTCTACAGACACAGACTCTACAGACACAGACTCTACAGCCACAGACTCTACAGACACAGACTCTACAGACACAGACTCTACAGACACAGACTCTACAGACACAGACTCTACAGACACAGACTCTACAGACACAGACTCTACAGACACAGACTCTACAGACACAGACTCTACAGACACAGACTCTACAGCCACAGACTCTACAGACACAGACTCTACAGACACAGACTCTACAGCCAGAGCCACAGACTCTACAGACACAGACTCTACAGACACAGACTCTACAGACACAGACTCTACAGACACAGACTCTACAGACACAGACTCTACAGACACAGACTCTACAGCCACAGACTCTACAGACTCTACAGACACAGACTCTACAGACACAGACTCTACAGACACAGACTCTACAGACACAGACTCTACAGCCACAGACTCTACAGACACAGACTCTACAGACACAGACTCTACAGACACAGACTCTACAGACACAGACTCTACAGACACAGACTCTACAGACACAGACTCTACAGCCACAGACTCTACAGACACAGACTCTACAGACACAGACTCTACAGACACAGACTCTACAGACACAGACTCTACAGACACAGACTCTACAGCCAGAGCCACAGACTCTACAGACACAGACTCTACAGACACAGACTCTACAGCCACAGACTCTACAGACACAGACTCTACAGACACAGACTCTACAGACACAGACTCTACAGCCAGAGCCACAGACTCTACAGACACAGACTCTACAGACACAGACTCTACAGACACAGACTCTACAGACACAGACTCTACAGACACAGACTCTACAGACACAGACTCTACAGACACATTGTGTTCTACACACTAAATTATTTACTTCCTTTGTCTTGTGTCTTTTTCGGTAAAAGCTGTTACTGACACAGTGCTGAGGTTTCCATGGAAACAGGTCAAATGGTCTTTATTTAATAGTTCTCAGCGTCTGTAGTGGGGGAGGTTCTGATTGGACAGCGACACAAACGTATTTCCGTCTTTGGGAAGAAAACCCACACTCAGCCCACTCCCACATCCCGCTCACAAATCCACAGAGACGTGGAGGAAAGTCCCGAGAGACGACTGGAGGAGCCGGATCGTCCGGATCAGAAGGACGAGCCAACGAGCTCCAACCACCGGGATTATTGTGAAGAAGAAGAAACGTTTACAGGATCCAGGAAGAAACTCATTCGGCTTTAAAATCAGAATAAACCCACTGACTTCAGGATTAAGTTTGATTCACAAGAATCAGTTTCAGCAGAATTAAGAGTTTACAGGGACTTTTTAAAGAGGAATTCAGTTTATTCAGGATTAAATTATTTTTATTTGATTAAAGATTTTGTGTAAATGTAGCGACTGTGACTTTAATCAGATTTTACAGGTTTGTGTCTGTGTGTCTAAACCAGGTCTAAACCAGGACTGAACCAGGACTAAACCAGGACTGAACCAGGACTAAACCAGGACTAAACCAGGACTAAACCAGGACTAAACCAGGTCTAAACCAGGACTAAACCAGGACTAAACCAGGTCTAAACCAGGACTAAACCAGGTCTAAACCAGGACTGAACCAGGACTGAACCAGGTCTAAACCAGGACTAAACCAGGACTGAAGCAGGACTTAACCAGGTCTAAACCAGGACTAAACCAGGACTGAACCAGGACTAAACCAGGACTTAACCAGGTCTAAACCAGGACTAAACCAGGACTGAACCAGGACTAAACCAGGACTTAACCAGGTCTAAACCAGGACTAAACCAGGACTAAACCAGGACTAAACCAGGACTAAACCAGGACTAAACCAGGACTAAACCAGGTCTAAACCAGATCTAAACCAGGACTAAACCAGGAGTAAACCAGGTCTAAACCAGGACTAAACCAGGTCTAAACTAGAGGTAAAACAGGTCTAAACCAGGTCTAAATCAGGACTAAACCAGGACTGAAGCAGGACTGAAGCAGGACTGAAGCAGGACTTAACCAGGTCTAAACCAGGACTAAACCAGGACTAAACCAGGACTAAACCAGGACTGAACCAGGTCTAAACCAGGACTAAACCAGGACTAAACCAGGACTAAACCAGGACTTAACCAGGTCTAAACCAGGACTAAACCAGGACTTAACCAGGACTAAACCAGGACTGAACCAGGTCTAAACCAGGACTTAACCAGGACTAAACCAGGACTGAACCAGGACTAAACCAGGTCTAAACCAGGAGTGAACAAGGACTGAACCAAGTCTAAACCAGGACTAAACCAAGTCTAAACCAGGAGTGAACAAGGACTGAACCAAGTCTAAACCAGGACTAAACCAGGTCTAAACCAGGAGTGAACAGGTCTAAACCAGGACTGAACCAAGTCTAAAACAGGTCTACACCAGGACTAAACCAGGACTAAATCAGGACTGAACTAGATCTAAACCAGGACTGAACCAGGAGTGAACCAGGTCTAAACCAGGACTGAACCAGATCTAAACCAGGACTGAACCAGGTCTAAACCAGGATTAAACCAGGTCTAAACCAGGACTGAAGCAGGACTGAAGCAGGACTGAAGCAGGACTAAACCAGGTCTAAACCAGGTCTAAACCAGGAATAAACCAGGTCTAAACCAGGTCTAAACCAGGTCTAAACCAGGTCTAAACCAGGACTAAACCAGGACTAAACCAGAACTAAACCAGGACTAAACCAGGACTAAACCAGGACTGAACCAGGACTGAAGCAGGACTTAACCAGGTCTAAAACAGGACTAAACCAGGATTGAACCAGGACTAAACCAGGACAAAACCAGGTCTAAACCAGGTCTAAACCAGGACTAAACCAGGACTAAACCAGGTCTAAACCAGGTCTAAACCAGGACTAAACCAGGACTAAACCAGGACTAAACCAGGACTAAACCAGGTCTAAAACAGGACTAAACCAGGACTAAACCAGGACTAAACCAGGTCTAAACCAGGACTAAACCAGGACTAAACCAGGTCTAAACCAGGACTAAACCAGGTCTAAACCAGGACTGAACCAGGACTGAACCAGGTCTAAACCAGGACTAAACCAGGACTGAACCAGGACTGAACCAGGTCTAAACCAGGACTGAACCAGGACTGAACCAGGTCTAAACCAGGACTAAACCAGGTCTAAACCAGGACTTAACCAGGACTGAACCAGGGCTAAACCAGAACTAAACCAGGACTGAACCAGGACTAAACCAGGATTGAACCAGGACTAAACCAGGACTAAACCAGGTCTAAACCGGGAATAAACCAGGACTGAACCAGGACTAAACCAGGACTAAACCAAGTCTAAACCAGAACTAAACCAGGACTTAACCAGGACTAAACCAGGACTAAACCAGGTCTAAACCAGGACTTAACCAGGATTAAACCAGGATTGAACCCGGACTAAACCAGGTCTAAACCAGGACTAAACCAGGACTAAACCAGGTCTAAACCAGGACTAAACCAGGACTAAACCAGGACTAAACCAGGACTAAACCAGGTCTAAACCAGGACTAAACCAGGAGTGAACCAGGACTAAACCAGGACTAAACCAGGTCTAAACCAGGACTAAACCAGGACTAAACCAGGTCTAAACCAGGACTAAACCAGGACTAAACCAGGACTAAACCAGGACTAAACCAGGTCTAAACCAGGACTAAACCAGGTCTAAACCAGATCTAAACCAGGACTAAACCAGGAGTGAACCAGGTCTAAACCAGGTCTAAACCAGGTGTAACCAGGACTAAACCAGGACTAAACCAGGTCTAAAACAGGACTAAACCAGGACTGAACCAGGTCTAAACCAGGACTTAACCAGGTCTAAACCAGGACTAAACCAGGACTAAACCAGGACTAAACCAGGACTGAACCAGGTCTAAACCAGGACTAAAGCAGGACTGAACCAGGACTAAACCAGGACTAAACCAGGTCTAAACCAGGACTAAACCAGGATTTAACCAGGACTAAACCAGGACTAAACCAGGTCTAAACCAGGACTTAACCAGGACTAAACCAGGACTGAACCAGGACTAAACCAGGTCTAAACCAGGACTTAACCAGGATTGAACCAGGACTAAACCAGGACTAAACCAAGTCTAAACCAGGACTTAACCAGGACTAAACCAAGACTAAATCAGGACTAAACCAAGACTAAACCAGGACTAAACCAAGACTTAACCAGGACTAAACCAGGACTAAATCCGAAATAAACCAGGACTAAACCAGGTCTAAACCAGATCTAAATCCGAAATAAACCAGGACTAAACCAGGTCTAAACCAGGACTAAACCAGGATTAAACCAGGACTAAACCAGAACTAAACCAGGACTAAACCAGGTCTAAATCAGGACTAAACCAGGACTGAAGCAGGACTGAACCAGGCCTAAAGCAGGTCTAAACCAGGACTGAACCAGGACTAAAGCAGGTCTAAACCAGGTCTAAACCAGGTCTAAACCAGGTCTAAACCAGGACTAAACCAGGACTAAACCAGGTCTAAACCAGGTCTAAACCAGGACCAAACCAGGACTGAACCAGGTCTAAACTAGGTCTAAACCAGGACCAACCCAGGACTGAACCAGGTCTAAACCAGGAATGAACCAGGTCTAAACCAGGTCTAAACCAGGACTAAACCAGGACTGAACCAGGTCTAAACTAGGTCTAAACCAGGACCAACCCAGGACTGAACCAGGACTGAACCAGGTCTAAACCAGGTCTAAACCAGGACTAAACCAAAACTAACAGAACCAGGACTAAACTAGGTCTAAACCAGGTCTAAACCAGAACTAAACCAGGTCTAAACCAGGACTAATCCAGGTCTAAAGCAGGACTGAAGCAGGACTTAACCAGGTCTAAACCAGGACTAAACCAGGACTAAACCAGGTCTAAACCAGGACTAAGCCAGAACTGAACCAGGACTAAACCAGGTCTAAACCAGGACTAAACCAGAACTGAACCAGGACTAAACCAGGTCTAAACCAGGACTAAACCAGAACTGAACCAGGTCTAAACCATGACTAATCCAGGTCTAAAGCAGGACTGAAGCAGGACTTAACCAGGTCTAAACCAGGACTAAACCAGGACTAAACCAGGTCTAAACCAGGACTAATCTAGTACTAAACCAGGACTGAACCAGAACTAAACCAGGACTGAACCAGGACTGAACCAGGACTGAAGCAGGACTAAACCAGGTCTAAACCAGGACTGAATCAGGACTGAACCAGGACTAAACCAGACTGAACCAGGTCTAAACCAGGACTAAACCAGGACTGAACCAGGTCTAAACCAGGACTGAACCAGGACTAAACCAGGTCTAAACCAGGACTGAACCAGGTCTAAACCAGAACTAAACCAGGACTGAACCAGGTCTAAACCAGGACTAAACCAGGTCTAAATCAGAACTGAACCAGACTGAACCAGGTCTAAACCAGGACTAAACCAGGACTGAACCAGGTCTAAACCAGGACTGAACCAGGACTGAACCAGGACTAAACCAGGACTAAAGCAGGACGAACCCAGGGCTAATCCAGTTCTAAACCAGGACTGAACCAGGACTTAACCAGGTCTAAACCAGGTCTAAACCAGGTCTAAACCAGGACTAAACCAGGTTTAAACCAGATCTAAACCAGGATTAAACCAGGAACCAGGACTAAACCAGAACTAAACCAGGTCTAAACCAGGACTAAACCAGGACTAAACCAGGTCTAAACCAGAACTAAACCAGGACTAAACCAGGACTAAACCAGGACTAAACCAGGTCTAAACCAGGACTAAACCAGGACTAAACCAGGACTAAACCAGGTCTAAACCAGGACTAAACCAGGACTAAACCAGGTCTAAACCAGGACTAAACCAGGTCTAAACCAGGACTGAACCAGGACTGAACCAGGTCTAAACCAGGACTAAACCAGGTCTAAACCAGGACTAAACCAGGTCTAAACCAGGACTGAACCAGGACTGAACCAGGTCTAAACCAGGACTAAACCAGGACTGAACCAGGACTGAACCAGGTCTAAACCAGGACTAAACCAGGACTGAACCAGGACTAAACCAGGACTGAACCAAGTCTAAACCAGGACTAAACCAGCACTAAACCAGGACTAAACCAGGACTCACCCAAGTCTAAACCAGGACTAAACAAGGAATAAACTAGGACTAAACAAGGACTGAACCAGGTCTAAACCAGGTCTAATCCAGGACTAAACCAGGACTAAACCAGGACTGAACCAGGACTAAACCAGAACTAAACCAGGACTTAACCAGGACTAAACCAGGACTAAACCAGGTCTAAACCAGGACTTAACCAGGATTAAACCAGGATTGAACCCGGACTAAACCAGGTCTAAACCAGGACTAAACCAGGACTAAACCAGGTCTAAACCAGGACTAAACTAGGACTGAACCCGGACTAAACCAGGACTAAACCAGGTCTAAACCAGGACTAAACCAGGTCTGAACCAGGACTAAACCAGGACTAAACCAGGTCTAAACCAGGACTAAACCAGGACTAAACCAGGTCTAAACCAGAACTAAACCAGGACTAAACCAGGACTAAACCAGGACTAAACCAGGTCTAAACCAGGACTAAACCAGGTCTAAACCAGGACTAAACCAGGTCTAAACCAGGTCTAAACCAGGTCTAAACCAGGACTAAACCAGGACTAAACCAGGTCTAAAACAGGACTAAACCAGGACTGAACCAGGACTGAAGCAGGACTTAACCAGGTCTAAAACAGGACTAAACCAGGACTGAACCAGGACTAAACCAGGACTAAACCAGGACTAAACCAGGACTAAACCAGGACTGAACCAGGACTAAACCAGGACTTAACCAGGTCTAAACCAGGACTAAACCAGGACTGAACCAGGACTAAACCAGGACTGAACCAGGTCTAAACCAGGACTTAACCAGGACTTAACCAGGACTTAACCAGGACTAAACCAGGACTATAGCATGACTAAACCATGACTTAACCACGACTTAACCCGGACTAAACCACGTCTAAACCAGGTCTAAACCAGGACTAAACCAGGACCGAACCAGGACTAAACCAGGTCTAAACCAGGACTAAACCAGGACTGAACCAGGTCTAAACCAGGACTAAACCAGGACTAAACCAGGACTAAACCAGGTCTAAACCTGGACTGGACCAGGACTAAACCAGGAATGAACCAGGTCTAAACCAGGACTGAACCAGGTCTAAACCAGAACTAAACCAGGACTAAACCAAGACTAAACCAGGTCTAAAACCAGGACTAAACCAGGCCTAAACCAGGACTGAAGCAGGACTAAACCAGGTCTAAACCAGGTCTAAACCAGGACTAAACCAGGTCTAAACCAGGTCTAAACCAGGTCTAAACCAGGTCTAAACCAGGACTAAACCAGGACTAAACCAGGACTGAACCAGGTCTAAACCAGGACTAAACCAGGACTGAACCAGGACTAAACCAGGACTGAACCAGGTCTAAACCAGGTCTAAACCAGGACTGAACCAGGACCAAACCAGGAATAAACCAGGTCTAAACCAGGTCTAAACCAGGACTAAACCAGGACTAAACCAGGACTGAACCAGGTCTAAACCAGGTCTACACCGGGACTACACCAGGACTAAACCAGGACTGAACCAGGTCTAAACCAGTTCTAAACCAGGACTAAACCAGTACTAAACCAGGACTGAACCAGGTCTAAAACAGGACTAAACCAGAACTAAACCAGGTCTAAACCAGGACTAATCCAGGTCTTAACCAGGACTTAATCAGGACTTAACCAGGTCTAAACCAGGACTAAACCAGGACTAAACCAGGTCTAAACCAGGACTAAACCAGGTCTAAACCAGGACTAAACCAGAACTAAACCAGGTCTAAACCAGGACTAAACCAGAACTAAACCAGGACTAAACCAGGTCTAAACCAGGACTAAACCAGAACTAAACCAGGGCTAAACCAGGACTAATCCAGGTCTAAAGCAGGACTGAAGCAGGACTTAACCAGGTCTAAACCAGGACTAAACCAGGACTAAACCAGGTCTAAACCAGGACTAATCTAGTACTAAACCAGGACTGAACCAGAACTAAACCAGGACTGAACCAGGACTAAACCAGGACTGAAGCAGGACTTAACCAGGTCTAAACCAGGACTAAACCAGTATTGAACCAGGACTAAACCAGGACTAAACCAGATCTAAACCAGGACTAAACCAGGACTGAACCAGGTCTAAACCAGGTCTAAACTAGACCTAAACCAGGACTTAACCAGGACTGAACCAGGTCTAAACCAGAACTAAACCAGGACTGAACCAGGTCTAAACCAGGACTAAACCAGGTCTAAACCAGGACTAAATCCGAAATAAACCAGGACTAAACCAGGTCTAAACCAGGACTAAACCAGGATTAAACCAGGACTAAACCAGGACTTAACCAGGACTAAACCAGGACTAACCCAGGTCTAAACCAGGACTAATCCAGGTCTAAACCAGGACTGAAGCAGGACTTAACCAGGTCTAAACCAGGACTAAACCAGGACTAAACCAGGACTAAACCAGGTCTAAACCAGGACTAATCCAGGTCTAAAGCAGGACTGAAGCAGGAATAAACCAGGTCTAAACCAGATCTAAACTGGATCTAAACCAGGTCTAAACCAGGACTAAACCAGGACTAAACCAGGAATAAACCAGGTCTAAACCAGAACTAAACTAAACCAGGTCTAACCCAGGTCTAAACCAGGTCTAAAGCAGGACTTAAGCAGGACTTAAGCAGGACTAAACCAGGCCTAAACCAGGACTAAACTAGGACTAAACCAGGACTAAACCAGGACTGAAACAGGACTAAACCAGGACTGAACCAGGACTAAACCAGGACTAAACCAGGTCTAAACAAGGACTAAACCAGGAGTAAACCTGGACTGAACCAGGACTAAACCAGGACTAAACCAGGTCTAAACCAGGACTAAACCTGGACTGAACCAGGTCTAAACCAGGGCTAAACCAGGACTAAACCAGGACTAAACCGGGACTGAACCAGGTCTAAACCGCATCTAAACCAGGTCTAATCCAGGGCTAAACCAGGACTAAACCAGGACTAAACCATGACTAAACCAGGACTAAACCAGGACTAAACCATGACTAAACCAGGACTAAACCAGGACTGAACCAGGACTAAACCAGGACTTAACCAGGACTAAACCAGGACTAAACCAGGTCTAAACCAGGACTAATCCAGGTCTAAACCAGGACTAAACCAGGACTAAACCAGGACTAAACCAGGTCTAAACCAGGACTAAACCAGGACTAAACCAGGTCTAAACCAGGACTAATCCAGGTCTAAACCAGGACTGAACCAGAACTAAACCAGGACTAAACCAGGTCTAAACCTGGAGCAAACCAGGACTAAACCAGGACTTAACCAGGTCTAAACCAGGACTAAACCAGGACTAAACCAGGTCTAAACCAGGACTAAACCAGGACTGAACCAGAACTAAACCAGGACTAAACCAGGACTAAACCAGGACTAAACCAGGACTAAATTAGGTCTAAACCAGGACTATACCAGGTCTAAACCGGGACTAAACCAGGACTGAAGCAGGACTTAACCAGGTCTTAACCAGGACTAAACCAGGACTTAACCAGGTCTAAACCAGATCTAAACCAGGACTTAACCAGGACTAAACCAGGAGTAAACCAAGTCTAAACCAGGACTTAACCAGGACTAAACCAGGACTAAACCCGGACTAAACCAGGTCTAAACCAAGACTAAATCAGGACTAAACCACGTCTAAACCAGGACTAAACCAGGACTAAACTTGGACTGAACCCGGCCTAAACCAGGACTAAACCAGTTCTAAACCAGGACTAAACCAGGACTAAACCAGGACTAAACCAGGACTAAACCAGGACTAAACCAGGACTAAACCAGGACTAAACCAGGACTGATCCAGGACTAAACCAGGACTAAACCAGGACTTATCCAGGACTAAACCAGGACTAAACCAGGACTAAACCAGGACTGATCCAGGACTGAACCAGGACTGAACCAGGACTGAACCAGGACTGAACCAGGACTAAACCAGGACTAAACAAGGTCTAAACCAGGACTAAACCAGGACTAAACCAGGACTGATCCAGGACTAAACCAGGACTAAACCAGGTCTAAACCAGGACTAAACCAGGACTAAACCAGGACTAAACCAGGACTAAACCAGGACTAAACCAGGACTAAACCAGGACTAAACCAGGTCTAAACAGGACTCCAGCTCTGCGTGTGACGGGGAACAGTGGACCATCAGAACATCAGATCGTGGACGTACCTTGGTGGGAAATCCACCTGTTGAGGCAGACGAAGATCAGGCTGATGATGGTGGAGAGCAGGAGGACCACGAGGACCACCCAGAGCCAGAGGTACTCCCGGAGAGCGTCCATCTCACACACACACACACACACACTCACACACACACAGGCTCCTCTGTGACACACACACACTCACACACACACACACACACACGGGCTCCTCTGTGACACACACACACACACACGGGCTCCTCTGTGACACACACACACACAGGCTCCTCTGTGACACACACACACACACACACACACACACACTCACACACACACGGGCTCCTCTGTGACACACACACACACACACACACACACACACACACACACACACACACACACACACACACTCACACACACACACACACACACACACACACACTCACACACACACACACTCACACACACACACACACTCACACACACACGGGCTCCTCTGTGACACACTCACACACACACACACTCACACACACACACACACACACACACTCACACACACACGGGCTCCTCTGTGACACACACACTCACACACTCACACACACACGGGCGCCTCTGTGACACACACACACACACACACTCACACACACACACTCACACACACTCTTGGTCTCTCTGAGAAGTCCCTCTGTGTCTCGTGGGAACAGATGACTCAGCTGCAGAGACGTGACAATAGCACAAACACTGAGCTGGTCGAAGGTCCCAATAATGTGGAGCGTCACAGTATCTGGAATCCCAAGTGTCTCTAAATGAACAGGTGTGTGTAGAATCCCTCAGTCGTCCAGGTAGAGTCCAGGGGTAGAGTTAAATTTGCCAACTGGACAAAGGTTTTGATAGTTCAGAACTGAAGAAGCAGCTCGGACGAGCAGTGAAACCTCTTCTATTGTCGGCCATTTTCTTGTGCTCCCCCCGGTTCCAGTCGTGTCCGAATGTTCCGAGTCCCCGTAAACACCGCAGACTCTCCAGACTCTCCAGACTCTCCAGGCTCTCCAGACTCTCCAGACTCTCCAGGCTCTCCAGACTCTCCAGACTCTCCAGACTCTCCAGACTCTTCTTCGTGCGCTCTGTGGTTCGCCGCTGTTCTCTGAAAGTGTTCTTGGCTCTTCCTGTTCCTTATTTGGTCGCAGGGCTGTGTCTGTCTAATCTGTGAGCTGCACACTTCCTGCCGGACCAACGAACGGGACAGAAACTCCTCTAATTCTGCAGAACTCACTCCAGCTTCAGTCGGGCCTGTCACCGAACTCTGAGCAACTTTATTTTACTGCAGAGAAATGATGACGAACGATGAAACTCCAGGAACCAACTGAGACGAGAGCAATAAACCAGGACAAACCGTGTGTCGCTCCATCGTTTTACTAAATAAAAAGGAGAATAAGAAAATAAAAAAACAACGCATTTCTTTCTGATTTGTTTCCAAAACCAAAATGAAAAAACAGATAATGGTTTGTTTTTTCAGTTTTCGATTTTGTGTTTAATTGAAGAATGGAAAAAACCCAAACGAATCTCCTGATCCTGATCCAGAGCTGAACCAGGACTGAACCAGGACTGAACCAGGACTAAACCAGGACTAAACCAGGACTAAACCAGGACTAAACCAGGACTAAACCAGATCTAAACCAGTTCTACGTAACCTCTTTCCCCGGTCACCGCCTTGAATAACCAATTTTTAATGGGAAACACTAAGTCCTGGTTTAGTCCTAGTTTAGTCCTAGTTTAGTCCTGGTTTAGTCCTGGTTTAGACCAGGTTTAGTCCTGGTTTAGTCCTGGTTTAGTCCTGGTTTAGTCCAGGTTTAGTCCTGGTTTAGTCCTGGTTTAGTCCTGGTTTAGACCTGTTTTAGTCCTGGTTTAGACCTAGTTTAGTCCTGGTTTAGTCCTGGTTTAGACCTGGTTTAGTCCTGGTTTAGACCTGGTTTAGTCCTGGTTTAGTCTTTGTTTAGACCTGGTTTAGTCCTGGTTTAGACCTGGTTTAGTCCTGGTTTAGTCTTTGTTTAGACCTGGTTTAGTCCTGGTTTAGACCTGGTTTAGTCCTGGTTTAGTCCTGGTTTAGTCCTGGTTTAGTCCTGGTTTAGACCTGGTTTACTCCTGGTTTAGACCTGGTTTAGTCCTGGTTTAGTCCTGGTTTAGACCTGGTTTAGTCCTGGTTTAGTCCTGGTTTAGACCTGGTTTAGTCCTGGTTTAGACCTGGTTTAGACCTGGTTTAGTCCTGGTTTAGACCTGGTTTAGTCCTGGTTTAGACCTGGTTTAGTCCTGGTTTAGCCCTGGTTTAGACCTGGTTTAGTCCTGGTTTAGTCCTGGTTTAGACCTGGTTTAGTCCTGGTTTAGACCTGGTTTAGACCTGGTTTAGTCCTGGTTTAGTCCTGGTTTAGTCCTGGTTTAGCCCTGGTTTAGACCTGGTTTAGTCCTGGTTTAGTCCTGGTTTAGACCTGGTTTAGTCCTGGTTTAGACCTGGTTTAGTCCTGGTTTAGTCCTGGTTTAGTCCTGGTTGAATATCGATATATCGCATGTTTAAAGTGAGGATATCGGGGGCTTTCGATATGTCGCCAGGAGCATTTTCAGGTTTATTTTACTGAGTTATTTTGTCACAGCTTCAGTTCAGAGGAAGGAAACCTGTTCCACTCATTTGACATTTTCACTGTTGTGATGAGTAAACTGGGCGCGTTTCATATGAACTTTGCACAAGACGAGGTTTAATGACTCGAAAGGGCACAGTATCGGTATCGGTATCGGTATCGGCTTAACGATCCCCAGAAACTTGCTGTAGCTGAAGGAAGCGACTTTTTTACCCTCCAATCGACCACAGCAAAAGCGTCTAGACTCTCCCCAGTGCTGCAACAAAACACACCCACCAAAATAAAATGAAAAATATCCCAGTTTCCTGCTGGTTTCCATGGAGACGTCACTGCGCTGCCTCGGAATGTTCCGCAGTGTGACTTTAACACTCGAAGTCCTACGACATCGTACACGATACCGAGGAATATGTTTCTGTAACCACAGAACTTTCTCACCGTAAAAGACAGAAACTCTTTTATACAAAACCCACAGCAAACATGCAGAAACAACTTTTTGGACATAAAAATACTTAATTTAGGGCCTGAGCTACAAAAATGCAAAATCTCAAGTCTGTAAGTAAATTAAAAATCTCCTTATTGCCCTAAAAACAAAAAAAGTGCAGTGGCTCCATGACTTTCCTGGTCCAGTCCTGGAAACAGCTCCTGTCAGGACCACGGCCAGAGCCACAGCACTTCTGCATTTCCAGGGTGGAAATTACATTTGGATTTGTTCATTTGGACTGAAATAAACCTTTAAATAAAAATAGAAAGAGATGCACAATTACACACACCAAGATGTGTCATTTTCCATGTGTGTGAGAATTAACTCCACTTAGAGCGACTTTTTCCCTCGTTATAAACACACACAGTCAGAGGAGTCGACCATCTTGACTCACTTCACTCTTTGGCAAAGTTTGGCTCCATCAAAATGGACGGAGCGCATGAGTTTGGGGAAAACAAAGTTCCTGTTGGACACTCGTTTTGCTCCCGTCATCACACAGCGTGAGTGTGACGTAGGATAAAGCCGCAGAAATGTACGGAAACCTCTCTGTCTGCACTTTCAGAGGGGAAAAGGACGGTTCTGTCTTTTACACTTACAAAGTTCTGGTTATAGAAACATGTTCCTCTGAGTCGTGGACGATGTCGTGGGACTTCAGGGGTAAATAATAAAATAGTGAATCTTGTGCGTAAATAAGGAAAACTGTTCCACACTCAGACCAACATGAGTCAGTTTAGTCACATTTTCTTTGTGTTTTGGTCGTTTTTAAGCAGCTTTTTGTGTATTTTGCCAAAATTTCTGTCTCTCTTGACTGTTGCAGGATCAGATTGGTGAAAAATAGAGACACTGGGACATTTCTTGTATAAAACTGGGACAGATCAGTGTTTCTGGGGTAAATCTGTGGGACACGGGGTCAGGACGGGGACTGAAGGACGTCAGGTCAAACACAAAGTCTCCAAAGTGCGACGCTCAATCAAAATGAACAAATAAAGCAGAAAATAAATAAATACTAAAGTCAATAAAAATACTAAAATAGCAAATAAAATTAATGGAACAAAATGAATAAAGAATAAACTGCGCTTCACTTTTTCACCAAGAAAACATTTAGGCTCAGACAAACTTCACTGTTTCAGTCTTTAGTCTTTTGCTTTTGGTTCAGATTTTATAATAACACAGACTTTTCCTCAGCCTCAGGTCGTTTCTCAGCCTCAGGTCGTTTCTCAGCCTCAGGTCGTTTCTCAGCCTCAGGTCGTTTCTCAGCCTCAGGTCGTTTCTCAGCCTCAGGTCGTTTCTCTTCTCTAGTTTTGTGGAGTTTGTCTCCGTCAGCTGAGCAGAAATGACGTCCTGTAATTACCACAGAAATAATCATGAAGAATTTTAGAAATAAACTCACACAAATGAAACTGTCACAGCACAAAACAGCACAAACCAAATACAAACGACTGACATCATTTTCTTCTGTTTTGAGGCTGTTTCACATTCTGAGGTTCTGGACGACGTCATCGACCAAAATAAAACTGTGAATATCTGAAGAACCAGAATCACACAAACTGTGACTTTCTGCAGCACAAACGACTGACACAGTTTGAAGTGTTTTTCTTCTTCCTGTGGGTCTGACCACAGTTTGACCTGTAAAAGAATCGTTCATGTCTCCAGAACTAAAGCAGCACAAACGATGGGCACAGTTTTTGTAGTTTGCGTTTGTTGGGGCGACTTCCCACGGGTCGTGATGTCTTTGATGGAAAAATCCGCCTCCACTGAGGCGCTCACAGCTGCAGGCCACAGTTTCACATCAGTTTATGGAGCTGGTCAAACGTGTTGAAGAAGGAAACCACAGCTGCACGAGGAGGAACAAACACGGAGGAAATACAGAAGAAGTGAAAAAGCTGCTCAGGCGTGTTTCTGATGAACAGCGACAGAAGACGAGGAACAGGGCTGAGCTTCATCTGCAGAAAGAGTTTATTTCAGAGGCCAGAACAGAGAACTGGAACCACGGCTCCGTCAGTCGCAAATAAAATAAGACTCGTCTTCAAGCCTGGTTTAGACCTGGTTTAGTTCTGGTTTAGACCTGGTTTAGACCTGGTTTAGTCCCGGTTTAGTCCTGGTTTAGTCCAGATTTAATTCTGGTTTAGTTCTGTTTTAGTCCTGGTTTAGTCCAGGCTTAGTTCAGGTTTAGTCCAGGCTTAGTTCTGGTTTAGTCCAGGTTTAGTCTTGGTTTAGTCCTGGTTTAGTTCTGGTTTAGTTCTGGTTTACTGCTGGTTTAGTCCTGGTTTAGTCCTGGTTTAGACCTGGTTTAGTTCTGGTTTAGTTCTGGTTTACTGCTGGTTTAGTCCTGGTTTAGTCCTGGTTTAGACCTGGTTTAGTTCTGGTTTAGTTCTGGTTTACTGCTGGTTTAGTCCTGGTTTAGTCCAGGTTTTAAACCTGGTTTAGACCTGGTTTAGTTCTGGTTTACTCCTGGTTTAGTCTTGATTTAGTTCTGGTTTAGTTCTGGTTTTAGACCTGGTTTAGTCCTGGTTTAGTGCTGGTTTAGTTCTGGTTTAGTCCTGGTTTAGTCCAGGTTTAGTTCTGGTTTAGCTCTGGTTTAGTCCAGGTTTAGTCTTGGTTTAGTCCTGGTTTAGTTCTGGTTTAGTTCTGGTTTACTGCTGGTTTAGTCCTGGTTTAGTCCTGGTTTAGACCTGGTTTAGTTCTGGTTTAGTTCTGGTTTACTGCTGGTTTAGTCCTGGTTTAGTCCTGGTTTAGACCTGGTTTAGTTCTGGTTTAGTTCTGGTTTACTGCTGGTTTAGTCCTGGTTTAGTCCTGGTTTAGACCTGGTTTAGACCTGGTTTAGTTCTGGTTTACTCCTGGTTTACTGCTGGTTTAGTCCTGGTTTAGACCTGGTTTAGTCCTGGTTTAGTTCTGGTTTAGTTCTGGTTTAGTCCTGGTTTAGTCCAGGTTTAGTCTTGGTTTAGTCCTGGTTTAGTCCTGGTTTAGTCCTGGTTTAGACCTGGTTTAGTTCTGGTTTAGTCCTGGTTTAGTCCTGGTTTAGTTCTCGTTTAGTCCTGGTTTACTGCTGGTTTAGTCCTGGTTTAGACCTGGTTTAGTCCTGGTTTAGTTCTGGTTTAGTCTTGGTTTACTGCTGGTTTAGTCCTGGTTTAGTTCTGGTTTAGTCTTGGTTTACTGCTGGTTTAGTCCTGGTTTAGACCTGGAATAGTCCTGGTTTAGACCTGGTTTAGTAATGGTTTAGTGCTGGTTTAGTCTTGGTTTACTGCTGGTTTAGTCCTGGTTTAGACCTGGTTTAGTCCTGGTTTAGTTCTGGTTTAGTCTTGGTTTAGTCCAGGTTTAGTCTTGGTTTACTGCTGGTTTAGTCCTGGTTTAGACCTGGTATAGTCCTGGTTTAGACCTGGTTTAGTTCTGGTTTAGTCTTGGTTTAGTCCTGGTTTAGTTCTCGTTTAGACCTGGTTTAGTCCTGGTTCAGTCCTGGTTTAGACCTGGTTCAGTCCTGGTTTATTTCTGGTTTAGACTTTGTTTTGTCCTGGTTTAGTCCTGGTTTAGTTCTGGTTTAGTCCTGGTTTAGTCCATGTTTAGCCCTGGTTTAGTCCTGGTTTAGTCCATGTTTAGCCCTGGTTTAGTTCTGGTTTGGTTCTGGTTTAGTCCTGGTTTAGTCCTGGTTTAGCCCTGGTGTAGTCCTGGTTTAGTTCTGGTTTAGTCCTGGTTTAGTTCTGGTTTAGTCCTGGTTTAGACCTGGTTTAGACCTGGTTTAGTCCTGTTTAGACCTTGTGTAGTCCTGGTTTAGTCCTGGTTTAGTTTTGGTTTAGTCCTGGTTCAGTCCTGGTTTAGTCCTGGTTTAGTCCTGGTTCAGTCCTGGTTTAGTCCTGGTTTAGTCCTGGTTTATGGCGCCCTCTAGAGGACAGAGTGAACACATTGAGTCCTGGACTTTCTTTGTCGATCTCAACTGAACTAAAGGCAAAAGGAGCTGTTACCAAGGAAACCACCACCTGATGACATCACAGGGTGGAGCAGAGCGTCTGGAGCTTTGCAGATGTAACAGACGAATAATAAAGAGACAAACATGAAGGAAACAAACACGACTCGAGGAAACAGAAGAACAGGACTTAAAGCTGCACTGTGGAACTTTCTGGTTTGGGCTCTGTCTCCTGCTTGTTTCTATGGAGACGTCACTTCTCTGCCCGGAATGTCCCGCAGTGCGACTTTAAACAGCTCCACTTTCCCTTTATTCAGTCACAGGAGGATTCAGAGGTCAGAAACACAGAGGAACAGACTCTCCTCTCCACAGATCTGACCTGTGACTGCGGCAGGTTTGGTCTCCATGGAGACAGAAAAGGTTTAATGCCGTAGTGTGGAACATTCAGGACAAAACAATAAAACTAGGACTAAACCAGGACTAAACCAGGACTAAACCAGGACTAAACCAGGTCTAAACCAGGACTAAACCAGGTCTAAACCAGGTCTAAACCAGGACTAAACCAGGACTAAACCAGGTCTAAACCAGGACTAAACCAGGTCTAAACCAGGAATAAACCAGGTCTAAACCAGGACTAAACCAGGTCTAAACCAGGACTAAACCAGGACTAAACCAGGTCTAAACCAGGTCTAAACCAGGTCTAAACATGACTAAACCAGGTCTAAACCAGGACTAAACCAGGACTAAACCAGGACTAAACCAGGACTACACCAGGTCTAAACCAGGACTAAAGTAGGTCTAAACCAGGTCTAAACTAGGACTAAAGCTGGTCTAAACCAGGACTAAACCAGGACTAAACCAGAACTACACCAGGTCTAAACCAGGACTAAACCAGGACTAAAGAAGGACTAAACCAGGACTAAACCAGGACAAAACCAGGACTAAACCAGGTCTAAACCAGGACTATACCAGGACTAAACCAGGCCTAAACCACGACTAAACCAGAACTAAAGCAGGTCTAAACCAGGATTAAAGCAGATCTAAACCAGGACTACACCAGGACTAAACCAGGACTACACCAGGTCTAAACCAGGACTAAACCAGGACTAAACCAGTACTAAACCAGGCCTAAACCAGGACTAAACCAGAACTAAAGCAGGTCTAAACCAGGACTAAAGCAGGTCTAAACCAGGACTAAACCAGGTCTAAACTAGGACTAAACCAGGACTACACCAGGACTAAACCAGGACTAAACCAGGATTAAACCAGGACTAAACCAGGACTAAACCAGGATTAAACCAGACAATCACGTCTCCATGGAGCTTTTATTTTGTGTTGCGTAAGGAGCTTTATTGTGAAGGGCCCGCCGGAAGCCGCTGTAGTCCTGCCGCTAGCTTAGCCGTAGCTGTGATGTTAGCCTGTTTGTTTGGGCGCTCTTAGCTCACGTTACCGCAGCCCCAGCGCCGACAGCCTGGCCCCGGAGGACACCATGGCGGAGGAGGCTTCGGGACCCCCCCTGTCCACCCACCGCGCCGGTAAATGACGCCCGCGGCCCGGCCCCGTCCGCCCCCAGACCCGGGAGCGGCTCCGGGGCCTGGCGTTAGCATTAGCATCCGCAGGGCGACGTGTCACTCCCAGAGCCGCGCGTTTGGCCCGGCCCGGCGCGGCCCGCGGGCATCCTCCGTGACGGGGGCGGGTGCCGGGGTGGGTGGGTTTGCGGGGCGGGTTTGCGGGGCGGGCGCGGGCCATCGGCTCTACCCGGGGGCCCTGCGCCAACTCCGGGCACAGCTGAGAGCCAGAACCGGGCGGGTCTGACCTCCTGATGGACTCATGATGAAAACACCTGGGTTAGACCTGGATTAGACCTGGGTTAGACCTGGGTTAGACCTGGGTTAGACCTGGGTTAGACCTGGATTCGACCTGGATTCGACCTGGGTTAGACCTGGGTTAGACCTGGGTTAGACCTGGGTTAGACCTGGGTTAGACCTGGGTTAGACCTGGGTTAGATGCTGTGTGGTTTAGACCTGGTTTAGTTCTAGATCAGTCCTCGTTTGGGCATAGTTTCGTCCTACATTAGATTCTGTGCAGATTAGACTTTTTCTGGACCTGTTTTAGTCCTAGTTTAGTCCTGGTTTAGTCCCAGTTTAGACCCTGTTTAGTCCTGCATCAGATGTTGTGTTTAGTCTTGGTTTACAGCTGGTTTAGTTCTGGGCCAGTCTTTGTTTAGTCCTTGTTTAGACCTGGTTTAGTCCTTGTTTAGACCTGGTTTAGTCCTGGTTTAGACCTGGTTTAGACCTGGTTTAGACCTGGTTTAGTCCTGGTTTAGACCTGGTTTAGTCCTGGTTTAGACTTGGTTTAGACCTGGTTTAGACCTGGTTTAGTCCTGGTTTAGACTTGGTTTAGACTTGGTTTAGATCTGGTTTGGATCTGGTTTAGGCCTGATTTAGGCCTGATTTAGGCCTGGTTTAGGCCTGGTTCAGACCTGGTTCAGACCTGGTTCAGACCTGGTTTAGACCTGGTTTAGACCTGGTTTAGTCCTGGTTTAGACTTTCTTTGAGCTGGTCTTGGTCTCTTGAGCTCGTTCTAAAGACGTTCAGTTCAGTTTCGGTCCTCGTTTTGGGATCGATTCGTGTGAGATTCTGGCTCTGCGGCTCTGAGTTGTTGTTGTCCTGCAGCTCTGTCTGCGTTTAACCCGGGTCACATGCAGCTCGTTTAGTCCGTGTCTTAACGGCGAACGCCGGCCGCCTCAATGCAAGAAATCGATAGTGAAATGTGAAGCGCCGCCTCGTCTCTGAGCTCAGTAACGCGATCGTCAGGATTTCAGATCCAGGTCGACGCCTGCAGGACGGTCCTGATAATCCCGACCTCCACTGAGCGTGAGGCTGGATCTGTACTGTGGGCCTCAGTGATGTGAGGCTGGATCTGTACTGTGGGCCTCAGTGATGTGAGGCTGGATCTGTACTGTGGGCCTCAGTGATGTGAGGCTGGATCTGTACTGTGGGGCTCAGTGATGTGAGGCTGGATCTGTACTGTGGGCCTCAGTGATGTGAGGCTGGATCTGTACTGTGGGCCTCAGTGATGTGAGGCTGGATCTGTCCTGTGGGCCTCAGTGATGTGAGGCTGGATCTGTCCTGTGGGCCTCAGTGATGTGAGGCTGGATCTGTCCTGTGGGCCTCAGTGATGTGAGGCTGGATCTGTCCTGTGGGCCTCAGTGATGTGAGGCTGGATCTGTACTGTGGGCCTCAGTGATGTGAGGCTGGATCTGTACTGTGGGCCTCAGTGATGTGAGGCTGGATCTGTACTGTGGACCTCAGTGATGTGAGGCTGGATCTGTACTGTGGGCCTCAGTGATGTGAGGCTGGATCTGTACTGTGGGCCTCAGTGATGTGAGGCTGGATCTGTACTGTGGGCCTCAGTGATGTGAGGCTGGATCTGTACTGTGGGCCTCAGTGATGTGAGGCTGGATCTGTACTGTGGGCCTCAGTGATGTGAGGCTGGATCTGTACTGTGGGCCTCAGTGATGTGAGGCTGGATCTGTCCTGTGGGCCTCAGTGATGTGAGGCTGGATCTGTCCTGTGGGGCTCAGTGATGTGAGGCTGGATCTGTCCTGTGGGGCTCAGTGATGTGAGGCTGGATCTGTCCTGTGGGCCTCAGTGATGTGAGGCTGGATCTGTACTGTGGACCTCAGTGATGTGAGGCTGGATCTGTACTGTGGGCCTCAGTGATGTGAGGCTGGATCTGTCCTGTGGGGCTCAGTGATGTGAGGCTGGATCTGTCCTGTGGGGCTCAGTGATGTGAGGCTGGATCTGTACTGTGGACCTCAGTGATGTGAGGCTGGATCTGTACTGTGAGCCTCAGTGATGTGAGGCTGGATCTGTACTGTGGAGCTCAGTGATGTGAGGCTGGATCTGTACTGTGGGCCTCAGTGATGTGAGGCTGGATCTGTACTGTGGGCCTCAGTGATGTGAGGCTGGATCTGTCCTGTGGGGCTCAGTGATGTGAGGCTGGATCTGTACTGTGGGCCTCAGTGATGTGAGGCTGGATCTGTACTGTGGACCTCAGTGATGTGAGGCTGGATCTGTCCTGTGGGCCTCAGTGATGTGAGGCTGGATCTGTCCTGTGGGGCTCAGTGATGTGAGGCTGGATCTGTACTGTGGGCCTCAGTGATGTGAGGCTGGATCTGTACTGTGGGGCTCAGTGATGTGAGGCTGGATCTGTCCTGTGGGCCTCAGTGATGTGAGGCTGGATCTGTACTGTGGGCCTCAGTGATGTGAGGCTGGATCTGTACTGTGGACCTCAGTGATGTGAGGCTGGATCTGTACTGTGGACCTCAGTGATGTGAGGCTGGATCTGTACTGTGGGCCTCAGTGATGTGAGGCTGGATCTGTACTGTGGACCTCAGTGATGTGAGGCTGGATCTGTACTGTGGGCCTCAGTGATGTGAGGCTGGATCTGTACTGTGGGCCTCAGTGATGTGAGGCTGGATCTGTACTGTGGGCCTCAGTGATGTGAGGCTGGATCTGTACTGTGGGCCTCAGTGATGTGAGGCTGGATCTGTCCTGTGGGCCTCAGTGATGTGAGGCTGGATCTGTACTGTGGGCCTCAGTGATGTGAGGCTGGATCTGTACTGTGGGCCTCAGTGAGGTTTGGGCTCTTTTTGTGCTGATATAATCACATCTGAGCTGTAAAAGGCCAAACAAGTTACATTTCTCGGAATAACAATCCAAAATAGTTGGAAAAGTCACACACAATTCATAAAGACAAAATTATGTATATCCATCTTCTTCCGCTTATCCGGGGCCGGGTCGCGGGGGCAGCAGTCTAAGCAGGGGCTCCCAAGCTTCCTTCTCCCCAGCCACTTCCTCCAGCTCCTCCGGACGGACCCCGAGGCGTTCCCAGGCCCAGAGACAGAGTCCCTTCTGGGTCTTTTCCGGGGCCTCCTACCAGTGGGACATGCCCAGAACACCTCCTGAGGGAGGCGTCCAGGAGGCATCCGGACCAGATGGCCCTTGTGACCGAGCTCCTCACCCTATCTCTAAGGGAGCGCCCGGCCACTCTGCGGAGGAAACTCATTTCGGCCGCTTGTATCCGCGATCTCGTTCTTTCGGTCATTACCCAGAGCTCATGACCATAGCTGAGGGGAGGAACGTAGATTGAGGTAAATCGAGAGCTTCGCCTTTCGGCTCAGCTCCTCTTCACCACAACGGTCCGATGCAGCAACCGCATCACTGCCGACGCTGCACCGATCCGCCTGTCAATCTCACGCTCCATCCTCCCCTCACTCGTGAACAAGACCCCGAGATACTTGAACTCCTCCACTTGAGGCAGAGACTCCCCACCACCCGGAGAGGACAATCCACCTTTTTCCGGTCCAGAACCATGGCCTCGGATTTGGAACAGCTGATTCTCATCCCGGCCGAAAACCACACTGCTCCTCCTGGATCCGAGGTTCGACTATCGGCCGGACTCTCCTCTCCAGTCCCCTGGCATAGACTTTACCGGGGAGGCTGAGGAGTGTGATTCCCCCCTTCTTATACAGAGGGACCACCACCCCGGTCTGCCAGTCCAGAGGTACTGTTCCCGACCGAGGCGTGTCAGCCAAGACCCACAACACCCAGAGACTTAAGGTCCTCAGGACGGATCTCATCCACCCCCGGAGCCCGAGGAGCTTTAACCACCTCAGTGACTTCAGCCAGGGTGATGGATGAGTCCACCTCTGGGTCCCCAGCCTCGGCCTCCTCTTCAGAGGACGTGACGGTGGGATTGAGGAGATCCCCAAAGTATTCCTTCCACCGCCCGACAACATCCCCAGTCGAGGTCAGCAGCTCTCCCCTCGCACTGTAAACAGTGTTGGTGAAGCACTGCTTCCCTCTCCTGAGGCGCCGGACGGTTTGCCAGAATTTCCTTTCCCCACGGGGCCCGGCCGGGCCCAGCCCGAAAGAGCGACGTGGGACCGCCCTCCCCTGGACCCACCACCCGCGGGAGGAGCCATAGGGGCCGGGTGCAGAGATCTGGGTGGCAGTCGAAGGCGGGGGCCTCGGCGACCGGATCTCTGGACACGTGGGGAACATATTAATCTAATATCATTCATATCGCAGCTGTCCAAAAACGAGCGATGCCAATGGTGAACAAAGCCTCTTACACGGCTCATACAAATGAATTTATTATCCAGAAAAAACACAATGAAATTCAAGGACCCGGTAAATTATAGAACTGCACAATTTAGATTAAGAGTAAACAATTACCATTTCATATCCGAGACCTGTTTAAAAGTCGAGATTGTGCTCATAATCTTCGAGGGCCTGATGTATTTAAAAAAACACGTGTCAGAACAAAAGTAAAACTGCATTTCAGCCGCTGGAGCAAATGTTTGGAGCAGGTTAGATGATAATATTAAAGAGTGTGCATTTTGAAGACTTCAATCCAAGATGGCCGCTCTCTGGTGTGTCAGGGGGCGTGGCCATTATAATATTTTTTACTTGTCTTGTCATGATCGACTTCTGTGTTAAATTTCATGATTCCACATGCAATTTTTTTTTTGCCTCGTTAGGTGGCGCTGACAAGTCATTTTATTTATTTATTGAAAACGGAAATAGCCAAAAGTTAGAGAAACGGAGACTTTAAAACGTGGCTCTTTTTTTTTGATAATTTCTCACGTGTGTAGGATCAGGTGGCCATTTCATCTCATATATTGTGTTGTGTGTTGTGTTGTGTTAATTATGTTGACGTGTGTTCCTCTGGTTTGTGCAGAGATGCTGGAGCAGGACTGGGCGGAGCTGCATCGCCTCAAACAGCAGGAGGCAGAGTTCAACCAGAAGAGGGCAAAATTCAAGGAGCTGTACCTCTCCAAAGAAGGTACGGGCCACACCTGTGCCACACACCTGTGCCACACACCTGAGCCACACACCTGTGCCACACACCTGTGCCACACACCTGTGCCACACACCTGTGCCACACACCTGAGCCACACACCTGAGCCACACACCTGTGCCACACACCTGTGCCACACACCTGTGCCACACACCTGAGCCACACACCTGAGCCACACACCTGAGCCACACACCTGAGCCACACACCTGAGCCACACACCTGTGCCACACACCTGTGCCACACACCTGTGCCACACACCTGAGCCACACACCTGAGCCACACACCTGTGCCACACACCTGTGCCACACACCTGTGCCACACACCTGTGCCACACACCTGTGCCACACACCTGTGCCACACACCTGTGCCACACACCTGTGCCACACACCTGAGCCACACACCTGAGCCACACACCTGAGCCACACACCTGAGCCACACACCTGAGCCTCACACCTGAGCCTCACACCTGAGCCACACACCTGAGCCACACACCTGAGCCACACACCTGAGCCACACACCTGAGCCACACCTGTAGTCAGACAAAAGCCTGTACCATAGACTGTTTATATAAACTATAGACACCATAAAATACCAAATCGTCGTCGGGGTTTATTTGTTCCAGTCACGTCACAGTCTCAGTTTATTTGAGACCAGGTGGAGATTTGCGGCGATTCATTCTTCCCTCACAAAAATCCTGCTCAGCAAAACTGGGAAAATCTGGAACTCAAATTCTTTTAACCAGTTTGAGGATAATTTAGGCGACTTTCTACACAGACGTAGGCGAGTTCATTTGCGGAGAGTTTCCCACATGTGAAAGCGACTCCTGAATGACAGAAAGTCACTGTAACCCTCCACAACACGCAGACATTTCTTTGTGAGAACGTTCATCCACCGCATCAGGAGGAGCAGCTGCTTTTTTCAGCCCTTATAGTTTATGCAAATGAGCCGTGTGGGTTTAAGTTTGGTTTGTGTAGAGACGACGTGAGCGACAGTCCTGCTCCAGCTGCTGCACCTCGACTTCTGTCTCCAGCACCAACGTTAGACTCGCTGGTTATTTGAAACCGACGCTTATTTATCAGAAAATACAATTTAGGGCCCGACCAATATATCGGTTGGATGATATTATCAGCCGATATTTGCTCTTGGAAACATATCAGTCTAAATCTTGCCGATCTAGGCAGATTTTCCTTGTGAATGTTTTCCCTCGTTCTAAAGCTCAGACTCTATATTCTGCCCGTTTAATCCGGTTCACAGACAGATAAATGTCCTGATCTGTGGCGGGGCATCAGGGTTTATCTGAGGAGTCATTTGTCTGTGTCCGTCCTGCCTCTGAACGCATTACCATGTGCGTTTGTTTACAGCCGCAGCCACAGATCCACCTGCACAACACTGAGATTGTGTTGTTTTTGCGGCCGCTCAGTGTGAGTCTGGATTAAAGGACAGTTCTTAGTGCTGATCTGAGAGGAGCCTGTGTGAGGCTGAGTGTTCAAATGTGTCGGTTTGAAGCTCGTTTTGGTTCTTTCTCATTGGTTAGCGATTAGCTGCTGTAGCTCGCACACATAAACAGGCTGTTTTCTCTTCTGTTAGCGACTGTAAAGTGACTATAGTGGCCGTATATATGTTACTGGACACGCACTGATATGTAAATGAGCTGTGAACAGAGGTGTGAATTATCTGCATTTAGCAGATCATTCATTACCGTGGTGCACACGCATTTACCGCTAAAGGCTAACAGCGGTAGTTTACTTACAGAACTTTCTTTACAGGCGAGAATATCGTACAAAAACACCATTAGGCCGAGCGACTCCACTACAAAATGTCGCCTAAACAAATCCGACTGAAAATCCAAGAGAGCCAATTCCCCATTGTGGGACAAATAAAGGATATCTTATCTTATCAAACCGAATTTTTAGAAACAACTGAAGATTTTTTACATCATAAATATATCGGGGATTATATTGGCAGCTCTACAAATCTACAAATGTACAAATCTACAAATCTCCACCGGCAGCCGGCGTTTAAAGGGGCTCTTGTGTGGTGTTTTTGGCATGTATATACATGTATGTGTGTATATCTTCTCTGTATCTGTGCAGAGGAGCTGAAGCGGCAGACCGGTGCCCTGGAGCAGGCGCAGACGCAACTTTCCTCGGTGCAGACGCAGCTGGAGCAGGCGCAGACGGAGCTGGAGCTGGCACGAGCCGAGATGGAAACGATCAAGGCCGTCGCCACCGTCTCCGAGAACACCAAGCAGGAAGCCATCGACCAGGTCCGCCGCCAGTGGCAGGAGGAGGTGGCGTCTCTGCAGGCCATCATGAAGGGTACGCGCTGCCCGGGGATTCAGGGGATTCAGGAGCTTTAAATGATTCAGGGGATTCAGGGGCTTCAGAGGATTCAGAGGTTTGAGGAGCTTCAGGGGCTTTAGGGGATTCAAGGGCTTCAGGGGCTTTAAAGGATTCAGGGGATTCAGAAGCTTCAGGAGCTTTAGGGGCTTCAGGGGCTTTAGGGGATTCAGGAGCTTCAGAGGATTCAGGGGATTCAGGAGCTTCAGAGCTTTGAGGAGCTTCAGGGACTCCAGGGGATTCAGGGGTTTCTAGCTTAACTGATTCGCCGGTTTAGGTTCACATTCCACAGGACCTTTTAAATTTAATTTTGATATTTGCACATTTTACACACACACTTTCAATAAAATTGAAACTGCTTCATGAAGACTGTTTATAATTTTTATGCTTCCTGTACTCGTGAGCCGCGTTTACGAGTCCAAAGGTTTATCTCCTCTGGATCTGTTTGACTCTGCTGTTGTTTCACTGTGTTTTAACCTGCCGTTTCACTCTACCGTTTCTCTCCGTTTCACTCTGCCGCTTGGCCGTTTCGCGCAGACACGGTGCGGGAGTACGAGGTGCAGTTCCACCAGCGGCTGGAGCAGGAGCGGGGCCAGTGGAGCCAGTACCGCGAGGCCATGGAGCGGGAGGTGGGCGACCTGAGGAGGAGGCTCAGCGGGGGCCAGGAGGAGGACAACCTGGAGGAGGAGATGAAGAAGGTACTGCACGTTTTTAACTCGGAATTAATTGTTTGGAATTAAATAGTTCGGAATTAAAATCATCTCCTTTGAGTTTAGATGGAAAACACGTTAAATCACCTTTATTTAATTCTGCAGCGTCTGGGGCTGAGGGAGGAAGTGCATTTGTTCAGTTACACGTGATTTATAGCTGAGAAAACACATGAATTCTGACCATGTGCAGGCCCGCGTCTCCACAGATCTGACCATTAACGTGCCTCCATTATTTACATATGGTCACAAATGAACAACAACAAAAAATATTTAAAAACTAAAACCGAAGTAACCATATTAGCCTGTGTAGTAGTATTTGTAGTAGGGCCCGACCAATATGGATTTAGTTGCGGTCGATATGATACCAATAAAATGTGAGTTGGAGCTGCCGATATAATCGCCGATATATTTATGATGTAAAAATTCCCTGTAAATCTTCAGTTGTTTCTAAAACTTCGGTTTGGCTCTGTTGGATTTTCAGTCGGTTTGTTTAGGCGACATTTCCTGTTCTTCTGCCTCTTTACGTCATATTTAAAGAGTCGCTCGGCCTAATGCTGTTTTTGTACGATATTCTCGCCTGTAAACAAAGTTCTGTACGTAAACTCCCGCTGTTAGCCTTTAGCGGTAAATGTGTGTGCGCTGCGATAATGAATGATCTGCTAAATGCGGATAATTCACACCTCTGTTCACAGTCATTTCCATATCAGTGTGTGTCCAGTAACATATATACGGCCACTAGAGTCACTTTACAGTCACTAACAGAAGAGAAAACAGCCTGTTTATGTGTGCGAGCTACAGCAGCTAATCGCTAACCAATGAGAAACCCACACAGACAAACGACTCCTCAGATAAACCCTGATGCCCCGCCACAGATCAGGACATTTATCTGTCTGGAAACTGGATTAAATGGGCAGAATATAGAGAGTCTGAGCTTTAGGACGAGGGAAAGCATCCATGAGGAAAATCGACCCAGATCGGAAAGATTTAGCCCAATATGTTTCCAAGAGCCGACATATCGGTCGGGCCCTAATTCGTAGTATTCTGTGTGTAATATAAACGTGTTTCAGGCCCAGGAGGACGCGGAGAAGCTTCGCTCGGTGGTGATGCCGATGGAGCAGGAAATCGCCGCTCTGAAGATCCGACTGAGCTCATCTGAGGAGAGGGTCAAGGAGCTGGAGGCGTCCAAAGTGAGTGAGCCACAAACGAGCCACACATGAGCCGTGAACGAGCCATGAACAAGCCATGAACAAGCCACAAATGAGCTGGAAACGAACTGCGAGCGAGCCACAAACAAGCTGCAAACAAGCTGCAAACGAGTCACGAACAAGCCGCAAACGAGCCGCACACGAACCGTGAACGAGCCACAAACGAACCTCACATGAGCCGCAAACAAGCCACGAACGACCCACACCTGAGCCACACACGAGCCGCGAACGAGCCGTAGACGAGCCGCAAATGAGCCGCGAACAAGCCACACACAAGCCACGAACGAGCCGCGAACGATCCGCAAATGGGCTGCATACAAGCTGCAAACGAGCCACAAACGAGCCACAAACAATCTGCAAACGAGCTGCACACGAGCCACGAACGAGCCACATCTGAGCCACACACGAGCCGTGAACGAGCCGCAAACAAGCCACACATGAGCCGCAAACAAGCCGCGAACGAGCCACATCTGAGCCACACACGAGCTGCGAACGAGCCGTAGACGAGCCGCAAATGAGCCGCGAACAAGCCACACACAAGCCACGAACAAGCCACGAACAACGAGCCGCAAACGAGCCACAAACGAGCCACAAACAAGCCACAAACGATCCGCAAACGATCCGCAAACGATCCGCAAACGATCCGCAAACGATCCGCAAACGAGCTGCACACGAGCTGCACACGAGCCACGGGGCTTTCATGTTCTAAAAATCTCAAAATATAAAAAAATGCAAAAATCTTGTACTTTTTACTTGTAGAGGTTCTTCAGTCGTTTTACTTAAGTCGTTCTCTTCAACAGCTCAACCTTACGTCACAGATAATACTCCCTACACCCTTATGTCACAGATAATACTCCCTACACCCTTATGTCACAGATAATACTCCCTACACCCTTATGTCACAGATAATACTCCCTACACCCTTATGTCACAGATAATACTCCCTACACCCTTATGTCACAGATAATACTCCCTACACCCTTACGTCACAGATAATACTCTCTACACCCTTATGTCACAGATAATACTCCCTACACCCTTATGTCACAGATAATACTCCCTACACCCTTATGTCACAGATAATACTCCCTACACCCTTATGTCACAGATAATACTCCCTACACCCTTATGTCACAGATAATACTCCCTACACCCTTATGTCACAGATAATACTCCCTACACCCTTATGTCACAGATAATACCCCCTACACCCTTATGTCACAGATAATACTCCCTACACCCTTATGTCACAGATAAAACTCCCTACACCCTAACGTCACAGATAAGACTCCCTACACCCTTACGTCACAGATAATACTCCCTACACCCTTATGTCACAGATAATACTCCCTACACCCTTACGTCACAGATAATACTCCCTACACCCTTACGTCACAGATAATACTCCCTACACCCTTACGTCACAGATAATACTCCCTACACCCTTACGTCACAGATAATACTCCCTACACCCTTATGTCACAGATAATACTCCCTACACCCTTATGTCACAGATAATACTCCCTACACCCTTACGTCACAGATAATACTCCCTACACCCTTATGTCACAGATAATACTCCCTACACCCTTACATCACAGATAATACTCCCTACACCCTTACGTCACAGATAATACTCCCTACACCCTTACGTCACAGATATTACTCCCTACACCCTTATGTCACAGATAATACTCCCTACACCCTTACGTCACAGATAATACTCCCTACACCCTTATGTCACAGATAATACTCCCTACACCCTTACGTCACAGATAATACTCCCTACACCCTTATGTCACAGATAATACTCCCTACACCCTTACGTCACAGATAATACTCCCTACACCCTTACGTCACAGATAATACTCCCTACACCCTTACGTCACAGATAATACTCCCTACACCCTTATGTCACAGATAATACTCCCTACACCCTTATGTCACAGATAATACTCCCTACACCCTTATGTCACAGATAATACTCCCTACACCCTTATGTCACAGATAATACTCCCTACACCCTTATGTCACAGATAATACTCCCTACACCCTTACATCACAGATAATACCCCCTACACCCTTATGTCACAGATAATACTCCCTACACCCTTATGTCACAGATAATACTCCCTACACCCTTACATCACAGATAATACCCCCTACACCCTTATGTCACAGATAATACTCCCTACACCCTTACGTCACAGATAATACTCCCTACACCCTTACATCACAGATAATACCCCCTACACCCTTATGTCACAGATAATACCCCCTACACCCTTATGTCACAGATAATACTCCCTACACCCTTACATCACAGATAATACCCCCTACACCCTTATGTCACAGATAATACTCCCTACACCCTTACGTCACAGATAATACTCCCTACACCCTTATGTCACAGATAATACTCCCTACACCCTTACGTCACAGATAATACTCCCTACACCCTTATGTCACAGATAATACTCCCTACACCCTTATGTCACAGATAATACTCCCTACACCCTTACGTCACAGATAATACTCCCTACGCCCTTACGTCACAGATAACACTCCCTACACCCTTATGTCACAGATAATACTCCCTACACCCTTATGTCACAGATAATACTCCCTACACCCTTATGTCACAGATAATACTCCCTACACCCTTATGTCACAGATAATACCCCCTACACCCTTATGTCACAGATAATACTCCCTACACCCTTACGTCACAGATAATACTCCCTACACCCTTATGTCACAGATAATACTCCCTACACCCTTATGTCACAGATAATACTCCCTACACCCTTATGTCACAGATAATACTCCCTACACCCTTATGTCACAGATAATACTCCCTACACCCTTACGTCACAGATAATACTCCCTACACCCTTATGTCACAGATAATACTCCCTACACCCTTATGTCACAGATAATACTCCCTACACCCTTACATCACAGATAATACTCCCTACGCCTGTGCAGGTGCAGGAGCTGAACCACGTGCTGGAGGCGGAGAAGTCGTGCCGGACGGACCTGGAGATGTACGTGGCCGTGCTCAACACCCAGAAGTCTGTGCTGCAGGAGGACGCCGAGAAGATGCGCCGGGAGCTCCACGAAGGTCCCTGCTGCACCCGTCGCACCTGTCACACCTGTCACACCTGTCACACCTGTCACACCTGTCACACCAGTCGCACCTGTCACACCTGTCACACCAGTCCGTCAGTCGTTTAGAGCGTTGTCATGGCGATCACCTGAACATTATGATGGTTAAAGCTGAACTCCCGTTTGAAGCTAAAGTTCGTTGCCAGAGGTGGTGGATTTCTGTTTGTTGAAATTTGTTGAAAGAAAATGCTTCAGGAATGTATTTTTTGTAGCGTTTTTCAAAAAATATAATTCACTGGTAAATAAATGGGATTAGAAATGACGTCGGCGATCGAGTCTTTTGGGCTGTGGCCTGTGCAGTGGGAAATCCACAGAGGGAAGTGTGAGGTGCTTTAAAGATGTTTTCTAACGTTTCCAGACACTAATGAGTGAACCAGGCAGAGCGTTTGGTTTGTCAGACTCGTGGCTGTTGTCAGATGGGTTAAAGTGGTGCTAATCTTCTTCAGTGCGAAGCAAATTGGAGTTTTACGTAGAAGTTCAGAACTTGCCCCCATCACTTCACTAGTTCAGAACTTGCCCCCATCACTGCACTAGTTCAGAACTTGCCCCCATCACTGCACTAGTTCAGAACTTGCCCCATCACTACACTAGTTCAGAACTTGCCCCCATCACTGCACTAGTTCAGAACTTGCCCCCATCACTACACTAGTTCAGAACTTGCCCCCATCACTACACTAGTTCAGAACTTGCCCCATCACTTCACTAGTTCAGAACTTGCCCCCATCACTGCACTAGTTCAGAACTTGCCCCCATCACTGCACTAGTTCAGAACTTGCCCCATCACTACACTAGTTCAGAACTTGCCCCATCACTGCACTAGTTCAGAACTTGCCCCCATCACTACACTAGTTCAGAACTTGCCCCATCACTACACTAGTTCAGAACTTGCCCCATCACTGCACTAGTTCAGAACTTGCCCCCATCACTGCACTAGTTCAGAACTTGCCCCATCACTACACTAGTTCAGAACTTGCCCCCATCACTGCACTAGTTCAGAACTTGCCCCATCACTACACTAGTTCAGAACTTGCCCCCATCACTACACTAGTTCAGAACTTGCCCCCATCACTGCACTAGTTCAGAACTTGCCCCCATCACTGCACTAGTTCAGAACTTGCCCCCATCACTACACTAGTTCAGAACTTGCCCCCATCACTACACTAGTTCAGAACTTGCCCCCATCACTGCACTAGTTCAGAACTTGCCCCCATCACTACACTAGTTTGTTGTCTTGACAGACTCACACACAGTCAGATCTCCACAGAGGAAACACTGATCTGTGCCGTTTTTTGGCTTCTGACAGAATTCCACCTCCTGTAGCAACGGACTTTAGCTTCAGAGTTCAACTTTAATGCTCCTATATCACACAAAACCGACTCCTGTGAGCGTTAAGTCGTGTTCTAACACTGTTCCCTCCTCACAAACAGACCTACACAAAAACTCTGTCAGTCGTTTGTGCTGCAAGAAGTTTCATTTGTGTGATTCTGGTTCTTCAGATATTCACAGTTTTATTTTGGTCGATGACGTCGTCCAGAACCTCAGAATGTGAAACAGCCTCAAAACAGGAAGAAAATGACAGAAAACGTTTGTATTTGGTTTGTGCTGTTTTGTGCTGTGACAGTTTCATTTGTGTGAGTTTATTTCTAAAATTCTTCATTATTATTTCTGTGGTAATTATAGGACGTCATTTCTGCTCAGCTGACGGAGACAAACTCCACAAAACTAGAGAAGAGAAACGACCTGAGGCTGAGGAAAAGTCTGGGAACTTGCTTTATATATTCATATTTTATACAATAATACAAACTTTCATAATAATAATGATACATTTTGAAGCTTCCTGTGGGGCTGAGCCTAGTTTGACTTATAAAAGATTCATTAATGTCTCCAAACAAAACGCAAACAATAGAAATAGTTTTTATGTAGGTGTTTTTGTGTAGATGCTTGAGGAACTCTTTATTATCCGTCTGTTACATCTGCAAAGCTCTAAACGCTCTGCTCCACCTCATGATGTCATGATGTGGTACAGACATATACTTATAATACTAATAATAAAGTCTCCACATCCATAGAGCTGTACTGATATCCAAGTGTCCCAATACGATACGGTCTCGGTCTGAACCTCACGTACGATATTTCGTGCAATACTGTGGGAAAGTTCACGATATTCCGATATTCCACAGAATCACAGACTGACTCTAAAAGGCTTTGACCAGTCATTTGGTGCAACATTTATTGTCATTAGGGACAGAACGAAATCCAAATCTCTCTGATTTACACCATAAACATCTCACCGAACCAGATTTATCACAATATAAAACTGTGAATCTGACACTTTTTCCTCTAAAAATGCTTCACAGACTGAATCCACAGAATGAAGATGTAAAAGTGCTTAGAACAGTTATTTCTTCATGTCGTCTGCACTGAAACGGAGCAAAGGATCATGGTCTATGTAGTTCCCTCTGTTTTTTCTTAGCTATTTCTGCATCAGAACTGTTCATTTAAGCAAAGAGACTTGGGATTCCAGATATTGTGATGCTCCAGATTATTGGGACCTTTGACCAGATTTATGTCATGTCGTTGTGTTCAGTCTGATCTAACCCTGATGTCGTTGTGTTCAGTCTGATCTAACCCTGATGTCGTTGTGTTCAGTCTGATCTAACCCTGATGTCGTTGTTGTGTTCAGTCTGATCTAACCCTGATGTCGTTGTTGTGTTCAGTCTGATCTAACCCTGATGTCGTTGTGTTCAGTCTGATCTAACCCTGATGTCGTTGTGTTCAGTCTGATCTAACCCTGATGTCGTCGTTGTGTTCAGTCTGATCTAACCCTGATGTCGTTGTGTTCAGTCTGATCTAACCCTGATGTCGTTGTGTTCAGTCTGATCTAACCCTGATGTCGTTGTTGTGTTCAGTCTGATCTAACCCTGATGTCGTCGTTGTGTTCAGTCTGATCTAACCCTGATGTCGTTGTGTTCAGTCTGATCTAACCCTGATGTCGTTGTTGTGTTCAGTCTGATCTAACCCTGATGTCGTTGTTGTGTTCAGTCTGATCTAACCCTGATGTCGTTGTTGTGTTCAGTCTGATCTAACCCTGATGTCGTCGTTGTGTTCAGTCTGATCTAACCCTGATGTCGTTGTGTTCAGTCTGATCTAACCCTGATGTCGTTGTGTTCAGTCTGATCTAACCCTGATGTCGTTGTGTTCAGTCTGATCTAACCCTGATGTCGTCGTTGTGTTCAGTCTGATCTAACCCTGATGTCGTTGTTGTGTTCAGTCTGATCTAACCCTGATGTCGTTGTTGTGTTCAGTCTGATCTAACCCTGATGTCGTTGTGTTCAGTCTGATCTAACCCTGATGTCGTTGTGTTCAGTCTGATCTAACCCTGATGTCGTCGTTGTGTTCAGTCTGATCTAACCCTGATGTCGTTGTGTTCAGTCTGATCTAACCCTGATGTCGTTGTGTTCAGTCTGATCTAACCCTGATGTCGTTGTTGTGTTCAGTCTGATCTAACCCTGATGTCGTCGTTGTGTTCAGTCTGATCTAACCCTGATGTCGTTGTGTTCAGTCTGATCTAACCCTGATGTCGTTGTTGTGTTCAGTCTGATCTAACCCTGATGTCGTCGTTGTGTTCAGTCTGATCTAACCCTGATGTCGTCGTTGTGTTCAGTCTGATCTAACCCTGATGTCGTCGTTGTGTTCAGTCTGATCTAACCCTGATGTCGTTGTGTTCAGTCTGATCTAACCCTGATGTCGTCGTTGTGTTCAGTCTGATCTAACCCTGATGTCGTTGTTGTGTTCAGTCTGATCTAACCCTGATGTCGTTGTGTTCAGTCTGATCTAACCCTGATGTCGTTGTGTTCAGTCTGATCTAACCCTGATGTCGTTGTTGTGTTCAGTCTGATCTAACCCTGATGTCGTTGTTGTGTTCAGTCTGATCTAACCCTGATGTCGTTGTTGTGTTCAGTCTGATCTAACCCTGATGTCGTTGTTGTGTTCAGTCTGATCTAACCCTGATGTCGTTGTTGTGTTCAGTCTGATCTAACCCTGATGTCGTTGTTGTGTTCAGTCTGATCTAACCCTGATGTCGTTGTTGTGTTCAGTCTGATCTAACCCTGATGTCGTTGTTGTGTTCAGTCTGATCTAACCCTGATGTCGTCGTTGTGTTCAGTCTGATCTAACCCTGATGTCGTTGTTGTGTTCAGTCTGATCTAACCCTGATGTCGTTGTTGTGTTCAGTCTGATCTAACCCTGATGTCGTTGTTGTGTTCAGTGTGCCATAAGCTGGAGCTGGAGCGGCAGCAGCATAATCAGCTGAAGCACACGTGGCAAAGGGCCAATGACCAGTTCCTGGAGTCCCAGCGGCTCCTCATGAGGGACATGCAGAAGATCGAGAGCGTCCTGTCCTCCGAGCAGCTGCGGCAGGTCGAGGAGATGAAGAAGAAGGACCAGGTAACGCAGCGCTCACGGATCTGCACACGGTTTAGACCAGGGCTTTATTCAATACCGGTACTCTAACAATACCTGCTTTTCGATATCGGTTCCTGAACGGTTCTTTTTCCGATGCCTGTGTTTGTTGTGTGTACATAAATGGCCAGTATTATTTATAAAGTACTTTTAAATCCATGAATGACTTTATAACTGTTAGTTTTATTTATTTTAAAACAGAGTACAGTGACCTCTGGTTTATGGCGGGGGTCACGTTCTGTCATAATTTTTATACAATCACAACCCAGTGAAAGTATTTGTGACATTTAAACGCCAGTCTCCTACCAATTGGGATTAAATCAAACTGAGTCAGTTCTCTTTACGTGCCCTGCACGGGGGAGAGCTCGGCCATATGCGTGCGCTCTCTAGGCTCGTCCACGCTTCTCTCCCAAAGTTCCTCCCCTTCCAGCACGGGTTTTATTAAATTTTCAACAATCCATCATGTCAGTACAAAGCATGGTCATAAGCTTACAACAGATAACATTTAGTGAAGTATATCATGACTTTGTTTCACATTTGATCAGATAAGTACAAATTTATGATCTGGGAACCTAGCTGAGTACGAAGCAAGAGGTCACACATCTGGTTTTAGCAGAGATAGCGTTAACACAGGCTCTTTCATCCTCTGCAAATTGAGATCACCTTTTAACTTAGATGTACATTTTTTAATAACTTCATCATTATAAGCATTTTATTCTAACACGTTCCAAAAAGAACCCGCGACAGGCGAAATCCGTGAAGTATCGGCTTTATTTTTTACAATTATTATACAATACAATACTGAACTGTAGAATGAAACCAAAGATCCAAACCTGTTTTAGGCTCAAGCATTTGTTTAAGAAATAAAAATATAAACGTTTTCTCACAAATAACTCTGATATTTAAAAAAAAAAATAGTGTAAAATAATCATTTTAATAATAATAATGCATCAGTTTTATACAGCACTTTTCAGGACACTCAAAGACTCTTTACAGCATTATTCATTCACTCCAGACCCGGTGGTGTAAACTACTATTGTAGCCACAGCTGCCCTGGGGCAGACTGATGGAAGCGAGGCTCCAATCTGCACCATCGGCCCCTCCGACCACCACCAACACTCACACACACACCACTTTCATACTAGGAAATGTGGGTGATGTGTCTTGCCTAAGGACACAACGACAGTTTTTGCCACTGGCCCCACTGTGGCTCCTGGAATTCTCAGTGTCTCCATCCAAGTACTAACCAGGTCCTGCTGAGCTTCTGAGATCTGAGGGATCAGGCTTTGACGAGCCGGTATGACCACTTTAAGAATGAACAGGAGGTTGGACATTGTGACTCAGGCGTATTTCTCAGTCCCTCTGACTGAGCCTCTTCATCCTGACTCCTGTAGCATCTTTTTCTACTGAAGCTGTGGTGCAGGCGTCTTTTTCTACTGAAGCTGTGGTGCAGCGTCTTTTTCTACTGAAGCTGTGGTGCAGCGTCTTTTTCTACTGAAGCTGTGGCGCAGCGTCTTTTTCCCCACAGAAGAACATAGTTATGGGCAGTTGTTGGTGCTGTTTTTCCTTCTGGGCAAGAAGATTCTTACATTAGTCTCCAGCATAATGTTCTTTTTCCTGCAGTCATTAATCCACAAAGCTGAAGCGACTCCATCCTGACGCTGGTCTCGTTGGACAGTCATGACCCTTTTTGCCTCCTTGTTCAAACTTATTGCTGCTGTCGTTATTTTCCTCCTTTATGGAACGAACCGTAGATTCATTTATTCTGTAAAGGCGCCTACAGCCGCAGAGCTTCTACCTTCAGCAGCTCCAGAAGTTTCTCTTTTTCTGTGATAGTTTCATCTTCCTCGGCCTTTTGCCTTTGTCGTGCAGAACGTTTCCTCCACATTGTGGGTTTTGTCCTGGAGAAAATTTGCAAAGGTAAATGTGTCGGGCTGAACAGAGACGAGGCTGAAACTGTGGACACTGGTCTAAGTGAAAGACCAATGTGACTTTTTCCCTTCCAGACGACCTCAGCCTCAGGATTCAGAACACAAGGCACTGGGAAAAAGCATAAAAAAATCTGCAAAGCCGTGAAATGTGAACCTCGTTATAGCCACGGTTCACTGTACTAGACATATGCTCTTAGGTTCTGTTTTCAGACCCAGAGTTTGTTATCCAAGGTGTGTGAGAGGAAAAAAAGCCCCTCGTCCCGGTTTATAGTTCCATAGGTATGTTTCCGTATTTCCCACAACATTTGTAGTGTCTACGGGACGATACCCTGGACGAGGGGCTTTTTTCCCCTCACACCTGAGCCTGTCCTGAAGTGGGCCTGCAGGGGGCGCTGTCGTCCTGCCTCCACCGGGAGGAAGATAAAACCTGTTTAAATCAGCGGAGACACGACGCAGTGTGTGGCCATACGGGTTTATCAAAGCCTGATCCTGTCAGATCTGAGGCTCAGCAGGGCCTGGTCAGGACTTGGATGGAGACACTGGGAATTCCAGGTGCCACAGGGGGGCACCTACGGTCTTTGTGTCCTTAGGCAAGACACTTCACCCACATTGCCTGGTATGAAAGTGATGTGTGCAGGGCAGGACTCCCTTGAAAAAGAGATTAGTCTCAATGGGACTTTCCTGGGTAAATAAAGGTAAAAAAAACAAAAACACACACACATCAGAGACTGAGGAAGACCAAGTCCAAACTGTCAGGAGGAAAACAAACTCTGGGTCTGGAAAAAGAATCTAAAAACAGAAATTATTGGAAGACCAAATGAACCTGGTTGAACTAGAGCACTAGTCTGTATGATGTTCAGATATAACTCAAAATTAATGCACTCGGAGATGAACCAAAGCGCTCAGCGGATTCTCAGGTGGACTCACGCTTCAGTTTGGATTTTGTTTTCTCTTTGTTTTGATCAAGTACTTTCCTCTTTACTGCACGGTTTCATGGACGGAGGAGGAGCATAATGGAGAATGGACGTAGCTAAATGTTCGTCTGAACCCGCGACACAGGAGCCTGGAGTTTTCATTTCTCTGTTTTGTTCCTAAATCAAGATCTGCCGGAGTCACGCAGTGTGTTAGAAAATGAAGCGTTTTATCGGATAAAACGTTTAAAAGTTTGTGTTTTCAGGAGGAGGACGAGAAGCAGAGGCTGAGTTTGGTGAAGGAGCAGCACGAGGAGGACACGGCGGACATGACGGAGCCCACAGAGGAGCTGTTTCTGAGCATAGAGGAGGTGAACCATGGCGTTTATTTACACTATTCAGTATTTCAGAATCATTTACAGAATAAGAAAGACACTAAAATCAGGAACAAATCAAAACAGAAAAAAACTTAACATGAAGAGAGAAGAGTGCAGAATAAAAACCTTTCAGTCTCTGTAGTTCTAACCTTTAACTCCTGTGCATCGCTCTGTTATAATTAGAATTTTAAATCACAATATTGAGCTAAAACGTCCTCTGACTTCTGCGTTAGAAAACTGTCACATTCTTTGTGCTGCGCAGCATAAAGGGGTTAATGTATAACAGGGTCGCAACAGGGTCTTAAAAGTCTTTAAAAGGTCTTAAATTTCATATTCCTAAATTAAGGCCTGAAAAAGTCTTAAATTATCTTGTCCTAGTCTTATTTTGTTCACAAAGGTCTTAAATTTCATGGGCCTATTTTGTGTAAACTCACCGGGCTGCAGAGCAACGCGACACAAGACACTGAAAGTTTAGTTTGTCTTATGTTAGAAATGTTTTTTGACCTTATTACAGCAACACGCACGACTATAAATGAGTTCTGAATGAGGTTTTATAGTGAAAGTATGTTTTGTTCTTTAAAGCAGTGAGTAATGGATCTGGTGTTTGGGCGCGACGTTGGTCTTAAAAACGTCTTGAAAAAGTCTCAAATTTGGGGGAGTCAAACCTGGGGATGCCCTGAATACCATGAAAAAAAGTGCGACTTATAGACGAGTTTCAGCTGACGTCTTTGTTATTAAATGCGCCTGTTGCATGATGGGAAATATCGAGGCCGGCGTCAGAAAAACAAACACAGAGCGGGACTTTGCGTCTCTGTTTATCTGCAGTAACGGTGAATTCCTCCTTCCACCAACGTCGGATTAAACGACTTTCAAACATCTTCAGAGCGACGATCAGAGCGAACTGTTCCAACAAACCAACCCAACGCGTATGTCAGGCCCATTTCTTTAGTATTTCTTTAAAATTCATTATTTTATGATTATGATTTTGCTGTGAACGGCCCAGGGCAGGGGTCTGGAACCTTAAATCCTCAAAGAGCTGTTTGGAGCGTCTCCCACAGAAAAGACCTGGAGCCACAAAACCCTAAAATGAGGAGAACACTGCAGATCATCTTTTTTACCTCTGTGTTCTGTATAAAAGAGTCGAGTCGCTGCATTTATGAACTCAATGAAACGCTACAGAGAAGATCTGTCCGTTCATACGTTATGTTCTGTGCTCCTGCACACGAATAATCTGTGAAAAGTTTAACATGAACCAGCTCCAACGCGACAGAAGCTCAGACTCAGCATCAGCAGCACATCCTCTGTCACAGAGAGAACACTCATATTCCACTGAGGCATGTCCTTCAGTCTGACAGCGGCTTTAAGTTTCCTTTCTCTAAAACAGAAACAAATGTGCCAAAGCTGCTTTAAACACATTATTACTAAATGTCTGAGTCCTGCTCATAGGAAATAAGAAGCTTAAATTATCCACCTGCAGTGAACCAAAAATCGACCCCTGGCCCAGAGGTTTCTACCAAGTAACTGTGGATGTCGCTGAAGTGGATGTTCGGACTCGTAGTCGGAGATTCAGACAGAAATTTGCTTTGGTCCTTTTCACTGTCAGGTTCAAGGCTGATGTGGCTCCTTCGACGCTCAGGAACAAATTCTGCTCAAATCGTCTTCAGTCGTCTGCAGTTAGAGCGGATAAATATCCAGGATCTTCGCGCTTTTTCACTACGTTCACTGTGTCAAAATATTTCCCAGCTGCAACACAGGCTTTTGTCAACAATGGAACTCGCCTCTAGTCTGATAAATGCCATAACCGGACTCTGTCGCAGCGCAGTCACAGTCTGTCTTGTGTGTTTGTGTCAGTCTCAGGCGAACCACAGCGCCCACGGGTCCCTGCACTCCCTGGACACAGACGTGGGGACGCCCGTGGACCCGTTCAAGGACAGTCTGAGGAGGGTCCAGTCCACGGACAGCCTGGGCTCGTCCACGTCGCCGCCGCCGCAGCAGGGCCTGGGCGGGCACAACCACAAAGCCAAGTCCGCCGGGCACCTGGACGAGTCGGACTTCGGCCCCCTGGTGGGCGCGGACGGCGTGGCGGACACCGGTGTCTGCGACGCGTCCTCCCTCAACTCCATCAAGCTGACGGCCAGTCACTTCCTCCTGACCAAAGACCAGGAAAAGGCCATCAAAGCCATGACGCCCGAGCAGGAGGAGACGGCCTCACTGCTCTCCAGCATCTCCCAGGCCCCCGACACCACCTACCTGCTCCCCGCCGGGTACAGGCTCGTCAGCGACAGCGAGTGGAACCTGCTGCAGCAGGAGGTGAGGACGGGGGCCGGAGTCAGGGGGTGGGGTCAAGAGGGCAGAGTCAGGAGGGTGGAGTCAGGAGGGCAGAGTCAGGAGGGCGGAGTCAGGGGGGCGGAGTCAGGAGGGCGGAGTCAGGAGGGTGGAGTCAGGACGGTGGAGTCAGGACGGTGGAGTCAGGACGGTGGAGTCAGGAGGGTGGAGTCAGGAGGGTGGAGTCAGGAGGGCGGAGTCAGGGGGACAGAGGGCGGAGTCAGGAGGGCTGAGTCAGGAGGGCTGAGTCAGGGGGACAGAGGGTGGAATCAGGAGGGTGGAGTCAGGAGGGTGGAGTCAGGAGGGTGGAGTCAGGAGGGTGGAGTCAGGAGGGTGGAGTCAGGGACAGAGGGCAGAGTCAGGAGGGTGGAGTCAGGGGGCAGAGGGCGGAGTCAGGAGATTGGAGTCAGGAGGGTGGAGTCAGGGGGACAGAGGGTGGAGTCAAGAGGGTGCCATAGGCATTTTTAAGTTCTAAGGACCTAAAGAAGGTGAAACACTCTGGTCTGTTTCCAGCTGAAGAACGCCGGGCGCAAACTGGGGCGCAGGTGTGAACTCTGCTCCAACTACGAGAAGCAGCTGCAGGCCGTGCAGGGCCAAGAGGCCGACACCCGCGACCAGGTGAGTCTGAGGCCGACAGGCGAGTCTGAGGCCGACAGGTGAGTCTGAGGCCGACAGGTGAGTCTGAGGCCGACAGGTGAGTCTGAGGCTGACACCCTCGATCAGGTGAGTCTGAGGCCGACAGGCGAGTCTGAGGCCGACAGGCGAGTCTGAGGCCGACAGGCGAGTCTGAGGCCGACAGACGAGTCTGAGGCCGACAGGTGCGTCTGAGGCCGACAGGTGAGTCTGAGGCCGACAGGTGAGTGAGGCCGACACCCGCGACCAGGTGAGTCTGAGGCCGACAGGTAAGTCTGACGCCGACACCCTCGATCAGGTGAGTCTGAGGCCGACAGGTGAGTGAGGCCGACAGGTGAGTCTGAGGCCGACAGGTGAGTGAGGCCGACACCCGCGACCAGGTGAGTCTGAGGCCGACAGGTGAGTCTGAGGCTGACACCCTCGATCAGGTGAGTCTGAGGCCGACAGGCGAGTCTGAGGCCGACAGGTGAGTCTGAGGCCGACAGGTGAGTGAGGCCGATACCCGCGACCAGGCGAGCCTGACAGGTGAGCCTGAGGCAGGGTCTCGCCTGGCAGGTGAAACGTGTTGTATTTTTCAATAAAGAATAATCTTCCTTCTGCTCCTGAAATTGAAAAAGGAGAAAAATTTTAAGTATTGATTTTGTTAAATATTTTGGTGTTGAACTGAACTGAACGTTTAAAAAAACAAATCTAAAATTGTGAAATTGAATTTAAATTTTAGAATTTAAACCAAATGAGTTCAGAGATTTTACATTTTACTTACTGCATTACAACGTGGTCACTGAAACAAACTGCAAAGCCTCTGACCCCTGCCCTCTGACCCCTGCCCCTCTGACCCCTGGCCCTCTGACTTCTGCCCTCTGACCCTCTGACCCCTGCCCTCTGACCCCTGCCCTCTGACCCTCTGACCCCTGGCCCTCTGACCCCTGCCCTCTGACCCTCTGACCCCTGCCCTCTGACCCTCTCAGGTGAAGAAGCTGCAGCAGATGCTGCGTCAGGCGAACGATCAGCTGGAGAGAACCATGAGGGAGAAGCAGAGCCTGGAGGAGTCCGTCAAACTGGGCAACGAGGAGACCACGGCCAAGGTCAGAAACCATTTACCCTCACTGACCCCACGTCTAATCCACGGCCAAGGTCAGAAACGCTTTACCCTCACTGACCCCACGTCTAATCCACGGCCAAGGTCAGAAACCATTTACCCTCACTGACCCCACGTCTAATCCACGGCCAAGGTCAGAAACGCTTTACCCTCACTGACCCCACGTCTAATCCACGGCCAAGGTCAGAAACGCTTTACCCTCACTGACCCCACGTCTAATCCACGGCCAAGGTCAGAAACGCTTTACCCTCACTGACCCCACGTCTAATCCACTTTATTTATCCACATTTATGTTCATTTTAGAATCGAGACCGTTTCCAAAGGCACAGACAAATGAATACAATAAAACACAGTCCATCATAAATGAAAAAGTGTTAAACGTGCATAAAGCTAAAAATGATTCAAATCGAATAAAACTTGACATTAAAGTAAATAAAAGACACACAGGACGCGGTGTCAGAATCTGGAGGGTAAAGGAATTCGCAGGCGCTTCATTTCCAGTCGTTTCCTCAGGATTCACTGGCTGCACAGTCTGGGCTGAGCGTGAGGAGCAGATTCAGACACTACATGATTCTGTTTGGAGTGAACAGCTCCACCTGAAAACACAATAATACCAATAATAATAATAATAATAATCCCTCCTCTGCGGCGCTGTCGTGGTGACGCGGTGTCCTGGCAGAGCTGGAGCGTCGCCGCTGATAGAAACAGTGTGGAACATTGGCCACAGCGAGGACCATCTGCTGTTTGTTCAGACTCGGCCGTATGTTTCCTGACGTCCAGCTCCACACGGGCCTGGAGACGCTCTGTCCCTGAGCTCTACACAGGCCTGGAGACGCTCTGTCCCTGAGCTCCACACGGGCCTGGAGACGCTCTGGAGACGCTCTGTCCCTGAGCTCCACACAGGCCTGGAGACCCTCTGGAGACGCTCTGTCCCTGAGCTCTACACAGGCCTGGAGACGCTCTGGAGACACTCTGTCCCTGAGCTCTACACAGGCCTGGAGACGCTCTGGAGACGCTCTGGAGACGCTCTGGAGACGCTCTGGAGACGCTCTGTCCCTGAGCTCTACACAGGCCTGGAGACGCTCTGTCCCTGAGCTCCACACGGGCCTGGAGACGCTCTGGAGACGCTCTGTCCCTGAGCTCCACACAGGCCTGGAGACCCTCTGTAGACGCTCTGTCCCTGAGCTCCACACGGGCCTGGAGACGCTCTGTCCCTGAGCTCTACACAGGCCTGGAGACGCTCTGGAGACGCTCTGTCCCTGAGCTCCACACAGGCCTGGAGACCCTCTGGAGACGCTCTGTCCCTGAGCTCCACACAGGCCTGGAGACGCTCTGGAGACGCTCTGTCCCTGAGCCCCACACGGGCCTGGAGACGCTCTGGAGACGCTCTGTCCCTGAGCTCCACACAGGCCTGGAGACCCTCTGGAGACGCTCTGGAGACGCTCTGTCCCTGAGCTCTACACAGGCCTGGAGACGCTCTGTCCGTGAGCCCCACACGGGCCCGGAGACCCTCTGTAGACGCTCTGTCCCTGAGCTCCACACGGGCCTGGAGACGCTCTGTCCCTGAGCTCTACACAGGCCTGGAGACGCTCTGGAGACGCTCTGGAGACGCTCTGTCCCTGAGCCCCACACGGGCCTGGAGACCCTCTGGAGACGCTCTGTCCCTGAGCCCCACACGGGCCTGGAGACGCTCTGGACACGCTCTGTCCCTGAGCTCCACACAGGCCTGGAGACCCTCTGGAGACGCTCTGTCCCTGAGCCCCACACGGGCCTGGAGACCCTCTGGAGACGCTCTGTCCCTGAGCTCCACACAGGCCTGGAGACCCTCTGGAGACGCTCTGGAGACGCTCTGGAGACACTCTGTCCCTGAGCCCCACACAGGCCTGGAGACGCTCTGTCCCTGAGCCCCACACGGGCCTGGAGACGCTCTGGAGACGCTCTGTCCCTGAGCCCCACACTGGCCTGGAGACGCTCTGGACACGCTCTGTCCCTGAGCTCCACACAGGCCTGGAGACCCTCTGGAGACGCTCTGTCCCTGAGCCCCACACAGGCCTGGAGACGCTCTGGAGACGCTCTGTCCCTGAGCTCCACACAGGCCTGGAGACCCTCTGGAGACGCTCTGTCCCTGAGCTCCACACAGGCCTGGAGACGCTCTGGACACGCTCTGTCCCTGAGCTCCACACAGGCCTGGAGACCCTCTGGAGACGCTCTGTCCCTGAGCCCCACACGGGCCTGGAGACGCTCTGGAGACGCTCTGGAGACGCTCTGTCCCTGAGCTCCACACAGGCCTGGAGACGCTCTGGAGACGCTCTGTCCCTGAGCTCCACACAGGCCTGGAGACGCTCTGGAGACGCTCTGTCCCTGAGCCCCACACGGGCCTGGAGACCCTCTGGAGACGCTCTGTCCCTGAGCTCCATACAGGCCTGGAGACCCTCTGGAGACCCTCTGGCGACGCTCTGTCCCTGAGCTCTACACAGGCCTGGAGACGCTCTGTCCCTGAGCTCCACACGGGCCTGGAGACGCTCTGGAGACGCTCTGTCCCTGAGCTCCACACAGGCCTGGAGACGCTCTGGACACGCTCTGTCCCTGAGCTCCACACAGGCCTGGAGACCCTCTGGAGACGCTCTGTCCCTGAGCTCCACACAGGCCTGGAGACCCTCTGGAGACGCTCTGTCCCTGAGCTCCACACAGGCCTGGAGACGCTCTGGAGACGCTCTGGAGACGCTCTGTCCCTGAGCCCCACACGGGCCTGGAGACCCTCTGGAGACGCTCTGTCCCTGAGCTCCATACAGGCCTGGAGACCCTCTGGAGACGCTCTGGAGACGCTCTGTCCCTGAGCCCCACACGGGCCTGGAGACCCTCTGGAGACGCTCTGTCCCTGAGCTCTACACAGGCCTGGAGACCCTCTGGAGACGCTCTGTCCCTGAGCCCCACACGGGCCTGGAGACCCTCTGGAGACGCTCTGTCCCTGAGCTCCACACGGGCCTGGAGACCCTCTGGAGACGCTCTGTCCCTGAGCTCCACACAGGCCTGGAGACCCTCTGGAGACGCTCTGTCCCTGAGCCCCACACGGGCCTGGAGACCCTCTGGAGACGCTCTGTCCCTGAGCTCCACACAGGCCTGGAGACCCTCTGGAGACCCTCTGGAGACGCTCTGGAGACCCTCTGGAGACGCTCTGGAGACCCTCTGGAGACCCTCTGGAGACGCTCTGGAGACGCTCTGTCCCTGAGCTCCACACAGGCCTGGAGACGCTCTGGAGACCCTCTGGAGACCCTCTGGAGACGCTCTGGAGACACTCTGTCCTTGAGCTCCACACAGGCCTGGAGACGCTCTGGAGACGCTCTGGAGACTCTCTGTCCCTGAGCCCCACACAGGCCTGGAGACCCTCTGGAGACGCTCTGTCCCTGAGCTCCACACAGGCCTGGAGACGCTCTGGAGACGCTCTGGAGACGCTCTGTCCCTGAGCCCCACACGGGCCTGGAGACGCTCTGGAGACGCTCTGGAGACGCTCTGTCCCTGAGCCCCACACGGGCCTGGAGACCCTCTGGAGACGCTCTGGAGACGCTCTGGAGACGCTCTGGAGACGCTCTGGAGACGCTCTGTCCCTGAGCCCCACACAGGCCTGGAGACCCTCTGGAGACGCTCTGTCCCTGAGCTCCACACAGGCCTGGAGACCCTCTGGAGACGCTCTGGAGACACTCTGTCCCTGAGCTCCACACAGGCCTGGAGACGCTCTGGAGCTGCTGATTGTCTCCTGACCTCACGTCGCTGAAACGTCTCCAGCTGAAGCTTTAGATCATTTAAATCAGACCTAATGCAGCTTTCACACATTTAAACCCTGTCATCGTTCTTTCCCCTCCTTTTTTTGTCATTCCTTTACAAAAATACTTTTTTTTTGCGTGGAGGCAATGACGCCTTTATAATTATTTTTGGAAAATGAAAAAGTTAGAGAAGAGTGAGCCTTAATATTGAGTTTTCACCACTGTTCACTGGGGAAAAAATGAGAAAAAGAAGAAAGCAAAAGGCTCATTCTTGTGTCAGGATGAGGGTCCCTGGTCTCTGTGGGGCGTCACTCTGCATCAGTCGACTTCCCGCCACTGGGAGCAGCACTTTGTGATTCTAATCGTCCCTTCACCAGATTCTGGAGCTCCAGCCTCATCATTTAACCTCTTAACACCCGCCCACCCGCACATGGGCGATTACACATTAAAAAGTCAAGTCAGATATTCATCTTAATTATTCTTCCTCTGTTGAGCTGCTGCACATCGTTTAAAGCTTCATTCCTCAGTAAAACAAACAGATCATTTATGCTGCAGCCCACAGAGCAAGAACTTAGAACTCCCCAAAAGAATCAAAACAACAATGTGCATTTCTGACCTTTGAGCCGCTTCTGTCCAAAACTGTTTCAGTCCAGGAACAGCTGAGCTCAGTTAGTCCAGAACAGTCACAGAAAAAGAACATCCAGGTGTTTTTCATAAAATAATTCCATATGGGGAAATAATCCAGAAAGACCGTGTTTGTCTGAATGGATGAACGACGCATGAAAACATGTCTGTCTCTTTTGATTCTTTAGCTAAGCGTCCACTCCTGTTAGCGCTGTGGGTTTTCTTCAGACTCTAAGCTACAAAACGAGACCATCCCCGAGATCATCCGGGCTGTGGTGCAGTGGCACAGCTCACAGAACAAAAGGAGGAGGCTCCAGAGGCTCTGACCTCCTCTGACCACAGACACTGGAGGAGGCTCCAGAGGCTCTGACCTCCTCTGACCACAGACACTGGAGGAGGCTCCAGAGGCTCTGACCTCCTCTGACCACAGACACCGGAGGAGGCTCCAGAGGCTCTGGAGACACATTTTAGGCCTGTTTTAGTTTTTTATCTGAAGAAAACCTGCCTAAAGCTCAGAAGAAGATTTATTTATTCCACATTACATCTTATCACAGTTTGAACATCTGGTCCATATTTGGACACTTGTGTGAATTGTCATATTTTTACACAAAGGGTCACAGCTCCAAACCCTGAGGCCCAGAGTCTTTTTACACAGTTGTTCCACAGCTTCAGCAGTGAGTGTAGTGAGCCACACATGCCCAGGATGAAGTTTGCCCAAGTCACAGCCTTTATTATTTAGGCAAAAAAATATTTTTAGACAATTTTTTAAATGTGTGTGCTGTAAGTGAGCTGCACTGAGGCCTTGTCCACACGTATCCGGGTATCTGATAAACCGAAGATGTTTTGCTGCGTTTTGACCTGTCGTCCACACGAACACGCATCAGAAACGAGTATTCAGGGAAAACTCCGGCCAAAGTGAAGATTTTTGAAAACTCCGTTTATGCCTGTTTGTGTGGACAGAGATAACTGGGGTTTTGCCTTTTAAAACGTCACTGTGCCAAAAAATATGAATCTGCCCTGACGTCAAACGTGCGACATTTGTTTAGGCGACTGCAAAAGCCAAAGCAGAATATGGACCGGAGTCGTGTGGTGTGTGCTGGGTGTGTGTTGAGAGCAGAATTGTTCCTAAACTGTTTAGGAGCAATTCTGACTCCGAGTCTGTCCAGACAGAGGAGCTCGGCGCCATGTTTTCTGTTGTGTAAGTTTAGGCGGAAGTGACGGCGAAGTGAGGGCTCAATGGAAATAACGCCATCTACAGGTCTGGAATGCGTATGAATGTGGTTGAAAACGCAGATGTTCGGTTATGTGTGGAAGGTATTTTTTTCGAAGACGAGGTGGTGTGGATAAAACTGTTTTTATAAACAGAGGGGGGGAATGTTCGGTTTTAAAAATACCCGGCTACGTGTGGACATGGCCTCAGTCTTCATATGCAGATCTACAGAAACTAGAAGGTCTGAGCTTTAAAATGATGCATCACACAAACCTGTGGGTCTGAGGTTTTCTAAGCTGTGACCTGTTTGTGTCACTGCTGCACAGAATGAGGCGACAGGTTAAAGTTGTGAATGTGAACAGCAGCTGATCAGCGTCTGCTCCAGGGTCGGGCTGATGAGTTGATTAATTGATAATTGATCCTTCAGAGTTTGGTGGCTCAGGTTCATTTTAATGGACAAACTGAATGAAACCTTAAATCCTCAAAGAGCTGTTTGGAGCGTCTCCCACAGAAAAGACCTGAAGCCACAAAACCCTAAAATGAGGAGAACACTGCAGATCATCTTTTTTACCTCTGTGTTCTGTACAAAAGAGTCGAGTCGCTGCATTTATGAACTCACTGAAACGCTACAGAGAAGATCTGTCCGTTCATACGTTATGTTCTGTGCTCCTGCACACGAATAATCTGTGAAAAGTTTCACATGAACCGTGCGCGTGTGCGTGTGCGTGTGTGTGTGTGTCTGTGTCTGTGTGTGTCTGTGTGTGTGTGTCTGTGTGTGTGTCTGTGTGTGTGTGTGTCTGTGTGTGTGTCTGTGTGTGTGTGTCTGTGGGTGTGTCTGTGGGTGTCTGTGGGTGTCTGTGTGTCTGTGGGTGTCTGTGGGTGTCTGTGGGTGTGTGTGTGGGTGTGTGTGTCTGTGTGTGTGTCTGTGTGTGTGTCTGTGTGTGTCTGTGTGTGTCAGGTGTGTGTGTCTGTGTGTGCGTGCGTGTGTGTTGTGTGTGTGTGTGTATTGTGTGTGTGTGCGTGGGTGTTTGCCCCTGTGTGTGTGTGTATTGTGTGTGTGTGCGTGGGTGTGTGTGTATGTGTGGGTGTGTGTGCGCGTGTGTGTGTATTGTGTGCTTGTATGTGTGTGTGTGCGCGCGTATGTATGTATGCGTGTGTGTGTGTGTGTGTGTGTGTGTGTGTGCGTGCGTGCGTGTGGGTGTGTGCTTGTGTGTGCTTGTGTGTGTGCGCCCCGTGTGTGTGTGTGCGTGTGTGTGTGTGTGCGCATATGTATGTGTGCGTGTGTGCGTGTCTGTGTGTGTCTGTGTGTGCGTGTGTGCGTGTGTGTGTGTGCTTGTGCTTGTATGTATGCGTGTGCGTGGGTGTGTGTGTGTGTGTGTGTGTGTGTGTGTACATGTGACCTGGTCCTGACTGTCCTTCTCGTCTCCTCCTGCAGGTGGCGTCGCTGACCCAGAGGGTGCAGGAGTCGGAGTCTCTGCTCGGTGCTTTGCAGGAGGCCTTCAGTGACGCCAAGCGCAGCACACAGGAGCAGATGGTCCGAGACACACACACACTGTACACACACACACTGTACACACACACACTGTACACACACACACTGTACATACACACACACACACACACTGTACATACACACACACATACACACACACACACACACACGTCACAGGGTTTTCTGGGACTTTTTCATTTGTTTAACCTTTATTTAACCAGGAAAGTGCCGTCGAGATTAAAAACCTCTTTTTCAAGGGCCCAGAGGCAGCCGTAAATTCACAGTTACAATATTACAGACAAACACGGAGGAGCAAAACAAACGATTCTGTAAAACGCGTGCAGCTCCTGGAGTTGGTGTCTCGGACTCTTAGATTAGACGAGTTCCAGTCCTTCTGCAGCACGTTCCAGGATGAAGGTGCAGAGTCGACAGAAGCTTTTTCGCCCAGTTCAGTCCGAGCGAAGGGAACGGAGCGAGAGACGATCCTGAGAGCGAAGAGAACATGAACCGGTTTTTCTCTGTGACGTTTCTGAACAAATGTAGGTGGACAATAGTCCAAGTAGAGCCTGAACCCCTGAAGACCTGAGGGCAGTTTTAGTACATTTCTCTCCTGGATTTTTGTCTTAATGTTGCTTTTCAAACTGCCCCTTTTACCCCTAATGAAGTGTTCTACCTCCTTTTGTTCAGTCCAACCTGTTATTTCACAATCTGCTGCTGTAGTTGTGTCATGAGGCTGTGAGAAAAGCTACAGGACCAGAAATAGAGAAAAAATCTGAAAATATAATTCAGCCTCTTTTATATAAAACCCACAGCAAACATGTGTAAACAACTTTTTGGAGATAAAAATGCTTAATTTAGGGCCTGAGCTACAAAAATGCAAAATCTCAAGTCTGTAAGTAAATTAAAAATCTCCTTATTGCCCTAAAAACAAAAAAAGTGCAGTGGCTCCATGACTTTCCTGGTCCAGTCCTGGAAACAGCTCCTGTCAGGACCACGGCCAGAGCCACAGCACTTCTGCATTTCCAGGGTGGAAATTACATTTGGATTTGTTCATTTGGACTGAAATAAACCTTTAAATAAAAATAGAAAGAGATGCACAATTACACACACCAAGATGTGTCATTTTCCATGTGTGTGAGAATTAACTCCACTTAGAGCGACTTTTTCCCTCGTTCTAAACACACACAGTCAGAGGAGTCGACCATCTTGACTCACTTCACTCTTTGGCAAAGTTTGGCTCCATCAAAATGGACGGAGCGCATGAGTTTGGGGAAAACAAAGTTCCTATTGGACACTCGTTTTGCTCCCGTCATCACACAGCGTGAGTGTGACGTAGGATAAAGCCGCAGAAATGTACGGAAACCTCTATGTCTGCACTTTCAGAGGGGAAAAGGACGTTTCTGTCTTTTACACTTACAAAGTTCTGGTTATAGAAACATGTTCCTCTGAGTCGTGGACGATGTCGTGGGACTTCAGGGTTAAACCGTGAGTCCATCGCACAGAAAGGACCGGCCGGACTCCAGAACACAGGTCACAGTGTCGTTGCGTTACAGTTTGTAATGAACCTCTGTGCTCGGTGATACACAGTGTTGATCTTCTGGAGACGCGTAGAAGAACCTCCATAATCCAACACAGAGAAGAAAGCTGCAGCAACACGTCGCTTTTTCACTTTAAATGAAAAACACAACTTATTTTGAAAAGAAAAACCCAATTTTAGCCTCAACTTCTTTACCAGATTTTCCACATGTGGTGTAAAAGTACCAAGATCTTTATACACAGGAGCCACTGTTTGAGCTCCACCCTGACTCCGCCCTGACTCCGCCCTTGGGTTTCAGAGTGCGCTGGTGCAGTCCCGGGAGCAGCTGGTGGAGGAGCTGAGCCGCCTCCACCGAGACAACGAGAACCTCCAGGGCAAACGGCGCCTCCACACAGAACTCCAGCAGCAGGAGGACTTCAGCATGCCCTGCTCCACCAGTGTAAGCCCTCCTCCGTCACCTTACACCCTCCTCCGTCACCTTACACCCTCCTCCGTCACCTTACACCCTCCTCCATCACCATAAGCCCTCCTCCGTCACCTTACACCCTCCTCCATCACCTTACACCCTCCTCCTTCACATTAACCCCTCCTCCGTCACCTTACACCCTCCTCCATCACCGTAAGCCCTCCTCCGTCACCTTTCACCCTCCTCCGTCACCTTACACCCTCCTCCGTCACCTTACACCCTCCTCCGTCACCTTACACCCTCCTCCGTCACCTTACACCCTCCTCCGTCACCTTACACCCTCCTCCATCACCATAAGCCCTCCTCCGTCACCTTACACCCTCCTCCGTCACCTTACACCCTCCTCCGTCACCTTACACCCTCCTCTGTCACCTTACACCCTCCTCCGTCACCTTACACCCTCCTCCGTCACCTTACACCCTCCTCCATCACCATAAGCCCTCCTCCGTCACCTTACACCCTCCTCCGTCACCTTACACCCTCCTCCATCACCATAAGCCCTCCTCCGTCACCTTACACCCTCCTCCGTCACCTTACACCCTCCTCCGTCACCTTACACCCTCCTCCGTCACCTTACACCCTCCTCCGTCACCTTACACCCTCCTCTGTCACCTTACACCCTCCTCCGTCACCGTAAGCCCTCCTCCATCACCATAAGCCCTGCTCCACCAGTGTAAGCCCTCCTCCGTCACCGTAAGCCCTCCTCCGTCACCGTAAGCCCTCCTCCGTCACCGTAAGCCCTCCTCCACCAGTGTAAGCCCTCCTCCACCAGTGTAAGCCCTCCTCCACCACCGTAAGCCCTCCTCCCTCACCGTAAGCCCTCCTCTGTCACCTTACACCCTCCTACGTCACCGTACTCCCTCCTCCTTCACCGTAAGCCCTCCTCCGTCACCGTAAGCCCTCCTCCGTCACCGTAAGCCCTCCTCCACCGTAAGCCCTCCTCCACCACCGTAAGCCCTCCTCCCTCACCGTAAGCCCTCCTCCACCGTAAGCCCTCCTCCACCACCGTAAGCCCTCCTCCATCAGTGTACACCCTCCTCCGTCACCGTACACCCTCCTCCGTCACCGTACACCCTCCTCCGTCCCCGTAAGCCCTCCTCCATCACCATAAGCCCTCCTCCGTCACCTTACACCCTCCTCCATCACCTTACACCCTCCTCCGTCACCTTACACCCTCCTCCGTCACCGTAAGCGCTCCTCCGTCACCGTAAGCCCTCCTCCATCACCGTAAGCCCTCCTCCGTCACCTTACACCCTCCTCCATCACCTTACACCCTCCTCCGTCACCTTACACCCTCCTCCGTCACCTTACACCCTCCTCCGTCACCTTACACCCTCCTCTGTCACCTTACACCCTCCTCCGTCACCGTAAGCCCTCCTCCGTCACCGTAAGCCCTCCTCCGTCACCGTACACCCTCCTCCGTCACCTTACACCCTCCTCCGTCACCTTACACCCTCCTCCGTCACCTTACACCCTCCTCCGTCACCTTACACCCTCCTCCGTCACCTTACACCCTCCTCCGTCACCTTAATCCCTCCTCCGTCACCTTACACCCTCCTCCGTCACCTTACACCCTCCTCCATCACCATAAGCCCTCCTCCGTCACCTTACACCCTCCACCATCACCATAAGCCTTCCTCCGTCACCTTACACCCTCCTCCGTCACCTTACACCCTCCTCCGTCACCTTACACCCTCCTCCGTCACCTTACACCCTCCTCCGTCACCGTAAGCCCTCCTCCATCACCATAAGCCCTGCTCCACCAGTGTAAGCCCTCCTCCGTCACCGTAAGCCCTCCTCCGTCACCGTAAGCCCTCCTCCGTCACCGTAAGCCCTCCTCCACCACCGTAAGCCCTCCTCCCTCACCGTAAGCCCTCCTCCGTCACCGTAAGCCCTCCTCCGTCACCGTAAGCCCTCCTCCGTCACCGTAATCCCTCCTCCTTCACTTTAATCCCTCCTCCGTCACCTTAATCCCTCCTCCGTCAGGGTAAGCCCTCCTCCGTCACCGTAAGCCCTCCTCCACCGTAAGCCCTCCTCCACCACCGTAAGCCCTCCTCCCTCACCGTAAGCCCTCCTCCCTCACCGTAAGCCCTCCTCCAACACCGTAAACCCTCCTCCAACAGTGTACACCCTACTCCGACACCGTACTCCCTCCTCCGTCACCGTACACCCTCCTCCGTCCCCGTAAGCCCTCCTCCCTCACTGTAAGCCCTCCTCCGTCACCGTAAGCCCTCCTCCGTCACCGTAAGCCCTCCTCCCTCACCGTAAGCCCTCCTCCGTCACCGTAAGCCCTCCTCCGTCACCGTCGCCCTCCTCCGTCACCGTAAGCCCTCCTCCGTCACCGTAAGCCCTCCTCCACCAGTGTAAGCCCTCCTCCACCACCGTAAGCCCTCCTCCACCAGTGTAAGCCCTCCTCCATCACCGTAAGCCCTCCTCCATCACCGTACGCCCTCCTCCGTCACCGTAAGCCCTCCTCCGTCACCGTAAGCCCTCCTCCGTCACCTTACACCCTCCTCCGTCACCTTACACCCTCCTCCGTCACCGTACGCCCTCCTCCATCACCATAAGCCCTCCTCCGACACAGTAAGCCCTCCTCCGTCACCGTAACCCCTCCTCCGACAGTGTACCCCCACCTCCATCACCTTACACCCTCCTCCGTCAGTGTACACCCTCCTCCGTCACCTTACACCCTCCTCCGTCACCGTAAGCCCTCCTCCATCACCATAAGCCTTCCTCCGTCACCTTACACCCTCCTCCGTCACCTTACACCCTCCTCCGTCACCTTACACCCTCCTCTGTCACCTTACACCCTCCTCCGACACAGTACACCCTCCTCCGGCACCTTACACACTCCTCCGTCACCGTAAGCCCTCCTCCGTCACCTTACACCCTCCTCCAACACCTTAAACCCTCCTCCCTCACCTTAATCCTTCCTCCTTCACCTTACACCCTCCTCCGTCACCTTACACCCTCCTCCGTCACCTTACACCCTCCTCCGTCACCTTACACCCTCCTCCGTCACCTTACACCCTCCTCCGTCACCTTACACCCTCCTCCGTCACCGTAAGCCCTCCTCCATCACCATAAGCCCTCCTCCAACAGTGTAAGCCCTCCTCCGTCACCGTAAGCCCTCCTCCGACACCGTAAGCCCTCCTCCGTCACCGTAAGCCCTCCTCCACCAGAGTAAGCCCTCCTCCATCACCGTAAGCCCTCCTCCGTCACCCTACTCCCTCCTCCGTCAACTTAATCCCTCCTCCGTCACCTTAATCCCTCCTCCGTCACCGTAATCCCTCCTCCGTCACCGTAAGCCCTCCTCCGTCACCGTAAGCCCTCCTCCGTCACCGTAAGCCCTCCTCCACCGTAATCCCTCCTCCACCACCGTAAGCCCTCCTCCGTCACCGTAAGCCCTCCTCCACCGTAAGCCCTCCTCCACCACCGTAAGCCCTCCTCCATCAGTGTACACCCTCCTCCGTCACCGTACACCCTCCTCCGTCACCGTACACCCTCCTCCGTCACCGTAAGCCCTCCTCCACCGTAAGCCCTCCTCCACCACCGTAAGCCCTCCTCCGTCACCGTAAGCCCTCCTCCGTCACCGTAAGCCCTCCTCCGTCACCGTAAGCCCTCCTCCGTCACCGTAAGCCCTCCTCCGTCACCGTAAGCCCTCCTCCGTCACCTTACACCCTCCTCCGACAGTGTACACCCTCCTCCATCACCTTACACCCTCCTCCGTCAGTGTACACCCTCCTCCGTCACCGTACGCCCTCCTCCGTCACCGTACACCCTCCTCCGTCACCGTAAGCCCTCCTCCGTCACCTTACACCCTCCTCCGTCACCGTAAGCCCTCCTCCGTCACCGTAAGCCCTCCTCCGTCACCGTAAGCCCTCCTCCGTCACCGTAAGCCCTCCTCCGTCACCGTAAGCCCTCCTCCGTCACCGTAAGCCCTCCTCCGTCACCGTAAGCCCTCCTCCGTCACCGTAAGCCCTCCTCCCTCACCGTAAGCCCTCCTCCGTCACCGTAAGCCCTCCTCCCTCTCCGTAAGCCCTCCTCCCTCACCGTAAGCCCTCCTCCCTCACCGTAAGCCCTCCTCCCTCTCTGTAAGCCCTCCTCCATCACCGTAAGCCCTCCTCCGTCACCGTAAGCCCTCCTCCGTCACCGTAAGCCCTCCTCCGTCACCGTAAGCCCTCCTCCGTCACCTTACACCCTCCCCCGTCACCTTACCCCCTCCTCCGTCACCGTAAGCCCTCCTCCCCCACCGTAAGCACTCCTCCCTCACCGTAAGCCCTCCTCCCTCACCGTAAGCCCTCCTCCCTCACCGTAAGCCCTCCTCCGTCACCGTAAGCCCTCCTCCGTCACCGTAAGCCCTCCTCCCTCACCTTACGCCCTCCTCCGTCACCTTACGCCCTCCTCCGTCACCGTAAGCCCTCCTCCGTCACCGTCAGCCCTCCTCCCTCTCCGTAAGCCCTCCTCCCTCACCGTAAGCCCTCCTCCGTCACCGTAAGCCCTCCTCCGTCACCGTAAGCCCTCCTCCCTCACCGTAAGCCCTCCACCCACACCGTAAGCCCTCCTCCCTCTCTGTAAGCCCTCCTCCACCACCGTAAGCCCTCCTCCGTCACCGTAAGCCCTCCTCCGTCACCGTAAGCCCTCCTCCGTCACCGTAAGCCCTCCTCCGTCACCGTAAGCCCTCCTCCCTCACCGTAAGCCCTCCTCCGTCACCGTAAGCCCTCCTCCCTCTCCGTAAGCCCTCCTCCGTCACCGTAAGCCCTCCTCCGTCACCGTAAGCCCTCCTCCCTCACCGTAAGCCCTCCTCCGTCACCGTAAGCCCTCCTCCGTCACCGTAAGCCCTCCTCCGTCACCGTAAGCCCTCCTCCGTCACCGTAAGCCCTCCTCCGTCACCGTAAGCCCTCCTCCGTCACCGTAAGCCCTCCTCCGTCACCGTAAGCCCTCCTCCGTCACCGTAAGCCCACACAGAACCAGGATTTTCAGCCCCTCAGCCCCTTAGGCCTCCAGCTCCGGTTCCTCACTGGTCTTTGTGGATCCCTCCAGGAGCTGCAGAACCTGGTGGTGTCCCTCCGTGCCGACCTGGTGACCCTCAGGGCGTCGGCGGATCATCTGGAGGAGAAGCTGAAGGCGGAGATCCTGTTCCTGAAGGAGCAGATCCAGGCCGAGCAGTGCCTCAAGGACAACCTGGAGGACACGCTGCAGCTGGAGATCGAGGGCTACAAGGAGGAGATGGGTGAGGCCCACGGCTGTTCACGTGTTTGTGTTTTATTTGATTCTTTTCGGTCACAGGTGATATTATATTCAACATACACTCGGCTCATTAGGCCTCCCTGTGTTCCTCTGGCAGCAGGTCGACTTGAGGTCATTTATAAATGCAGCAAAAGGAAAGAGCAAGACAAAAACACTAAAGCAAAGTCCATAAAGTTGTTTTGTGTTCCATTTTGAGGTTTAGATTAGCATTAGCATTAGCATTAGCATTAGCATTAGCTTTTCATTCATTCAGTTTTATTTGTTTGAGCGAGTTACATTCCAAACAGGAAATGTGTTTGTCCATATTTGAGGCCAGGTCTGGTGCTGTTAGTACTTAACTTCAGTTCAGGGGCAGTGAGGTCCATAGTTTAGAATATAAATACAGAAAAAGAAAGAATTTGATGTCTTCTGTGTGTAAATCGAATGTAAAACGTAGTACACAAAAAGAACATGAAATGAGGCTGAGTCCGAAGCTGTGACTGGGAGAGAACTGTGACCCACCCCAGCCTCTGTCTGTGTTTGTGTGAGTGTTTCCTGTCCTGATGCTCCTTTGTTCTCTTTCTCTCAGACTTCTTACGAGGTTCGCTCCCGTTTGTGTCGCACTCACCGTGTGCTGCACTAACCCACTGTGTCTGAATGTCCACACCGTCCTGCAGGGGGCGCTGTTGAATTATAACACTTTTACACTGCGGTCCAAATGATTTTGCAAATAGTTTTCTCAGATTTTGCCAAATTGTCATCATAATTTTCACTTAATCGACCTTTAGAACAGTTCAAATGTGACTGAACAAACCTCCCGATGAAAACAGGATTTTATCAAAAACTTAAAATCAACTGTTCCGAATGATTCTGCACAACAGAGTTTCAGACCTGTTCTTGTTGGAAAGAAGTGAAAATGTTCATTTGTTAATTTTCCAGTTAAAGCTTTAGCAGATTAATGAAGCCAAAGTCTGTTTCAGTCCAAACATCTGAACAGCTCCAGTTCCTTTTGAGCACAGGACTTTATCTGATTGGAGCTTCACGATTCTGCTTCTGTTCAACTTGAGTTTGTGGAGAGTAGGGCTGAAACGATTCAGCGAGTTAATTGATTAGAAAAATGCATCGATGATTTTTTTTTGCCTCGATGTTTCGTTTTATTTTCATATGCTCGGCGATGGCCGGAACCTTTTGTGGTAAAGTTTCCGCACGACCACTGCACTTCACTGTCCACACAACAGCGCGGCCATGGATGTGTAATAAGAGCAGAACCTCCTCCTCTAAGAGGGAACGTGAGCTGGTTTAGACCGTCGTGAGACAGGTTAGTTTTACCTACTGATGATGTGTTGTTGCAGTAGTAATAGGGAACACTCCTCATCGAGTGCGCGGTACGCTCACGCCGCATCTCCGGTACGCCGCGCGCGTGCGCCCGCGGTACGCCCGCGGTACGCTCCGTACGCCCGCGGTGCGCTCCGGTACGCCCGCGGTGCGCTCCGGTACGCCCGCGGTACGCTCCCGGTACGCCCGCGGTACGCTCCGGTACGCCCGCGGTACGCTCCGGTACGCAGTATACCATCTGCCAGAACCAGGAGTGCGCGGTACGCTACAGTACGCCGTGCCCCCCGCATCTCCCGTACGCCGCGCACTCTGCGCGTGGATTGTGTCTTGTCGCGTACACTCCGTGGACCGCGCCAGAACTCACACCAGGACTAAACCAGGTCTAAAGCAGGTCTAAACCAGGTCTAAACCAGATCTAAAACCAGGTCTAAACCAGATCTAAAACCAGGTCTAAACCAGATCTAAAACCAGGACTAATCCAGGTCTAAAACCAAACAAGAATTTGCAGGAGTTGTTGCTACATTTATGTAGTTTTAAAAATCATGACAATATCAAGTAATCCAAAGTAATCAGATTACGTTACTCACTTTAAGTAATTTAATTGATTATGTCACAAACTACATTTTGGGGAATGTAATCTGTAATCTGTAGGGGAACATTTTAAAAGTCACCTTCTCCACACTGATGCTACAACATGTAAACAGAACCGTACATTACATCAAGTGGAAAAGAAACCGTGAGGTGAGTCGACCTGAGCCCAGCGATAATTAAGTTTTTCATGTCCAAAACACGTGGATCTGTCAGTGCAGGTGGAGTGGACTTAACATGTGCAAAGTAGACACGACAATAACAAACGATTACTCGATTATTCGAACAAAATAATCGACAGAATAATCGATAGCCCTAGTGGAGAGTTTGTCAGTCTCTTTGTAGACGTCAGAATCTCCTCCAGACAGCACCTCGGGAGGAGCTGCAGATGTTCTGGGGACTCCAGAGGCTCCAGCAGCTTCACCTGTTTGTGCTTTGGCTTCAGCTGCTCTTAACCCCGTGTCACACACATGTTCCATGTTCACGCTTAAGGTTTCCTCAGGTATTGAAGGTTTTCATACCTTAGGTGTTCAACTATTTCAGCTTTTGGGCTCTAGCTCCTTTTTCTTTCCCGTGTTCTTGAGTCTGGAGCTCTGCTTCATCATGAGGAACGTCCTTCAGTCGGACTCACAGAGGAAAACTCAGGAGTCTGACACACAAAACCACCCACGAGTTTCACTGGAGACTGAGCATCTGACCTTTAGGACACGAACACATTTAGCAGAATCATTTGGAAGGTGTGTGTGGTGCGTTTAAGCTCTTCAGACACACGGGGGTGAGGGGCTGTGGAGACATTCGGACACAGAACTGCTCTGACGCTAAAGGATTATTAGGATCTTGAGTCTGAACGGTTTGAGTTTGGTCTGAATAACGGCACCTGCTCACGGAAATGTGACGACAGAAGTGTGTTTTTATTTCACAGGTTGAGTCGTTCTGCAGACAGTGGAGCTCATTCCACCACAAAGCAGCAAATACAGAAATACACTAGTTTGGATTTAATTCTGTAAGTTTAGGCTCACACAGTATTAGTCACATGTCACATGATGCTGAAGTACAGACGCACGACTCACTCTGCTGTGTGTGTTACTGTGTGTTACTGTGTGAGTGTGTGTGTGTTACTGTGTGTGTGTGTGTGTGTGTTTGTTCTAATCCTCTGGCCTCTCCTCCTCTTTCAGCTTCGTTCTCCAGCATAAAGACAGAACTGGAGCGGGTGAAGAAGGAGAAGGAGCAGGTAGGACCCACCGACGCCCCCGAAACCGAAGCAAAAACACCTTCATCATCATCAAACTTTATCACAGACACTCGGACCAGAGTTAAAACGACAAAAGGAACAAACACTCGGACCAGAGTTAAAACGACAAAAGGAACAAACACACTCAAAACCTGCACTTTCCCACAGTCTGTGTACGCCACACTTTTGTACTTTTATGGACCGGTGTTTCGCCACAGTCTGCGTACGCCACACTTTTGTACTTTTATGGACCGGTGTTTCGCCACAGTCTGCGTACGCCACACTTTTGTACTTTTATGGACCGGTGTTTCGCCACAGTCTGCGTACGCCACACTTTTGTACTTTTATGGACCAGTGTTTCGCCACAGTCTGCGTACGCCACACTTTTGTACTTTTATGGACCGGTGTTTCGCCACAGTCTGCGTACGCCACACTTTTGTACTTTTATGGACCGGTGTTTCGCCACAGTCTGCGTACGCCACACTTTTGTACTTTTATGGACCGGTGTTTCGCCACAGTCTGCGTACGCCACACTTTTGTACTTTTATGGACCGGTGTTTCGCCACAGTCTGCGTACGCCACACTTTTGTACTTTTATGAGCCGGTGTTTCGCCACAGTCTGCGTGCGCCACACTTTTGTACTTTTATGGACCGGTGTTTCGCCACAGTCTGCGTACGCCACACTTTTGTACTTTTATGGACCGGTGTTTCGCCACAGTCTGCGTACGCCACACTTTTGTACTTTTATGGACCGGTGTTTCGCCACAGTCTGCGTACGCCACACTTTTGTACTTTTATGAACCGGTGTTTCGCCACAGTCTGCGTACGCCACACTTTTGTACTTTTATGGACCGGTGTTTCGCCACAGTCTGCGTACGCCACACTTTTGTACTTTTATGAACCGGTGTTTCTCCACAGTCTGCGTACGCCACACTTTTGTACTTTTATGGACCGGTGTTTCGCCACAGTCTGCGTACGCCACACTTTTGTACTTTTATGGACCGGTGTTTCGCCACAGTCTGCGTACACCACACTTTTGTACTTTTATGGACCGGTGTTTCGCCACAGTCTGCGTACACCACACTTTTGTACTTTTATGGACCAGTGTTTCGCCACAGTCTGCGTACACCACACTTTTGTACTTTTATGGACCGGTGTTTCGCCACAGTCTGCGTACGCCACACTTTTGTACTTTTATGGACCGGTGTTTCGCCACAGTCTGCGTACGCCACACTTTTGTACTTTTATGGACCGGTGTTTCGCCACAGTCTGCGTACGCCACACTTTTGTACTTTTATGGACCGGTGTTTCGCCACAGTCTGCGTACGCCACACTTTTGTACTTTTATGGACCGGTGTTTCGCCACAGTCTGCGTACGCCACACTTTTGTACTTTTATGAACCGGTGTTTCGCCACAGTCTGCGTACGCCACACTTTTGTACTTTTATGCACCGGTGTTTCGCCACAGTCTGCGTACGCCACACTTTTGTACTTTTATGGACCGGTGTTTCGCCACAGTCTGCGTACGCCACACTTTTGTACTTTTATGGACCGGTGTTTCGCCACAGTCTGCGTACGCCACACTTTTGTACTTTTATGGACCGGTGTTTCGCCACAGTCTGCGTACGCCACACTTTTGTACTTTTATGGACCGGTGTTTCGCCACAGTCTGCGTACACCACACTTTTGTACTTTTATGGACCGGTGTTTCGCCACAGTCTGCGTACGCCACACTTTTGTACTTTTATGGACCGGTGCAGCCACACAGTCTGCGTACGCCACACTTTTGTACTTTTATGGGCCAGTGTTTCGCCACAGTCTGCGTACACCACACTTTTGTACTTTTATGGACCGGTGTTTCGCCACAGTCTGCGTACACCACACTTTTGTACTTTTATGGACCGGTGTTTCGCCACAGTCTGCGTACGCCACACTTTTGTACTTTTATGGACCGGTGTTTCGCCACAGTCTGCGTACGCCACACTTTTGTACTTTTATGGACCGGTGTTTCGCCACAGTCTGCGTACGCCACACTTTTGTACTTTTATGGACTGGTGTTTCGCCACAGTCTGCGTGCGCCACACTTTTGTACTTTTATGGACCGGTGTTTCGCCACAGTCTGCGTACGCCACACTTTTGTACTTTTATGGACCGGTGTTTCGCCACAGTCTGCATGCGCCACACTTTTGTACTTTTATGAACCGGTGTTTCGCCACAGTCTGCGTACGCCACACTTTTGTACTTTTATGCACCGGTGTTTCGCCACAGCCTGCGTACACCACACTTTTGTACTTTTATGAACCGGTGTTTCGCCACAGTCTGCGTACGCCACACTTTTGTACTTTTATGCACCGGTGTTTCGCCACAGTCTGCGTACGCCACACTTTTGTACTTTTATGGACCGGTGTTTCGCCACAGTCTGCGTGCGCCACACTTTTGTACTTTTATGGACCAGTGTTTCGCCACAGTCTGCGTGCGCCACACTTTTGTACTTTTATGGACTGGTGTTTCGCCACAGTCTGCGTGCGCCACACTTTTGTACTTTTATGAGCCGGTGTTTCGCCACAGTCTGCGTACGCCACACTTTTGTACTTTTATGGACCGGTGTTTCGCCACAGTCTGCGCTCGCCACACTTTTGTACTTTTCTGGACTGGTGTTTCGCCACAGTCGGCGTTCGCCACACTTTTGTACTTTTATGGACCGGTGTTTCGCCACAGTCTGCGTACGCCACACTTTTGTACTTTTATGGACCGGTGTTTCGCCACAGTCTGCGTACGCCACACTTTTGTACTTTTATGGACCGGTGTTTCGCCACAGTCTGCGTACGCCACACTTTTGTACTTTTATGAACCGGTGTTTCTCATAATCGATTTAAAAACACTTCTGAATCAAACCTGAACTCTGATTTAAACGATTAGTTTGATTATGTAACACAAATCGAACATGAAGACTGGTTTAAAGAGCAACAGACGCACAAAACCATTTTCAACACAAGTGTCCTGTTTACCTGTGTGTGTGTGTGTGTGTGTTTATGCGTGTTCTGTGTGTGTGGGTGTTGTGTGTGTTTATGCGTGTTCTGTGTGTGTGTTGTGTGTTTATGCGTGTTCTGTGTGTGTGTGTGTTTATGCGTGTTCTGTGTGTGTGTGTGTAGTTACAGAACAGTGTGACCCAGAGGACTGAGGCTCTGGAGACGCTGCAGAATCTGAAGAACGACCTCGAGCAGCAGATCTCTGAGCTCAACTGCACCAAGGTCTGTACACACACACACACACACACACACACAGACACACACACACACACACAGACACACACACAGACACACACACACAGACACACACACAGACACACACACACACACAGACACACACAGACACACACAGCACACACAGACACACACAGACACACACACACAGACACACACAGACACACACACACACACAGACACACACACAGACACACACACACACACACACAGACACACACAGACACACACACACAGACACACACACACACACACACAGACACACACAGACACACACACACAGACACACACACAGACACACACAGACACACACACACACACACAGACACACACAGACACACACACACACACACAGACACAGACACACACAGACACACACAGACACACACACACACACACAGACACACACACAGACACACACACACACAGACACACACACACAGACACAGACACACACACAGACACACACACACAGACACACACACACAGACACACACACACAGACACACACACACAGACACACACACAGACACACACAGACACACACACACACACACACACACAGACACACACACACAGACACACACAGACACACACACAGACACACACACACAGACACACACACACACAGACACACACACACACAGACACACACACACACACAGACACACACACACACACACACACACACACACAGACACACACACACAGACACACACACACACACAGACACACACACACAGACACACACAGACACACACACACACAGACACACACAGACACACACACAGACACACACACACAGACACACACACACAGACACACACACACAGACACACACACACACAGACACACACACACACAGACACACACACAGACACACACACAGACACACACAGACACACACACACAGACACACACAGACACACACACACAGACACACACACACAGACACACACACACAGACACACACACACACAGACACACACACAGACACACACACAGACACACACACACACACACACACACACACACACCCCTCTTCCTCCAGGGCAGTTCTGGTGCAGGTTCGGAGCCAAATCTTGACCCCGTTTTTTGTTTTTCACACAAATAAACTGACTCTGACGCTGGAGAACCGACTCAACTCAGAACCAACGAAAGAAACAAGAACCGCTGACGTACGTGTGAGGGGCGGGGTTATGGCGCTGGGGGCGGGGTTATAGCGCTGGAGGCGGGGGTTATAGTGTGAGGGGCGGGGTTATAGTGCGAGGGGCGGGGTTATAGCGTGAGGGGCGGGGTTATAGCGTGAGGGGTAGGGTTATATGTGCTGGTGGCGGGGTTATTGTGACACGTCCATAAGAAGTAATTCATAACGGTGACGCCTTTGCATTTCAGACGCCCACGACACACGTTTTCCCTGTAGAGAGAGTGACTTTAGTGTATTTGTAACATAAAACACACCAGTCGTGCTCCGGCCTGCGCAACAATTACTTTTTTTTCGTGTGTGTGTCCCCAGGGGGCGCTGGAGACTCAGGTGTCGGAGGAAAAGGCCAAAGCTCAGAGGCTCCAGACAGAGCTGGACGTGAGTGAACAGGTCCAGAAGGACTTCGTCAAACTCTCTCAGACGCTGCAGGTACCACCACAACAACATAACACAAATATATCACAAACACGACGACACGAACACGACGCAAACACGACAATAACACACACACGACTCAAACACAACACAAACGTTAACATTATGCTAACATGATGCTGTTGTGACATTACGCTATCGTGATGCTAACATTACGCTAACGTGATGCTATCGCGATGCTAATGTTATGCTAACGTGACGCTAACATTATGCTAACCTGACGCTAATGTGATGCTAACGTCTCCCCCAGGTCCAGTTGGAGAGAATACGACAGGCCGAGTCTTTGGACCGAATCAAAGTGATCTTGAACGACACCAACCTGACGGACATCAACCAGCTCCCGGAGACATGATGGCCCCGCCCCCTCGCCGCCGTCTACCACTGTAACGCCGACTAACAGGCCCCGCCCCCTTCCCGTCGCAAAGGGGCGTGGCCGACACCGGGACGAGCACACGGCGCCGCGGAGCCGGAGGGACGCGGCGGCGACGACTGTACATAAGACAGACACAGGACGTGTTTCTACTGTACTTAGCGCAACCAAAACACAACGGTTTTTCCAGCACTTTGTCGGGGTGTTCGTGCAGCTTCCACCACGCCGTCCCCCTCTGTCGCCCCCTGCTGTCGCCCGCCGGCCCTGCAGGCTCCGGCTCACACTGAAGGCTCATTTATGCTCTTTATGTGCGTCCTCGGGTCCTCGGAACATGCGGAATCTGAGTCATGGAGAACCTGGAAAAGTCCTGGAAGTTTATCCAATCCCACTTTATTTGTACGGCACCTTTTACCAACACAAAATCTCCAAAGTGCAGCACAGAGTCGCACGATATAAATGAACACATGAATTAATATGAAGCATAAAATCAATTAAAAAAACTTAAAATACTAAATTAACAAACAGGAAACTAACAAAATCAATAAAGGACAGAATTTTAGTTTCTCTTTCACTCCAGCGTTCTAAGTTCACATGAGGCTGTTCTGATTATTTCTCCAGCAGGACAAACGCAATAAGAGAGACAATAAACGCACCCACAGGATTTAGAACGTTAAAAACTACAAACCAAACCATAAGGTTGAGTTAAAGGGTTCACGTTTTATATTTAGCCCTAAAAGTCTGAGAAATTCTACACATGCAGGTGCCGTAAGGTCCTGGAAAACTCGCTCTAGGTCATGAAAAAGTCCTGGAAAAGTTTTGGGGACCCTGAGCGCAGTACCGGAGCTGACCACTGGGGGCAGGAGTGAACACGGCCCCCTCGCACCAAACGAACTCTGGCGAGCGTCAAGCGTCCGTGCACCGTCAGTTAAGAATGAAAAACGATAAAACGGTTTATTATATTGTTATTGTTCGGTTTTGGTGTCGACCTCGAGTTCCAGGATTGAATTTAAAGTTTATTTCAAATCACACGAGTCAAAAAACGGCCTCGGAGCCTCGTTTAACGGTGATATTTTATTCTCTCTGGTTTACCTGAAGTTCAGTGTGTGAATTCGGAGTCGACCGTGGATCTATGATAAAAACTATTTTCAGTTCAGTTCGAGTTTATTTACGCAGCACATTTAAAACGACCTCAGTGCGTCGCATAAAAGTCGACAAAAACCGGAGAAACACATGAACATAAACGGGTGACGTGTGAAAACGGCCGTAAAAATAGTTCTGTGAATCTGACTGAACAAAGAGTTTCTCGCCGCTTCCTGGAGCTCAACATTTACTTTCTAAAGGCGCCGATTTTTGCTGCGATTTCTTCTCCCAGAGTTCGATGACCCGACTTTGTTTCTCCGCTGCTCCTCGTGTGTTTGGAGTCGGATCAGAACCACCGAACATCAACAACGCGACGGAAACAGACGGTAAAACGGAGACGGAGCAAACGAACTCGGGACAGAGCGAAAATAAAGACTTTATTCCTCACCCAATGTAACGTGGAGCATTTAAAGTGCAGCGTCTCATCCACATTATCCACAGAGCCGCTCTGTGAATCCAGTTTTCTTGGTTCTTTAAAGTAAAAGTCTGGACAGTTCCTCCCGTGTGTCGGTTTCATCCACAGTGACTCTACTTCCTGTGGACTTTACCTCCTCTTTTCTGCTTTAAAAACCCTGGATCTGAAGTGTGGCTCCACATTTCACCCATAATAATCCCACGGTTTGGACATCACAGATCCCGCTGCAGATTTAAAGTCCCCTCAGATTCTCCTCGTGTCTGTGGAGTTTAAGAATCGTCTCAGGCCGAAAACTCCTGTAGCGTCGCGGCCTTTAGACGCCAAAGGAAACGCGCCGCTGTAAAACACGACGACGTTTGTCCACGAAACTGCAACGGTTTTTCAGGCGAGTCCTTCGGCGGCAGAACGTCAGATAAACCAGAGAGAAGAAAAGATCAACGTTAAAACATAAACGAGAAATAAACTTTAAATTAAATCTGTTTTTTTTGTTTGACACTGTTTTCGTTTTTTGTTCTTCAATGAAATTCAAAGGGACGATTTGTACACGGACCTTTAAGTCCTGTTCTAATGTCGTTCCCTCCTCAGAAACAAAAACAGACCTGGATTCTGTTTGGTTTCACTCATTAGCTTTTGGAGCACTTCCTGTATCACCAACAACAACTTTAACACGTAAATGTGCAGAGTTTGTGAGCGTGAAGCAAAAAAAAACACAGCTCCAGGTGTGTTTGAGGTGAGGAAACGACATCAGAACAGAGATTTTAAAACACGACGTAATATGGGCCTTTGAGTTTTTAAAAAGCGACAAATGAACGCTTCGGTCTGGTGGCTTTTCGTGTCTCAAACCTGCGGGGGGCGCCGCTCTCTCGGCGCTTTGCCGTTTCGTCCGTGTGGGTCAGTTCTGGGGCTGAGCGTTGGCGCCCTCTGGTGGTGGAGAGGAGCAGAAATGAGCCTTGAGCAGACGTGAGGACTGAACTGTGCCGACACTATTTAAGCCGGAGACGTTCCGGGAGGAGCTTCTCGCTAACGTGTTGTACATTTGCTTGTTCTTAATGTCATTGAAATTTGTCTTAAATTAAAAACGCTCAAAGCCCACGGTGAGCAAAGGCGTCTGCTGTTCTTCCCAAAGCTCCGCCTCCGCAAACGGACGAGGCCTGAGAACCAGGTGGGTCCTGTTCTGTGACTAAAGCTCTAACGATACGATATTTACCACGGTATTTACCACGGTATTTACCATGATATTTACCACGGTATTTATCACGGTATTTATCATGATATTTACCACGATATTTACCACGGTATTTATCACTATATTTATCACGATATTTACCACGGTATTTATCACGATATTTACCACGGTATTTACCACGGTATTTATCACGATATTTACCACGGTATTTACCACGGTATTTATCACGGTATTTACCACGGTATTTACCACGATATTTACCACGGTATTTATCTGGTGGGAAAGTTCACGATGTTCTGATGTTCTCCAGAAGAACAGACTCTGAAACGCTTCAGCCGTTTGTGAAACATTTACTGTCATTAGGGACGGAACCAAATCAAACCTACTGGACCAGATTTACACCTGAGCTTTTGCTCTTTCACTCTCTTTCTTTCTTTCGCTCTTTATTTCTTTTGCTCTTTCGCTCTTTTGCTCTTTTTTCTCTCTTTCGCTCCTTCCTTTCTTTTTTCACTCTTTTGTTCTTTCTTTCACTCTTTCTTTCTTTGTTTCTTTTGCTCTTTATTTCTTTTGCTCTTTTGCTCTTTCTTTCTTTTGCTCTTTCTTTCTTTTCTTTCTTTAGCTCTTTTTTCACTCTTGTTCTTTCTTTCACTCTTTCTTTTGCTCTTTCTTTCTTTTGCTCTTTCTTTCACTCTTTCTTTTGCTCTTTCTTTCTTTTGCTCTTTCTTTCTTTCACTCTTTCTTTCTTTTGCTCTTTCTTTTTTTTCTCTTTCTTTCTTTAGCTCTTTTGCTCTTTCTTTCACTCTTTCTTTCTTTTGCTCTTTCTTTCGCTCTTTCTTTCGCTCTTTCATTTGTTCTTTCATCTTTCTTTAGTTATTTCTTTTGTTCGTCTGTTCTTTTTCATCCTTTCTTTTTCATTCCTTCATTCGTTCGTTTATTGTATTCTTTTTCATTCTTTCTTTCATTTTCTTATCATCTTTGTCCTTTCTTTCATTCATTTATTCTTTCTTCTGTTCTTTGTTCTTACTTTTGTTTGTTCTTTCTTTAGATTTTTCTTTCATTCTTTCATGTTTCTTCTTCTGTTCTTTCGTTCTTCCATCTCCATCTCTCTGTTCCAGATTTATCACAATATAAAACTGTGAATCTGCGACTTTTTCCTCTAAAAATGCTTCACAGACTGAATCCACAGAATGAAGACGTAAAAGTGCTTAGAACAGTTATTTCTTCATGTTTCTGCACTGAAACGGAGCAAAGGATCATGGTCTATGTAGTTCCCTCTGGTTTTTAGCTCTTTCTGCATCAGAACTGTTCATTTAAGCAAAGACACTTGGGCTAAAGTTGTTTGTTGCTACGACTGACAACAAAAGGACAAAAACATTACGTTCATCTACGAACAGAAGCACGAGATTTACATTTATTTATTGTCATTGTTCAGAAAACGACAAACCTTCGACAGAGCAAAAACTGGAGCAGCAAAAATGAATAAATATAGACACATTCATCCCAATAAAACCCTGAAATAAACCGATTATTGCCCCTTCAGGCCTTTGTCTGCCCGGGCTCCTGCAGATCACCCACCGCTCTGAGAGAGTGAAGCCTGAGGGGGGGCAGAAGAGGGGGGACAGAAGAGGGGGGCAGAAGGGGGGGGGCAGAAGAGGGGGGGCAGAAGGGGGGGCAGAAGAGGGGGGGCAGAAGAGGGGGGGCAGAAGAGGGAGGACAGAAGGGGGGGCAGAAGAGGGGGGGACAGAAGAGGGGGGGGCAGAAGAGGGGGAGACAGAAGAGGGGGACACAAGAGGGGGAGACAGAAGAGGGGGGGACAGAAGAGGGGGGACAGAAGAGGGGGGGCAGAAGAGGGGGGACAGAAGAGGGGGGCCGGAGAGGGGAGGAGAGACCAGCGGGGGACAGAAGAGGGGGACAGAAGAGGGGGAGACAGAAGAGGGAGGACAGAAGAGGGGGGGACAGAAGAGGGGGGGGGCAGAAGAGGGGGGGGACAGAAGAGGGGGGACAGAAGATGGGGGGGGCAGAAGAGGGGGGACAGAAGGGGGGGGACAGAAGAGGCAGTGGGCTCCTGCAGGAGGCTGGAGGACCTGGTGTTGCCCGCTCAGGTCCTGCAGGTCCTTCTGAGGCTCTGAACCGTGCAGGACGTCAGAGTGTCGTCTCTGCTGTGTGCAGGTTATAATGCTGGAGGTGCTTAGGCTCCAGGTCAGACCCTCACTGATGTGCACACCAGCAACTGAAGAGAACCACTCAAAGTGCACAGAACATGAACCTTAACGAGCAGTGAAACAGACAGGTCCAAGAAGAAGAAGATCTCCAGTGAAACAGACAGGTCCAAGAAGAAGAAGATCTCCAGTGAAACAGACAGGTCCAAGAAGAAGAAGATCTCCAGTGAAACAGACAGGTCCAAGAAGAAGAAGATCTCCAGTGAAACAGACAGGTCCAAGAAGAAGAAGATCTCCAGGTCTGCGTCGCTCTGCAGCTTTTCTCTTTCCTCAATCAGAGCAGAACATTATTTTACTGTCACTTTTTAAAACACACATTTTGACATGTTTCTTTTCTGAACAGTTCATTATTTTTCCTTCTGTGCTTTGTCCAAACGGGTTTAGTCTTAACCTTAATATTTTAGGTACATTATACGTGAAAATAGACACCTTAAAACGTGAATTGAGTCATTCCAGCACGATAAACTCCTCCTCTTCCTCCTCCTCCTCTTCCTCCCGCACAAACCGATCCCCCCTGTGACCTGCGGGCGGCGCCAGTGCCCCAGTCCCCGCCTGTGCCGCTCCTCGGGGCCGTAGAGTCGAGTTGGCGGAGACGAGGCTGAAAAACGCAGAGCCCGAGACGCACTCCTGTTTCCCCCGCCACGATGGCCCCCAGCCGGACCCGAGCCCCGCGCCAGGCCCCGCGCCTCCTGCTCACGGCCGCCGCGCTCTGTGCGCTCTCCGGTAAGTCCCGGCGCTCGCTCGGGCCACTTCCCCGAGAGAGGACGCCTGGTTTTGGGCGTGTTGTGTGCGGGGTGCTCGGGGAGCTAACTGCTGCTGCTGCGCTCAGCAGACCCACATTTACCACATAAATGCGCAAACCCAGCGCACCTTTGTGTTCGGGAGCGTCCGGGCGGTGCCGTGCGCGGACCCGACGCGGCACCGCTGCGGATTCCAATGAAAATCTGACCGAGTTTGTGCCGAACGTGACCGAACCGCAGCCTGGCGCTGTTCAAGGGAAATCTGCACATCTGGTTCAAAAAAACTGCGCGTAATTGTGTTGTTTTTGGCTACGCGCATAAAAAACACTGGTTTTACGCACGGGCCTAGTTAAAAACCACCCTTTTTCAGAAGCTGCACTCGCGCACTTCCATCCGCACATTTTCTGCCCAGTGTAAACAAAAACCCCAGACTCGGACTCGCGTCGCGGAGTCGAAGCCTCCGGGAGCCACTCGGCGCGTCCCCGACTCCCGGAGGCGCAGGGCTGGTTCCGTGGCGCAGTGTTCCACGTCTCCTCACGTTTGTAGGTGTGGGTGGATCTCGGGGCCGCTCGCACCTGGACTCGCCGCGGGGAGTCGAACTCCAGACTCCAAACGTGCGCGGCTCAGCGGATTTCCTCCTTCCTTGTTGACAAAGGAATTCTCGGCCAGATTTGTGCGCCGCACGGTCTCCACCACCTCCACCACCTCCTCCACCACCTCCTCCACCACCTCCTCCTCCACCTCCTCCTCCACCACCTCCTCCTCCACCACCTACTCCTCCACCTCCTCCACCACCTCCTCCTCCACCTCCACCTCCTCCTCCACCACCTCCTCCACCTCCTGCTGCTGGGGTCAGATCTGACTCTGGCCTTCTTTATGACCTGTTTTCAGCTTCTTCAGAGCCCGAATCACCTGGTTTATGCTGAAAAGGTCCAGGTTCTGTTCTGTTCTCACACACCTGGAGTTGTGTTTTTTGTTTAATTCGCACATGTTTCACACACAAACCTGCACATTTAGCACGAGTTCCACCTCGTGATGTCATCGTGTGGCCACACAGGAAGTGCTCCACTGTGTTTTTAAACTCCACACACCTTCACTAGAATCACCGGGATCGTTTTTTCAGTCCCGGAGTCGCCTGAACTGAACAGGTTTTCAGACTGTTCCCTCGCCAAACGCCTTTGACTCAAACACATTTTTCTCGTCGTTTTTTTATTTCAATTCCTTCTAAATTCTGATGACTCTGTACATTTTTTTGGAGTTGTGTGGGCAGGATTTGGCGATTCTCTGCTGGATGAAAGGTGAAAGGAGCTGTTCACTTGAGCTTCAGTGATTATTGCACATTTTCAAATCCACTTTAATTTACAAATAAAAACAGTTTCCAAAACCAAAAAGTCGCTGAGACCAGAAAATGAACAAAACTAGAAGGTAAAAACACAAAAAATCTGGCCCCAAAACAATAAAATCTGTCAAATCCAATAAAAGCAAAACCTTTAAAAACATAACGGTAAATAAGTGAACTGAGCTAAATGGAAAAGGAGCTGTTCACCTGATGACATCACAGGGTGGAGCAGAGCGTCTGGAGCTTTGCAGATGAAACAGACGAATAATAAAGAGACAAACAGACTCAGATCTGAGTCATAACAGTTGGATGTGCAAAAATATCGATATCGCGTCGTTTAATGTGATGATACTGTACTGATATCGTGGGCTGCTGTATCGATATATCGTCGATATTTTTTGGTTTATTCCACTAAATTCTTTTGTCACAGCTTCAGTTTTGTCGTTTGTTCAGAGGAAACTCGTTTGTGCGACACGTTCGACATTTTCTCTGTTCTGACGAGTAAAATGTTTCATAGAGACGAAGTTTTAGACTTTTAGTGTCACAGCTGCGATTTAGATTTGGGTTTTTATCGAACCGTATCGAATAAATATGCAATATATCGAATTAAAAGTACACGGTATTGAGATAAGTATCGTATCGCCGGCTTGTGAGCGATACCAGCAGCACTCGTATGTATGAAGTATGAAGAAGCACCAACAGATATTTGTGTGTGTGAAAAGGCCTGAGCGTGTGGAACTCGCAGGTGTGCCCGCCCCCTGACAGGTGTGAAGCTCCGCCCCCTGACAGGTGTGGGCGGGTCCGGCTCTGCGCTCGTCCACACGGCTTTGAGTCTGAGGAGCTTTTCAGGCCGACAGAATCGTGCCGGTGCCGTTCCCGCTCAATCCCCAACCCACTGACATGTTCAACCAAGTAAAACTCGTTTTTCCAAGCAAACCGTGACGGCACAGATGAAGTCAGGAGGTTCCTCAGGTCCCGGGCGGGAAAACGACTTGTGGAGGCACATCTGGACCTGCCGATGGAGCAGGTTTAATGTGTGTTTAATGTGTCTGCAGCACAAACTTCACCTACGACAAGAAAAGTTTGAGGAAAAGTCCACATGATTCTGTTGGTCCTGTAAATATCTGTGTTCTGGATTCAGCAGCAGAGCTCGATGACCTGTATGAGTCCGAGTGCTCGCCCTGTCGGTGATATGATCCGTGAGTGTTGTTTCTATGTGGGGTAAATCCTCGGGGTCACTTCAGTGGAGCTGGAGCAGGAACCGACACTGTTCAGACCTGGAAACATCTGGAGGGACTGGACCAGGCTCCGCCCCCACAGCCTGGACCAGGCTCCGCCCCCACAGCCTGGACCAGGCTCCGCCCCACAGCCTGGACTACATTAGAGCAGAGGATTATGGGACATGGAGTCTCAGTGTAAACTACATTAGAGCAGAGGATTATGGGACATGGAGTCTCAGGATAAACTACATTAGAGCAGAGGATTATGGGACATGGAGTCTCAGGATAAACTACATTAGAGCAGAGGATTATGGGACATGGAGTCTCAGGATAAACTACATTAGAGCAGAGGATTATGGGACATGGAGTCTCAGGGTAAACTACATTAGAGCAGAGGATTATGGGACATGGAGTCTCAGGGTAAACTACATTAGAGCAGAGGATTATGGGACATGGAGTCTCAGGGTAAACTACATTAGAGCAGAGGATTATGGGACATGGAGTCTCAGGATAAACTACATTAGAGCAGAGGATTATGGGACATGGAGTCTCAGGATAAACTACATTAGAGCAGAGGATTATGGGACATGGAGTCTCAGGATAAACTACATTAGAGCAGAGGATTATGGGACATGGAGTCTCAGGATAAACTACATTAGAGCAGAGGATTATGGGACATGGAGTCTCAGGATAAACTACATTAGAGCAGAGGATTATGGGACATGGAGTCTCAGGATAAACTACATTAGAGCAGAGGGTTATGGGACATGGAGTCTCATCCTCCTTGTCGCCCGCAGTGGTGCGTCCATCGTCGGCGATCGACATTCGTGCGGACGCAGAGGTGGTGGTGGAGAACGGCACAGCCGGCGTCCTGCACTGCTCCTTCAAGTCCAAACAGGTGGTGAGCAGCACCACCTCCGTCACCTGGAGCTTCCAGTCCAGCCAACCCGACAACCAGTTCTCCAAGGACAGCCACACGGTCAGACCTGCTCCTCTGCACCTCCTGCTGCGCCTCCTCTTGCTCTGCTGCTCCTCTGCTCCTCCTGTTTCTGCTACTGCTCCTCTGCTCCTCCTGCTGCGCCTCCTGTTTTTGCTACTGCTCCTCTGCTCCTCCTGCTGCGCCTCCTCTGCTCCTCCTCTGCTCCTCCTCTGCTCCTTTTCTGCACAAACTAGAATCTGCAAACCACCAATACTGAACATGTCTAACCGCTCCCCCCCGTGTGTGTGTGTTGTGTATCGTGTGTGTGTCGTGTGTATGTATATGTGTGGGTGTATGTGTGTACTTGTGTATCGTGTGTGTCTCGTGTGTATATGTGTGTGTGTATGTGTGTACTTGTGTGTGTGTGTCGTGTGTGTGTATATGTGTGTGTGTATGTGTGTACTTGTGTATCGTGTGTGTGTGTGTGTGTGTGTGTATGTGTGTACTTGTGTGTCGTGTGTACTTGTGTATCGTGTGTGTGTCGTGTGTATATGTGTGTGTGTATGGGTGTACTTGTGTGTCGTGTGTACTTGTGTATGGTGTGTGTGTCATGTGTGTGTATATGTGTGTGTGTATGTGTGTACTTGTGTGTGTGTGTCGTGTGTGTGTATATGTGTGTGTGTATGTGTGTACTTGTGTGTCGTGTGTACTTGTGTATGGTGTGTGTGTCTGTGTGTACTTGTGTATCGTGTGTGTGTATATGTGTGTGTATGTGTGTACTTGTGTGTCGTGTGTGTGTGTAGATCCTGTACTTTGCCGGGGGAAAGGCGTTCCCGGGCCTGGTGGACTTTAAGGATCGGATTCACTTCATCGGCGACATCAACAAACGCGACGTGTCCATCCGGCTGAGCCCCGCCCACTTCAGCGACAACGGCACCTACTTCTGCGACGTGAAGAACCCGCCCGACGTGGAGGGCACCCGGGCGCGCACCGAGCTCCGGGTCGTGCACCGAGGTGGGTGTCCTGTGGGGACGACCACCCCCGGGTCTGGAGTGATGAATGCTCTGATAATGCTGTGTAAAGCACTTTGGGGACATGTGTCTGTGTAAAGCACTTTGGGGACATGTGTCTGTGTAAAGCACTTTGGGGACATGTGTCTGTGTAAAGCACTTTGGGGACATGTGTCTGTGTAAAGCGCTATAGAAATAAACCTGTGCCCTGCAGCGCCCCCTGTGGCCAAACCCCGCCTGCTCTGTGCCAGCGTGTGGGCGCCTGGCACGAGGGTCTGCGCCCTGTGCCCAGCGCCTGCGCTAAAGGGGCACTATCGGGGAACTATGGAGGGATATAGGGCGATATAGGGGCACTATGGGCACTATAGGGGCACTATGGGCACTATGGGCACTATAGGGGCACTATAGGGTGATATAGGGGCACTATAGGGCGATATAGGGGCACTATGGGCACTATAGGGCGATATAGGGGCACTATGGGCACTATAGGGTGATATAGGGGCACTATGGGCACTATAGGGGCACTATAGGGCGATATAGGGGCACTATAGGGCGATATAGGGGCACTATGGGCACTATAGGGTGATATAGGGGCACTATGGGCACTATAGGGTGATATAGGGGCACTATAGGGCGATATAGGGGCACTATGGGCACTATAGGGCGATATAGGGGCACTATGGGCACTATAGGGCGATATAGGGGCACTATGGGCACTATACACACATATAAACACACACACACATATAAACACACACACACATATAAACACACACACACACAGAGTTCCAGCAGAACATGTTTTACAGCTCACAGGGGCAGTTTGTCTAGTGCAGGACGGTTAAATCTCATGGGCCAATAGGACGCGGCGATACTGACGTGTGTGTGGCCCCGGCGATACTGACGTGTGTGTGGCCCCGGCGATACTGACGTGTGTGTGGCCCCAGCAGAGTCGTTCGCTCAGAAGAACACGGCGGTGATCGTGGGCGGGGTGGTCGGCGCTCTGGTCCTGATCGTGCTCGTCGCGGTGGCCGTCTGCGTGGTGACCAAGGTGATCCACAACCGGCACAACTACGAAGGGTGAGAGCACAGACACTACAGACTCACTACAGACGCAGCACAGACACACTACAGACGCAGCACAGACACTACAGACGCAGCACAGACACTACAGACGCAGCACAGACACTACAGACACACTACAGACGCAGCACAGACACACTACAGACGCAGCACAGACACTACAGACACACTACAGACGCAGCACAGACACTACAGACGCAGCACAGACACACTACAGACGCAGCACAGACACTACAGACACACTACAGACGCAGCACAGACACTACAGACGCAGCACAGACACTACAGACGCAGCACAGACACTACAGACGCAGCACAGACACTACAGACGCAGCACAGACACTACAGACGCAGCACAGACACACTACAGACGCAGCACAGACACACTACAGACGCAGCACAGACACTACAGACGCAGCACAGACACACTACAGACGCAGCACAGACACACTACAGACGCAGCACAGACACTACAGACGCAGCACAGACACTACAGACACACTACAGACGCAGCACAGACACTACAGACGCAGCACAGACACTACAGACACACTACAGACGCAGCACAGACACTACAGACACACTACAGACGCAGCACAGACACTACAGACACACTACAGACGCAGCACAGACACTACAGACGCAGCACAGACACTACAGACGCAGCACAGACACTACAGACGCAGCACAGACACAAACACAGACGCAGATACAAACACGACACAGACGCAGATACAAACACAGACGCAGACACAGACACAGACACAAATGTGGACACGGACACGTGGGGTCTCAGGTGGTCTCTCGGGTGGTGGCGCCCTCGGCTGGTGGTGGTGGTGGGTTGCGGGCTCTGCATGGTTCGGGCATGTTCTTCTCTAACAGCTCAGATTAAACCTTGTGTTTCTGTGTTTTTGGACGATGGTGGAAGAAGAACAAAAATAAAGCCAAAGAAACACAAATACTGCACTGGTTTCACAGGTTAAAAGTTTTGTTGTAATTATGATTTTCAAAAGCAAAAAACCAGGGCTGTTGGGTCTGGACTGTACTTTAAGGAGAAATTTGTGTTTACTCGTCTGTTCAAAGGCTTTATTTATAATTTATTCCCACTTTAGTCATTTTTTTCCACCATTGCTGTGTGTGTTCTGTGTGTTCTGTGTGTTCTGTGTGTGTTCTGTCTATGTTCTGTGTGTGTTCTGTGTGTTGTCTGTGTTCTGTGTGTGTTCTGTGTTCTGTGTTCTGTCTGTGTTCTGTCTGTGTTCTGTCTGTGTTCTGTGTGTGTTCTGTGTGTGTTCTGTGTGTGTTCCGTGTACGTTCTCGGGGCCCTGGTGCTGCTAGTATCTGTGGTGCTTCCTCCTCGACTCTTCGGTTCTTCTCACTAACTCACTGACCTCTGACCTTTCACACTGACGAGGAGTTTCTGTCTCTGTCCTCTTCACTGTCCTCTCTGAATGTTTATTTCACCTCCGCTTCCGTCATAAAACAACAACAACAATAGTGGCATTATTTAAAAAAAAGAAACAGTAACCACAACAATAATGGCAGTAATCACAGTAATAATCACAGTAATAACATTAATAATTACAGTAATAACATTAATAATTACAGTAATAACATTAATAATCACAGTAATAACATTAATAATCACAGTAATAACAAATAATCACAGTAATAACATTAATTAATAATAATGATATTAATAACATTAATAATAATGATAGTAAGAGCAGTAATCACGGTAATAACATTAATAATCACAGTAAAAATAATAATCACAGTAATCACATTAAAAATCACAGTAAAAATAATAATCACAGTAATCACAATAAAAATCACAGTAATAGCTACAATAATGGCAGTAAACACAGTAATAACAGAAGTAATCACAATCACCGTAATAACATTAATAATAACAGTCATCACAGTAATAATAACAGTAACGACAACAATAATAAAGGATTCCAAATGTTCCTCTTGTTTTTCGAGTGTTTCCTGCACTCACACTCGGCCTGTCCTGATATAACGGAATTCGAAGCTGCAGAGAAACATCCTGATGAGCAACGATATAGAAACTTTCACTTTTACCACAGTAACGGTAAAGCCGCGTCGCACCAAACCTGTTTTTAAAAAGTCTGTTTCACTGAAAGTCCTGAGCTGTGACTTCTTCACCTCCACAGCTCAGATCTGAACTTTGAATGAAACGCCCCAGAAAAGACCAAAAAAACACCGTTCCATCGTTCATTTAATGAGTTTAGAATAAATATGTGATGATCAGGACAGGCCACTCACCCGCTCACCCGTTCACCCTCTCACCCACTCACCCGCTCACCCTCTCACCCGCTCACCCGCTCACCCACTCACCCGCTCACCCTCTCACCCGTTCACCCTCTCACCCACTCACCTGTTCACCCGCTCACCCGCTCACCCACTCACCCACTCACCTGTTCACCCACTAACCCGCTCACCCACTCACCCGTTCACCCTCTCACCCACTCACCCGCTCACCCTCTCACCCGCTCACCCGCTCACCCTCTCACCCACTCACCCGCTCACCCGCTCACCTGTTCACCCTCTCACCCTCTCACCCACTCACCTGTTCACCCACTAACCCGCTCACCCGCTCACCCTCTCACCCGTTCACCCGCTCACCCTCTCACCCGCTCACCCGTTCACCCGCTCACCCGCTCGTTCAGCTCTGGGGTCGATACTTTGGCTCAAAGTCTCTGCCAATGCTCGAGATCCACGGACACCAGAGCAGAGACTGAAAATACGACTTAAAACCTTTAGACAAACGGCACGAGTTCAAAAAAAGATCCACATGAACCGAACGGCTTTGGGAAAATACACGAGAAATATTAAGACGGGAAGTCGCCCCAAACTCAAACCTACAGAAACTCTGTCAGTGTTTGTGCTGCAGAAAGTTCAGTTTGTGATTCTGGTTCTTCAGATATTCACAGTTTTATTTTGGTCGATGACGTCGTCCAGAACCTCAGAATGTGAAACAGCCTCAAAACAGAAGAAAATGATGTCAAACGTTTGTATTTGTTTTGTGCCGTTTTGAGCTGTGACAGTTTCATTTGTGTGAGTTTATTTCTGAAGAGAAACGACCTGAGGCTGAGGAAAAGTCTGTTTGTCTTTAGTCTTTTGCTTTTGGTTCAGATTTTATAACAAACAGACTTTTCCTCAGCCTCAGGTTGTTTCTCTTCTCTAGTTTTGTGGAGTTTGTCTCCGTCAGATGAGCAGAAATGACGTCCTGTAATTACCACAGAAATAATAATGAAGAATTTTAGAAATAAACTCACACAAATGAAACTGTCACAGCACAAAACAGCACAAACGTTTTCTATCATTTTCTTCCTGTTTTGAGGCCGTTTCACATTCTGAGGTTCTGGACGACGTCATCGACCGAAAATAAAACTGTGAATATCTGAAAAACCAGAATTGCACAAACTGAACTTTCTGCAGCACAAACCACTGACTCCATTTCGAGTGTTTTTCTTCTTCCTGTGGGTCTGACCCCAGTTTGACCTGTAAAAGAATCGTTCATTTCTCCAGAACTTTCTGCAGCACAAACGTGTGTCACAGTTTTTGTGCAGGTCTGAGTTTGGTTTATTGAGCAGAACCTGAAGCTGACCTCAGATCTGCTCCACCAAAACACGACCGAACTTTGAGCCTGTTTCTGTGGACAGAGAATGAGTTCATTATCAGAAGATGAACCAGAAACATTTGTGTTTGTGTTTGTCTCATGTCCACGACTCATCTCATTCTCCATTTTGTCTGTGTCTCCTCCTCCTGCTCCTCCTGCTCCTCCTGCTCCTCCTGCTCCTGCTTTTCCTGCTCCTTCTGCTCCTGCTCCCCTCTCCTCCTGCTGCCCCTGCTCCTCCTGCTTCTCCTGCTCCTTCTCCTGCTTCTGCTCCTCCTGCTCCTGCTTCTACTCCTCCTGCTCCTACTCCTGCTGCTCCTGCTCCTCCTGCTCCTACTCCTGCTTCTCCTCTCCTCCTGCTCCTCGTCTCCTCCTCCCCTCCTCCTCCTCTCCTCCTCCTCCTCTCCTCCTCTCCTCTCCTCCTCCTCTCCTCCTCCTCTCCTCCTCCTCTCCTCCTCCTCTCCTCCTCCTCCTCTCCTCCTCCTCTTCTGCTCCTCCTCCTGCTGCTCCTCATGCTGCCCCTGCTCCTCCTGCTCCTGCTCCTCCTGCTTCTCCTGCTCCTTCTCCTGCTTCTGCTCCTCCTCCTCTCTCCCTCTCCTCCTCCTCTCCTGCTCTTCCTCCCCCTCCTCCTCCTCCTGCTCCTCCTCCTCCACCTCCACCTCCTCCTGCTCCTCCTCCTCCTCTCTCCTCCTCCTCCTCCTCCTCCACCTCCTCCTCCTGCACCTCTCCTCCTCCTCTCCTCTCCTCCTCTCCTCGCCCCTCCTCTCCTCCCCCTCCTCTCCTCCTCCTCCTCTCTCCTCTCCTCCTCTCCTCTCCTCCTCCTCCTCTCCTCTCCTCTCCTCCTCCTCCTCTCCTCCTCCTCCTCTCCTCCTCCCCGTCTCCTCTCCTCTCCTCCGCCCCTCTCCTCCTCCTCTCCTCCTCTCTCCTCCTCCTCTCCTCCTCCTCTCCTCCTCTCCTCTCCTCTCCTCCTCTCTCCTCCTCCTCCTCTCCTCCTCTCCTCCTCCTCTCCTCTCTCCTCCTCTCCTCTCCTCCTCCTCCTCCTCCTCTCCTCTCCTCCTCTCCTCCTCTCCTCTCCTCCTCTCCTCCTCTCCTCCTCCTCTCCTCCTCCTCTCCTCCTCTCCGCCTCTCCTCTCCTCCTCCTCTCCTCCTCCAGTTGTACGACTCTGGACAGTACGAGTTCGTCTCAGGCTCCTCAGAGGAAGAAGTTTGGCTCCTCGTCGGTGGAGGAGGAGGTGGAGGGGTCCCTGGGGGGCAGCCCCACGGGCGGGGGCCCCACAGGGGGCGGCTCCTTGGGGCCCTTACAGGTAGAAGATGAGTGTGTGCAGGTGAAGCCGGGGGCACACACACACACACACACGACACACGTCACACACACACGACACACGTCACACACACATGTCACACATCGGCTTTTGTCCAAGCCTGAGTCCGAGTCTCCGTCTGTCTGTGTGTGAGTCTGAGTCCAAGTGTGTGTGTGTGTGTGTCTGAGTCCAAGTGTGTGTGTGTGTGTGTGTGTGTCTGAGTCCAAGTGTGTGTGTGTGTGTGTGTGTCTGAGTCCAAGTGTGTGTGTGTGTGTGTGTGTGTGTGTCTGAGTCCAAGTGTGTGTGTGTGTGTGTGTGTGTGTGTGTCTGAGTCCAAGTGTGTGTGTGTGTGTGTCTGAGTCCAAGTGTGTGTGTGTGTGTGTGTGTGTCTGAGTCCAAGTGTGTGTGTGTGTGTGTCTGAGTCCAAGTGTGTGTGTGTGTGTGTGTGAGTCTGAGACCAAGTGTGTGTGTGTGTGTCTGTCTGAGTCCGAGTGTGTGTGTGTGTGTCTGAGTCCAAGTGTGTGTGTGTGTGTGTGTCTGAGTCCAAGTGTGTGTGTGTGTGTGTGTGTGTGTCTGAGTCCAAGTGTGTGTGTGTGTGTGTGTGTGTGTGTCTGAGTCCAAGTGTGTGTGTGTGTGTGTGTGTGTCTGAGTCCAAGTGTGTGTGTGAGTCTGAGTCCATGTGTGTGTGTGTGTGTGTCTGAGTCCAAGTGTGTGTGTGTGTGTGTGTGTGTCTGAGTCCAAGTGTGTGTGTGTGTGTGTCTGAGTCCAAGTGTGTGTGTGTGTGTGTGTGAGTCTGACCCGGAGTTTCCAGCAGAACCGTCGGCGGCAGGGCCGTCGGCGGCAGGGCCGTCGGCGGCAGGGCCGTCGGCGGCAGGGCCGTCGGCGGCAGGGCCGTCGGCGGCAGGGCCGTCGGCGGCAGGGCCGTCGGCGGCAGGGCCGTCGGCGGCAGGGCCGTCGGCGGCAGGGCCGTCGGGGGCAGGGCCGTCGGCGGCAGGGCCGGCGGCGGCAGGGCCGGCGGCGGCAGGGCCGGCGGCGGCAGGGCCGGCGGCGGCAGGGCCGTCGCACTTTAAAAAGCTTCAGTTTACAGTCGTGGCCAAAGGTTTTGAGAATGACACAAATCTTCATTTTCACAAAGTCGCTGCTGCTTCACCGTTTTTCTAATGTCACTTTGCATTTCCTCCAGAATGTTCTGAGGAGCGATCGGCTCAACTGCAAACTCCCGCTTCAGAATCACAATCACTTTTATTCATCCCCGAGGGGAAATTTCCTTCGTTACAGATGCACCGTCCAAGAGCCTGTCGACAGAATCAGGTTTCCAAAAATAAGATCAGATAAATACAATAAGATAAAAGATGAAAATAGTTTCTCTAAAATTTTGAAAAATGATTTACATCAAGTGACATATTTATATATTTATATCTATATACATGAAAATGAACTTCATCCCCAGAAGAACATTTCCACTGCTCTTCAGCCCTGCACATCCTGAGCATCATTCACAGACTCCTGCGTTCACACAGGAGGGACTGGAGCTCCAATAACAGACTGGAGCCTTTCAGAGGAGGACGGTGCTGGACTCGGTGCTCCTCTTCTGTAACCACGGAAACATGTGCAGTCGTCATTGCACAAAAAGGGCAGAACAGGGAAAGTTACAGCAGCAGGAAGATTCACCTCTGTCGGCGTCTTCTCGGATTATCAAGGACTGAAGGAAGGAGAGAGGTTCAAGTGTTTCCAGACAGGCTCCAGGTCCCAAGAAACTCCAGCTCCAGGACGTCTCCTAAAGGTGCTTCAGCTGTGGGATCGGGCCAAACACCAGCGGCGCTCGGCAGCAGCAGCAGCAGGTGTGAGGCGTCTGCACAGTGAGGCGAACACTTTTGGAGGAAGGTCTGGTGTGGAGAAGAGCAGCAGAGAAGCCACTTTTCTCCTGAAAGAACATCAGGGACAGACCGATATTCTGCTAAAGGCACAGGGATCGGACGGCTGAGGACTGGGGTCAAGTCATTTTCCCTGATGAACCCCCTTTTTCATTGTTTGGGGCGTCTGGGAAAAAAGCTTGTTCAGAGAAGACGAGCTGAGCATTACCATCAGTCCTGCCTCATGCCGACCGTGAAGCTCCTGACACCATCATGTGTTTCAAATGATAGAATAATCTGATAGAATAATCTGATAGAATAATCTGATAGAATAATCTGCCTAAAAACAGCCACGAGTGAAGAATGAA
>CM060664.1:1168589-1233589 GCA_030686955.1 Odontamblyopus rebecca
ATTTCCGGACGTTTCAGCACAGGTTTCCACGCTGTAACTTCAGATATTTACACAAAGATTTTTCAAAAAGACCTGAAGTCAAAATGTCCGATCGAAACATTTAAATCTGTCCGAAAACAGGTTTAAAGTAGAGAAATGATCTGTTCCTGAGATCGAGTTTTCTTAAAATACACGACTTTTTCTAAAATTTGCTTGTCGTCGTTTCAGCCGCAGGTTAAAGTGTGACTAAAGTCGCTCGTCGTCGTTTCAGCCGCAGGTTAAAGTGTGACTAAATTCGCTCGTCGTCGTTTCAGCCGCAGGTTAAAGTGTGACTAAATTCGCTTGTCGTCGTTTCAGCCGCAGGTTAAAGTGTGACTAAATTCGCTTGTCGTCGTTTCAGCCGCAGGTTAAAGTGTGACTAAATTCGCTTGTCGTCGTTTCAGCCGCAGGTTAAAGTGTGACTAAATTCGCTCGTCGTCGTTTCAGCCGCAGGTTAAAGTGTGACTAAATTCGCTTGTCGTCGTTTCAGCCGCAGGTTAAAGTGTGACTAAATTCGCTCGTCGTCGTTTCAGCCGCAGGTTAAAGTGTGACTAAAGTCGTGCCTCAGAGTCCGGAAATTACCGTCATTTTTTTCACTGAACAGTCGTGTTTTTCGGTCATAACCAGCGGCTCATCTGCAGCCAACGCCTGTGGCCTTAAAGCTGCACTCTGTAACTTTTATGTCAGGGCTTCACCAGCTGCTCGTTTCTATGGCAACGTCTCTGCTCTGCCCGGAATGTTCCGCAGTGCGACTTTAAACAGCTCCACTTTCCCTTTATTCAGTCACAGGAGGATTCAGAGGTCAGAAACACAGAGGAACAGACTCTCCTCTCCACAGATCTGACCTGTGACTGCGGCAGGTTTGGTCTCCATGGAGACAGAAAAGGTTTAACGCCGTAGTGTGGAACATTCAGGACAAAACAGCGAAAAGTTACACGACGCAGCTTTAAGAATGTACAAGAAGACAGAATGAGCTGAAACGGCCTTAACAGTTTTTATCTGAAAGTGTTTTTGTTCCGTGTTTGAACTTTTGCTCTTAAAAAACAAAACATTCTTTTGGGTGTAGATTTTTACTCCAGATGCCCTTCCGGCCTCTTCCCGACGGCGCCCTGTGGCACTTTCCTGGCTCGGTGGGGAGTGTGCGCCCTCTCCTGGCTCGGTGGGGAGTGCGCGCCCTCTCGTGGCTCGGTGGGGAGTGTGCGCCCTCTCCTGGCTCGGTGGGGAGTGCGCGCCCTCTCGTGGCTCGGTGGGGAGTGTGCGCCCTCTCGTGGCTCGGTGGGGAGTGTGCGCCCTCTCGTGGCTCGGTGGGGAGTGCGCGCCCTCTCCTGGCTCGGTGGGGAGTGTGCGCCCTCTCGTGGCTCGGTGGGGAGTGTGCGCCCTCTCGTGGCTCGGTGGGGAGTGTGCGCCCTCTGCATGCCGTCCTGACGCTTGTCGTTGTGGTACTCGAACGGCGCCCCCTGCGGTTTGACCTCAGTACAACATGAAGACTTTAGATTTAAATAGTGTTTTTTCCTCGTTCTGGTGTCGTTTCCTCGTCACAAACACCCGGAGTTTTGTTTCGTTTCATTCACACGTTGGAGTTTTATCGTTCGAGTCAAACGGAAGTGAATTTTAAATGTTTTTATGCAACAGTTTGAAGAATTTCAGATTTTTCGTCAGATTTTTCGGTTTAAACATGTACAGTCATTTTGAATTTTGACATCTATGTAAAGTGATCGAATATTTGACCAAAAATCATCTACAATTCTGTGAGATCTTAGAGTTTTTTTGCTTTTTTGTTTGTTTTTTTATTTTATTTTACATTTTTGTTTTAATCACTAAATTATTTTCTTGTTAGTCGCGATACTGTCAGAACGCACAGAGGACCGGAGATGTTAATACATAATACGGCTTCACAATTTTAGAAAATTTAAATTACTTTATTGAAAATATTTGTAAATTTTTGCTTATGTTATTGTAGCCATATTTTCTTTTGTTTTATTGTTATTTTCTGGAGAACCAAAGCTGTAAAAACTATTTCCACTGTAAAACCTGCAGATTTAGGCTGAGAAAACACTCTGTTGCACCTTGTGATGTCACGCGGTGATACAGGAAGTGCTCCGCTGTGTTTTTAAACTCCACACACTTTCACCAGAATCATTTGGATTATTTTTTTCAGTCCTGGAATTACCAAAAATTGGAAAAAGTATCTTAAGATTTTTCAGTTTGGGAAAAATCTCGCCAAATTTTGCGGTTAAAAATGTACGGTAATTTTGAATTTTGACATCCTTAAGGAGTTAGAGAATATTTTACCAAAAATCATGCAGAATTGTGTCAGATCTTAGAATTTTTGTGCTTTTTTATTTTGTAATTTTGTCTTAATCACTAAACCATTATTTTTCTTTTTAGTCGACGATACTGTAAAAATACACTTTCAGTCCTGGAGTCGCCGATCGCTACTAAAAATAAAAAGGTAAAAGGAGCTGTTCACTTGAAAACTCCCACTTCATGACATCACGAGGTGGAACAGAGCGTTTTGCAGACCTAACAGATGAATAATAAAGATGGAAAAAAAAACATGTGAATGAAACGAAACACGAGGAACATTAGAAAACGACTTGAAGCTCACGGGGTCCATTGTGTGTCATTTTGGTGCTTCAGAGTTTTATATTTTCCGTCTTCCAAACGTCGCTGCCGCACTTCCCTTCATTCCTTGTTCCAAAAAAAAAACTCCGCACATTCCTGTTTTACTGAGGTGAAATCTCCGCCGCCGCGTGCACGCAGTTTACTAACCGCGCAAACCGTTTCCGTTCGTGCGCAGATCTGTGGCCAAACGTCGCGTCGATGCTGCCGGTTGTTTTTATGTTTCCGATTCCTCGAGTCTTAAGCGTCGCGAAGCCGAAATGTCGGTTTGAGTCGCAGCGGGAAGTCCTGTTCTACGACTGTTCTAGACGTTCCACTGGGGGAGATTTTTTTTTTTGTTCAGAAAATCGGAAAATCTTTGCGTTTTGGGCTCGTCGCCGTTTTCGTCTCCTTCAGAGTTTAAAGGCGCCGTACCCGATTTTTCTTTTTACCGTTTCGAAACTTTAAAAAACAAAACGAGCTCATTTGAAACCGACTGCAGCGGACGGAAGTTCCTCCTCACTTCCCTTCCCCGTTCTGAACATCAAAAATCGCTTTTTACCCTTTCCAAAGGCGCGACATGGCAAACTAACGCCAACTAGCATGCTAACACGCACTTCCTGATTATAAAAATGCTTAATAATGAGCAGCAGACACATTTCCACGAGCTGCTTCCACGATATCCACATAAAAACACAGGCAAAAGCATCGGGTGCAGAGCCTTTTAACGGTTCTGTGAAATTTTAAACAAAAATGACATTATTTTTGTGCTTTTTATACTTTCACAGTCTTAACTTTTATTTATTTTTGGGATGTTTCACACTGAAATGTGAGTTTTAGCATTCTAATCAGATGGAAGTCATTTTTAAATGTTTTTATGCAACAGTTTGAATGAAGAATTTCAGATTTTTGCAGTTTGGTAAAAAATCTCGCCAAATTTTGCAGTTTAAAAATGTACGGTTATTTAGAATTTTGTCATCCTTAAAAAGTTACAGAATATTTTACCAAAAATCATGTCCAATTGTGTGATATGTTCAAATGTTTGTGCCTTTTCAGTGTTGTTATTTGATTGTGGTTTCTGTCTTAATCGCTGAAGCATCATTTTCCCTGTTAGTCGACAATACTGTAAAAATACACGAATGTACAGGAGATGTTCATACGGCTTCACAATTCCAGAAAATTCAAAATACTTTGTTGAAAATTGATGTTGTTTTTGCTGATATTATTTTAACCTTGTTTCCTTTTGTTTTATTTGTATTTGTCTGGAGGTCCAAAGCTGTAAAACCCATTTCCACTGTCGACACTTTAGACTCAGACAAAGGGAACACTTTCACTTTTCATTACAATCTCACCATTTTGTAAAAGCTGCACTACGTAACTTTCCTGGTTTGCCACTTTTTGCCGCACATTTAGCGAAGAAAACCCCACTCCTGCTGTGAGTGAAGGTCTCCGGGCTGCGCAGAGCTACAGGATTTTTAAATGTTTTTATGCAACAGTTTGAACAACAGTTTTACGAAATTTTGCGGGTTAAAAATGATCAGCAATTTTGAATTTTGACATCCTTAAAAAGTTACAGAATATTCTACCAAAAATCATCTACAATTATGTGATGTCTTAGAATTTTTTTTGCTTTTTCATTTTTTTTTAAATTTTATTTTATATTTTTGTCTTGAGCACTAAACTATTATTATTCCGTTTGCTGATCATATGTAATACGGCTTCACAATTTCAGAAAATTTAAATTTGTTGAAAATATTTGCTCTTTTTGCTTATATTATTATAGTCATATTTCCTTTTATTTTATTTTTTTTCATTTTCTGGAGAATTTTCTGGAGGTCCAAAGCTGTAAAAACACAATTTCCACTGTAAAACCTGCAGGTTTAGGCTCAGAAAACTCTGTTCCACCTTGTGATGTCACACGGAGATACAGGAAGTGCTCCACTGTGTTTTTAAACTCCACACACCTTCACCAGAATCATTTGGATCTTTTTTTCTCCAGCCCTGGAGTCGCCGATTTTGACTAAAAATAATTGTAAAAAGTCGCTGAAGAATTTCCGATTTTTCAAAATCTCGGCATATTTTGTGGTTTAAAAAATGTACGGTAATAATTAATTTTGACATCCTTAAAAAGTTATAGAATATTTTACCAAAAATCATTTACGATTGTGATATCTTAGAATTTTTTTTTTCTTTTTCATTGTTTTTTTGTCTCCTGCTTGTGGCCTCACCAGAAAAGTTCCGTAGTGCGCCGTTAGTTGAGGAAATGTTTGAGCTTGTGACAGTTTTATAGAAAAATCTCTGAAACTCCAGCGTCGGGTTGTGAACGCTCCGTCACGGCGGCCGTCGTCTTCCATTTCCTGTGCGTTTGTTAGCTTTAGCGCCTGTTAGCGAGTGTGTTAGCTTTAGCGCCTTGTGTTTTTGTTGTTTTGGGGGGTTTTTTGGCGCGTGTTCGCTTTAATGCCTTGTTATTTCCATTGAGCGGCGTTAGCTCCCGTTAGCGAGCCCGTTAGCTTTAGCGCCTTGTGGTTTTGTAGTTCTTTTGGCATGTGTTTCCCGTTAGCGCGGCGTTAGCTCCCGCGTGTCTCGTCTCCGGGGCCGTTGTACAAAGTCGTGTTGTTTGACTCTAAATTCTGAACGTCGGAGAGTCGGGTCTGCGGAGAGTCGGGTCTGCGGAGAGTCGGGTCTGCGGAGAGTCGGGTCTGCGGAGAGCCGGGTCTGCGGAGAGCCGGGTCTGCGGAGAGCCGGGTCTGCGGAGAGCCGGGTCTGCGGAGAGCCGGGTCTGCGGAGAGCCGGGTCTGCGGAGAGTCGGGTCTGCGGAGAGCCGGGTCTGCGGAGAGTCGGGTCTGTGGAGAGGCGCTTCATTTGTGACGTCGTTTTTAGAAACTTTTCGGACCCAAACGCCTAAAGATTCTGCGGTTCTGCAGCAGGAATCACGGACTAAACCAGGACTTCATCTGGACTAAAGCTGCACTGTGGAACTTTTCGCTTTGGGGCTCCATCTCCTGCTTGTTTCTATGGAGACGTCTCTGCCCGGAATGTTCCACAGTGCGACTTTAAACAGCTCCACTTTACATTTATTCAGTCACAGGTCTAGTCCTGGTCTGGTCCTGGTCTAGTCCTGGTCTGGTCCTGGTCTAGTCCTGGTCTGGTCCTGGTCTAGTCCTGGTTTAGTCCAGGTCTAGTCCTGGTCTCGACCTGATTTGGTCCTGGTTCTGTTGAGCGACAAATGGAACCTTTCGCTTTTTTACTTTTCGTTCCCTCAAAACTTCCAAATTAAAATTCTAAATTTCTTTGATTTTTCTCAAAACGTTCAGATTTTCTTTTTGGATTTTAAAGTTTGGTTTTTAAAATTCCCGTCAGCTGAAATCTTCTTAAATTAAAATATTTAGTTCCTTCAAATTCAAGGGGTGTGAACACGACGATAGAGGATTTAAATTTTTATTTTTGTGTGTGAATTTTTGGCATAAACGATGCAGATTTTGAAAAACGGCTCTGATTTGTCCCGTGTGTCGTGTGTGTGTCGTGTGTGTGTGTGTCGTGTGTGTGTGTGTCGTGTGTGTGTGTGTCGTGTGTGTGTGTGTCGTGTGTGTGTGTGTCGTGTGTGTGTGTCGTGTGTGTGTGTGTGTGTGTGTGTGTGTGTGTGTGTCGTGTGTGTGTGTGTCGTGTGTGTGTGTCGTGTGTGTGTGTCGTGTGTCGTGTGTGTGTTTGGTCAGTGCCTTTTACATTTCATCAGCTTGAACTTGAAAATCGGCTCAAATAACAGAAAAGATTCATTTATTTTCCTTTAATTGTCTGTATTTTTTATACTTAACGCTGTTTCCACTGTCAAATTTTATATAAAAATATTTCTGGTCAAAGGTTCAGTCTCTGTGTCTCTGATTTGATTTTCGCCCCTCCTCAAAGCACCACCTTAACGTGGTGGAGGTTTGAGCCCGAATGATCCCAGGAGCTGTGCTGTCGGGGCTTTATGCCCCTGGTCTGGGCCCCCAAGGCAAACAGGTGCAGGGGGACGGGTCAGAGGAAGAGCGGTTCAGACGCCCCTAATGACGAGACACATTCAGAGGCCGGTGACGTCGCCCAGATCAGCGTCACCGGGGCCCCACCCTGGAGCCAGGCCTGGGGTGGGTGCACGTGGGCGAGCGCCTGGTGGCCGGGCCTTTCCCCACGGGGCCGGGCTCAGCCCGAAGGGACCGCCCTCCCCTGGACCCACCACCCCCGGGAGGAGCCATAGGGGCCGATGCAGAGATCTGGGCGGCAGTCGAAGGCGGGGCCTCGGCGACCGGATCTCTGGACATGGAGATCCTTCCCCCCTCACTGGGGGGAGGAGCCTGAGCTTGTGCAGGAGGTCCAGCGTTACCGGCTAGATATAGTCGGCCTCACCTCCTGCACAGCCTGGGCTCTGGAACCCAACTCCTTGAGAGGGGCTGGACTCTCCATTTCTCTGGCGTTGGAGCTGGTGTGGGCTCATCGCCCCTCAGCTCAGCCGCTGTGTGTTGGAGTTCACCCCGGTGAACGAGAGGGTCGAGTCCCTGCGCCTTCGGGTCGGGGACAGGTCTCTCACTGTGGTGTCGGCCTATGGGCCGAACAGCAGTGCAGAGTACCCGACCTTCTTGGAGTCTCTGGGAGGGGGACTGGACAGTGCACCGACCGGGAACTCCATTGTTCTACTGGGGACTTCAACGCCCATGTGGGCAACGACAGTGACACTTGGAGAGGGGTGATTGGGAGGAACGGCCTCCCTGATCTGAACCCGAGCGGTGTTCTGTTATTGGACTTCTGTGCTAGTCACAGTTTGTCCATAACGAACACCATGTTCGAGCACAAGGGGGTCCATCGGTGCACGTGGCACCAGGACTCCCGAGGCTGGAGGTCGATGATCGACTTTGTTGTCGTGTCATGTGACCTCCGGCCGTGTGTCTTGGACACTCGGGTGAAGAGAGGGGCAGAGCTGTAGAGCACCACCTGGTGGTGAGTTGGGTCCGCTGGCGGAGGAGGAAGCCGGAAAGACCTGGCAGGCCCAAGCGTATCGTGAGGGTCTGTTGGGAACGTCTGGCAGAACCTTCTGTCAGTGCGGCCTTCAACTCACACCTCCAGGAGCTTCTCCCAGATCCCGGGGGAGGCTGGGGACATGGAGCCCGAGTGGCTTCGTTCTCGGCCTTTGTTGTCGATGTGGCCGCTCGTAGCTGTGGCCGTAAGGACTGTGGTGCCTGCGGGGAGAGCTGCTGACCTCGACTGAGGATGTTGTCGGACGGTGGAAGGAAAACTTTGGGGATCTCCTCAATCCCACCGTCACTTCCTCTGAAGAGGAGGCCGAGGCTGGGGACCCAGAGGTGGACTCATCCATCACCCTGGCCGAAGTCACTGAGGTGGTTAAAGCTCCTCGGGCTCCGGGGGTGGATGAGATCCGTCCTGAGGACCTTAAGTCTCTGGGTGTTGTGGGTCTTGGCTGACACGCCTCGGTCGGGAACAGTACCTCTGGACTGGCAGACCGGGGTGGGGGTCCCTCTGTATAAGAAGGGGGACCGGAGGGTGTGTTCCAACTACAGGGGAATCACACTCCTCAGCCTCCCCGGTAAAGTCTATGCCAGGGGACTGGAGAGGAGAGTCCGGCCGATAGTTGAACCTCGGATTCAAGAGGAGCAGTGTGGTTTTCGGCCTGGTCGTGGAACACTGGACCAGCTCTACACCCTCCATCGGGTGCTCGAGGGTTCATGGGAGTTTGCCCAACCAGTCCACATGTGTTTTGTGGACCTGGAGAAGGCATTCGACCGTGTCCCTCGTGGTGCCCTGTGGGGGGTGCTCCGGGAGTATGGGGTCCGGGGCCCTTTGCTAAGGGCTGTCCGGTCCCTGTATGACCGGAGCAGGAGCTGTGTTCGCATTGCCGGCAGTAAGTCAGACCTGTTCCCGGTGCATGTTGGACTCCGCCAGGGCTGCCCTTTGTCACCGGTTCTGTTCATTGTATTTATGGACAGAATTTCTAGGTGCAGCCAGGGGCCGGAGGGGGTCCAGTTCGGGGACCACAGGATCTCATCTCTGTTTTTTGCGGATGATGATGTCCTGTTGGCTCCATCAAACCAGGACCTGCAGCACTGGGGCGGTTTGCAGCCGAGTGTGAAGCGGCCGGGATGAGAATCAGCTGTTCCAAATCCGAGGCCATGGTTCTGGACCGGAAAAAGGTGGATTGCCCTCTCCGGGTGGTGGGGAGTCTCTGCCTCAAGTGGAGGAGGTCAAGTATCTCGGGGTCTTGTTCTCAGGGAGGGGAGGAGCATCTGTTCCTCAGGAGTTGTTCATGTCGCACCGGGAGGAGGCCCCGGGGCCCCAGGACCCACTGGAGGGACTCAGTCTCTGGGCCTGGGAACGGCTCGGGGTCCAGGAGGAGCTGGTGGAAGTGTCTGGGGAGAGGGAAGTCTGGGAGTCCCTGTTTAGACTGATGCCCCCACGACCCGGCCCCGGATACGAGGAAGAAGACGGATGGATTTTATTTTCAAAAATACAAATTCTACAAAATGAGAATTCAGTCGTAGCTTTTTATGAGAATTTTGGGCAAGACTGACCTGATGTAATGTTCCTGCGTTAAATTAAATCCTACAGTGTGTTTAAAGCTGCACTGTGGAACTTTTCATTTTGGGGTCTCCTGCTTGTTTCTATGGAGACGTCACCGCTCTGCCCGGAATGTTCCGCAGTGCGACTTTAAACAGCTCCACTTTCCCTTTATTCAGTCACAGGAGGATTCAGAGGTCAGAAACACAGAGGAACAGACTCTCCTCTCCACAGATCTGAGCTGTGACTGCGGCAGGTTTGGTCTCCATGGAGACAGAAAAGGTTTAACGCCGTAGTGTGGAACATTCAGGACAAAACAATAAAACCAGGACTAAACCAGGACTAAACCAGGACTAAACCAGGACTAAACCAGGACTAAACCAGGACTAAACCAGGACTAAACCAGGACTAAACCAGGACTAAACCAGGACTGAACCAGGACTAAACCAGGACTGAACCAGGTCTAAACCAGGTTTAAACCAGGACTAAACCAGGTCTAAACCAGGTCAAAAATACCTATAAAAATAATGCTGTACTGCGGGACATTCCAGACAAAGTAATAACATCTTCGTGGAGGAAAGGGACCCGAGGCAGGTGCAGACAGGTCCTGACAGGTGCAGACAGGTCCTGACAGGTGCAGACAGGTCCTGACAGGTGCAGGCAGGTCCTGACAGGTCCTGACAGGTGCTGACAGGTCCTGACAGGTCCTGACAGGTGCAGACAGGTCCTGACAAGTGCAGACAGGTCCTGACAAGTGCAGACAGGTCCTGACAGGTGCAGACAGATCCTGACAGGTCCTGACAAGTGCAGACAGGTCCTGACAGGTGCAGACAGGTCCTGACAGGTGCAGACAGATCCTGACAGGTCCTGACAAGTGCAGACAGGTCCTGACAGGTGCAGACAGGTCCTGACAGGTGCAGACAGGGCCTCTCCAGCCGTTGGACTTCGGACCCTGTGAGAAACGTGGGTCTGAAGCAGTCGGAGGTTTTCAGGCTCCAGGATGTGATGAGGTCAAAGTGCCACACGGGGGCGACACATTTTCCCTTTAAAAACCTTCAGCAGGAAATGGCCAAAAGTCACACATGTTCAGCCTGTTTTTCAGCTCGTGCCTGAACCCCAAAACTTTTGTCCTGACTCCACTCGGGGCAGAGTTTATGTGGTGGAAATACGTTTGTGCTCATGGGTCTGAGATGTGACAAATGAGGTTCAACATCTGGGAATTTATGTGTCCAATATTTCATGGAAAAGTAAATTGTACTTTTTCATTTGACTTTTTCGTGTAAAAAAAAAATCATGAAAAAGTAAAGTGGAGGCGGCAGTGTGGCTGAGCACTCAGGCCTCACAGCAAGAAGGTTCCGGGTTCAATCCCTGAGTCGTCGAAGATGGAGTAAAGTTTAGAGGAAAATCTCCTCCCTCCATTTTTGGAAGTCATCACGTTCATCATCATCATCATCATCATCATCATCATCATCTCGGTGTGTCTCGGTGTGTCTCGGTGTGTCTCGGTGTCTCTCGGTGTGTCTCGGTGTGTCTCGGTGTCTCTCGGTGTCTCTCGGTGTGTCTCGGTGTGTCTCGGTGTCTCTCGGTGTCTCTCGGTGTCTCTCGGTGTGTCTCGGTGTGTCTCTCGGTGTCTCTCGGTGTGTCTCGGTGTCTCTCGGTGTCTCTCGGTGTCTCTCGGTGTCTCTCGGTGTGTCTCGGTGTGTCTCGGTGTCTCTCGGTGTCTCTCGGTGTCTCTCGGTGTGTCTCGGTGTGTCTCGGTGTCTCTCGGTGTGTCTCGGTGTCTCTCGGTGTCTCTCGGTGTCTCTCGGTGTGTCTCGGTGTGTCTCGGTGTCTCTCGGTGTCTCTCGGTGTCTCTCGGTGTCTCTCGGTGTCTCTCGGTGTGTCTCGGTGTCTCTCGGTGTCTCTCGGTGTGTCTCGGTGTGTCTCGGTGTCTCTCGGTGTCTCTCGGTGTGTCTCGGTGTGTCTCGGTGTCTCTCGGTGTGTCTCGGTGTCTCTCGGTGTCTCTCGGTGTGTCTCGGTGTGTCTCGGTGTCTCTCGGTGTGTCTCGGTGTGTCTCGGTGTCTCTCGGTGTCTCTCGGTGTCTCTCGGTGTCTCTCGGTGTGTCTCGGTGTGTCTCGGTGTCTCTCGGTGTCTCTCGGTGTGTCTCGGTGTCTCTCGGTGTCTCTCGGTGTCTCTCGGTGTCTCTCGGTGTCTCTCGGTGTGTCTCGGTGTCTCTCGGTGTGTCTCGGTGTGTCTCGGTGTGTCTCGGTGTCTCTCGGTGTCTCTCGGTGTGTCTCGGTGTGTCTCGGTGTCTCTCGGTGTGTCTCGGTGTCTCTCGGTGTCTCTCGGTGTCTCTCGGTGTGTCTCGGTGTGTCTCGGTGTCTCTCGGTGTGTCTCGGTGTGTCTCGGTGTCTCTCGGTGTCTCTCGGTGTGTCTCTCGGTGTGTCTCGGTGTCTCTCGGTGTCTCTCGGTGTCTCTCGGTGTGTCTCGGTGTCTCTCGGTGTCTCTCGGTGTCTCTCGGTGTGTCTCGGTGTCTCTCGGTGTCTCTCGGTGTGTCTCGGTGTGTCTCGGTGTCTCTCGGTGTGTCTCGGTGTCTCTCGGTGTCTCTCGGTGTCTCTCGGTGTCTCTCGGTGTCTCTCGGTGTGTCTCGGTGTCTCTCTGTGTCTCTCGGTGTGTCTCGGTGTCTCTCGGTGTCTCTCGGTGTGTCTCGGTGTCTCTCGGTGTGTCTCGGTGTCTCTCGGTGTGTCTCGGTGTCTCTCGGTGTCTCTCGGTGTGTCTCGGTGTCTCTCGGTGTGTCTCGGTGTCTCTCGGTGTGTCTCGGTGTCTCTCGGTGTCTCTCGGTGTGTCTCGGTGTCTCGGTGTCTCGGTGTGTCTCGGTGTCTCTCGGTGTGTCTCGGTGTGTCTCGGTGTGTCTCGGTGTCTCTCGGTGTCTCTCGGTGTGTCTCGGTGTCTCTCGGTGTGTCTCGGTGTGTCTCGGTGTATCGCGGTGCGTCTCGGTGTATCGGTGTGTCTCGGTGTGTCTCGGTGTGTCTCGGTGTCTCTCGGTGTGTCTCGGTGTGTCTCGGTGTGTCTCGGTGTGTCTCGGTGTCTCTCGGTGTGTCTCGGTGTCTCTCGGTGTGTCTCGGTGTCTCTTGTCTCGGTGTCTCTCGGTGTGTCTCGGTGTCTCGGTGTCTCTCGGTGTCTCTCGGTGTGTCTCGGTGTCTCGGTGTTTCTCGGTGTGTCTCGGTGTGTCTCGGTGTGTCTCGGTGTCTCTCGGTGTGTCTCGGTGTGTCTCGGTGTCTCTCGGTGTCTCTCGGTGTCTCGGTGTGTCTCGGTGTCTCTCGGTGTGTCTCGGTGTCTCTCGGTGTGTCTCGGTGTGTCTCGGTGTCTCGGTGTCTCGGTGTGTCTCGGTGTGTCTCGGTGTGTCTCGGTGTGTCTCGGTGTGTCTCGGTGTCTCTCGGTGTGTCTCGGTGTGTCTCGGTGTGTCTCGGTGTCTCTCGGTGTGTCTCGGTGTGTCTCGGTGTGTCTCGGTGTGTCTCGGTGTCTCTCGGTGTGTCTCGGTGTGTCTCGGTGTGTCTCGGTGTCTCTCGGTGTCTCTCGGTGTGTCTCGGTGTGTCTCGGTGTGTCTCGGTGTGTCTCGGTGTCTCGGTGTGTGTCGGTGTGTCTCGGTGTGTCTCGGTGTCTCTCGGTGTGTCTCGGTGTGTCTCGGTGTGTCTCGGTGTGTCTCGGTGTCTCTCGGTGTGTCTCGGTGTCTCTCGGTGTGTCTCGGTGTCTCTCGGTGTGTCTCGGTGTGTCTCGGTGTCTCTCGGTGTGTCTCGGTGTGTCTCGGTGTGTCTCGGTGTGTCTCGGTGTCTCGGTGTGTCTCGGTGTGTCTCGGTGTCTCTCGGTGTCTCTCGGTGTGTCTCGGTGTCTCTCGGTGTGTCTCGGTGTGTCTCGGTGTCTCTCGGTGTGTCTCTCGGTGTGTCTCGGTGTGTCTCGGTGTGTCTCGGTGTGTCTCGGTGTGTCTCGGTGTCTCTCGGTGTCTCTCGGTGTGTCTCGGTGTGTCTCGGTGTGTCTCGGTGTGTCTCGGTGTCTCTCGGTGTGTCTCGGTGTCTCTCGGTGTCTCTCGGTGTGTCTCGGTGTCTCTCGGTGTCTCGGTGTGTCTCGGTGTGTCTCAGTGTCTCGGTGTGTCTCGGTGTGTCTCGGTGTCTCTCTGTGTCTCTCGGTGTGTCTCGGTGTGTCTCGGTGTCTCTCGGTGTGTCTCGGTGTGTCTCGGTGTGTCTCGGTGTGTCTCGGTGTGTCTCGGTGTCTCTCGGTGTGTCTCGGTGTGTCTCGGTGTGTCTCTCGGTGTGTCTCGGTGTCTCTCGGTGTGTCTCGGTGTCTCTCAGTGTCTCTCGGTGTGTCTCTCGGTGTGTCTCGGTGTCTCTCGGTGTGTCTCGGTGTCTCTCGGTGTGTCTCTCGGTGTCTCTCGGTGTGTCTCGGTGTCTCTCGGTGTCTCTCGGTGTGTCTCGGTGTGTCTCGGTGTGTCTCGGTGTCTCTCGGTGTCTCTCGGTGTCTCTCGGTGTCTCTCGGTGTGTCTCGGTGTCTCTCTGTGTCTCTCGGTGTGTCTCGGTGTGTCTCGGTGTCTCTCGGTGTGTCTTGGTGTCTCTGGGTGTCTCTCCGTGTCTCTTGGTGTCTCTCGGTGTCTCTCGGTGTCTCTCGGTGTCTCTCGGTGTGTCTCGGTGTCTCTCGGTGTGTCTCGGTGTCTCTCGGTGTCTCTCGGTGTGTCTCGGTGTCTCTCGGTGTGTCTCGGTGTCTCTCGGTGTGTCTCGGTGTCTCTCGGTGTCTCTCGGTGTGTCTCGGTGTGTCTCGGTGTGTCTCGGTGTCTCTCGGTGTGTCTCGGTGTGTCTCGGTGTGTCTCGGTGTCTCTCGGTGTCTCTCGGTGTGTCTCGGTGTCTCTCGGTGTCTCTCGGTGTGTCTCGGTGTGTCTCGGTGTGTCTCGGTGTCTCGGTGTGTCTCGGTGTGTCTCGGTGTGTCTCGGTGTCTCTCGGTGTGTCTCGGTGTGTCTCGGTGTGTCTCGGTGTGTCTCGGTGTGTCTCGGTGTCTCGGTGTCTCTCGGTGTGTCTCGGTGTCTCTCGGTGTGTCTCGGTGTGTCTCGGTGTCTCTCGGTGTGTCTCGGTGTGTCTCGGTGTGTCTCGGTGTGTCTCGGTGTGTCTCGGTGTGTCTCGGTGTCTCGGTGTGTCTCGGTGTGTCTCGGTGTGTCTCGGTGTCTCTCGGTGTGTCTCGGTGTCTCGGTGTTTCTCGGTGTCTCGGTGTCTCGGTGTCTCGGTGTGTCTCGGTGTCTCTCGGTGTGTCTCTCGGTGTGTCTCGGTGTCTCTCGGTGTGTCTCGGTGTGACTCGGTGTCTCTCGGTGTGTCTCTGTGTCTCTCGGTGTGTCTCGGTGTGTCTCGGTGTGTCTCGGTGTGTCTCGGTGTGTCTCGGTGTCTCGGTGTGTCTCGGTGTGTCTCGGTGTGTCTCGGTGTCTCTCGGTGTGTCTCGGTGTGTCTCGGTGTGTCTCGGTGTGTCTCGGTGTCTCTCGGTGTGTCTCGGTGTCTCTCGGTGTGTCTCGGTGTCTCTCGGTGTGTCTCGGTGTGTCTCGGTGTCTCTCGGTGTGTCTCGGTGTGTCTCCGGTGTGTCGCGGTGTGTCGCGGTGTCTCGGTGTGTCTCGGTGTGTCTCGGTGTCTCTCGGTGTCTCTCGGTGTGTCTCGGTGTCTCTCGGTGTGTCTCGGTGTGTCTCGGTGTCTCTCGGTGTGTCTCGGTGTGTCTCGGTGTGTCTCGGTGTGTCTCGGTGTCTCTCGGTGTCTCTCGGTGTGTCTCGGTGTGTCTCGGTGTGTCTCGGTGTGTCTCGGTGTGTCTCGGTGTCTCTCGGTGTGTCTCGGTGTCTCTCGGTGTGTCTCGGTGTGTCTCTCGGTGTGTCTCGGTGTCTCTCGGTGTGTCTCGGTGTCTCTCGGTGTGTCTCGGTGTGTCTCTCGGTGTGTCTCGGTGTCTCTCGGTGTGTCTCGGTGTCTCTCGGTGTGTCTCGGTGTGTCTCGGTGTGTCTCGGTGTGTCTCGGTGTCTCTCGGTGTCTCTCGGTGTCTCTCGGTGTGTCTCGGTGTGTCTCTCGGTGTGTCTCGGTGTCTCTCGGTGTGTCTCGGTGTCTCTCGGTGTGTCTCGGTGTGTCTCGGTGTGTCTCGGTGTGTCTCGGTGTCTCTCGGTGTGTCTCTGGGTGTCTCGGGGTGTCTCGCGGTGTCTCTCGCTGTCTCTCGTGGTGTCTCGGGTTGTCTCTGTGTGTCTCGGTGTCTCTCGGTGTGTCTCTCGGTGTGTCTCGGTGTCTCTCGGTGTCTCTCGGTCTCTCTCGGTGTGTCTCGGTGTCTCTCGGTGTCTCTCGGTGTCTCTCGGTGTGTCTCGGTGTCTCTCGGTGTGTCTCGGTGTCTCTCGGTGTGTCTCGGTGTCTCTCGGTGTGTCTCGGTGTCTCTCGGTGTCTCTCGGTGTCTCTCGGTGTGTCTCGGTGTCTCTCGGTGTGTCTCGGTGTCTCTCGGTGTGTCTCGGTGTCTCTCGGTGTGTCTCGGTGTGTCTCGGTGTGTCTCGGTGTGTCTCGGTGTCTCTCGGTGTGTCTCGGTGTCTCTCGGTGTGTCTCGGTGTGTCTCTCGGTGTCTCTCGGTGTGTCTCGGTGTCTCTCGGTGTCTCTCGGTGTGTCTCGGTGTGTCTCTCGGTGTGTCTCGGTGTCTCTCGGTGTGTCTCGGTGTCTCTCGGTGTGTCTCGGTGTGTCTCGGTGTGTCTCGGTGTGTCTCGGTGTCTCTCGGTGTGTCTCGGTGTCTCTCGGTGTGTCTCGGTGTGTCTCTCGGTGTGTCTCGGTGTGTCTCGGTGTCTCTCGGTGTGTCTCGGTGTGTCTCGGTGTGTCTCGGTGTCTCTCGGTGTGTCTCGGTGTCTCTCGGTGTCTCTCGGTGTGTCTCGGTGTCTCTCGGTGTCTCTCGGTGTGTCTCTCGGTGTCTCTCGGTGTCTCTCGGTGTCTCTCGGTGTCTCTCGGTGTGTCTCGGTGTGTCTCGGTGTCTCTCGGTGTGTCTCGGTGTCTCTCGGTGTCTCTCGGTGTGTCTCGGTGTCTCTCGGTGTCTCTCGGTGTGTCTCGGTGTCTCTCGGTGTGTCTCGGTGTCTCTCGGTGTCTCTCGGTGTCTCTCGGTGTCTCTCGGTGTGTCTCGGTGTGTCTCGGTGTGTCTCGGTGTCTCTCGGTGTGTCTCGGTGTCTCTCGGTGTCTCTCGGTGTCTCTCGGTGTCTCTCGGTGTGTCTCGGTGTGTCTCGGTGTGTCTCGGTGTGTCTCGGTGTGTGTTTAGAGGAGGACATGTCAGATGAGGAGGACTTGTTTGTTTATCAGCAAAAGAGGAAAAATATTGACAGGTCCCAGAACAATGAAAAGGCCTCAGAGGAAACACGCAGCTCTAAACCGTCAAACTGCTGATGGACTCAAACAGCACAGGAGCCGAACACTATTCACCTGTTGACATTAAAAAGTTCTTACAAGAGACCAAAGGAGTGAGGAGTGTAAAAGTGGAACATTTCTTCCCAAACCTGAAGCTGTTTACAGTCGGCCGCTCCCTGACGCTGCCCAGCCACACAGGAGCAGGAGGTGCCCACAGACCAGGAGGTTTATCGTCTAAGGAAACTGCTCATCAGAGTCAAGGCCCAAGTGGCTCGTCAAGAGTCTTAGTACAATGATGTTATGTTTATCCAGTTTAAATGCCATTATATATGTTTTCTATCTTTTTAACTTTAGTCATGTGTGATTTTAAAGTTGGAACTCTAAATGTTAATGGAGCCAGAGCCAGAGCCAAACGTGCAGCTGTCTTCCAGCTCATACAGATGAAGAGGCTGGACGTGGTGCTGCTGCAGGAGACTCATCAGACTCACTCCTGAACTAGAGGCTCAATGGAGCAGGGAGTGGAATGGACAGGTTTTTCTTAGTCATGGCTCCAGCTGCAGTGCAGGGGTGGGCCTGCTCTTCTCTAAGAGTTTTCTGCTTGTTACTGTGGAGACAGAGGAGGTGGTGGCAGGGCGTGTGCTGCAGGGCGTGTGCTGCAGGTACATGCGCGTTTTGAGGACACTGCAGTACTGTTCTTGTGCGTGTACATGCCATGCACTGGGGCACAAAGGACGTCTGTGATGGACACTTTGTGTGAATGCCTGAGGAGGTGTAGGGATACTGGAGACTTCCTGTTTGTGGCTGGCGACTGGAACTGTACTGCAGAGCCACAGTTCGACCGGAACCATCATGAACCCCACCCTGCCTCCTCCCTTAGGCTGCAGCGGCTTATAGAGGCGCACAGCCTGGAGGATGTGTGGAGGACTCTGCATCCCATTGACAGGCAGTACACATGGTCGCACTGTAAGGACAATAGACTGGCTCTAGCTCCCCTGGACCGTGTGTACTGCCTTAGACACCAGCTGCCTGTTTGTACATCTGCTCATATTAGTCCTGTGGGTTTTTCGGACCATAGTCTTGTAGTGTGTAACGTACATATTTCCAATGTTCGTGTTCATAGTGCCTACTGGCATTTTAACACCTCGTTGTTACATGATAAATCTTTTAAATCTGCTTTTATTTTATTTTGGGAATCACACAGGCACTGTAAAGCACAGTTTGCCAGCCTTCAGCAGTGGTGGGACTTCAGTAAAGTCCAGATCAAACAGCTGTGTCAGCAGTGCACTCATGGTGTCACAGGAGACAGGGCCCAGTGTGTGAAGGAGTTGGAGACACAGGTAGTAGAACTGCAGTCTTTAGCAGAGTCTACAGGAGAACGGGGGTGTTTACAGTCCCTCAAAACAAAAAAGCCGGCCTTGGCCAGTCTGCTGGGCACCTCTGCACAGGGGGCTCTGGTCCGGTCCTGGACCTCTCCCAGATGGATGCTCCATCTCAGTTCTTCTTCAGCCTAGAGAAAAAGAATGGTCAGAGGAAAATGATTCACTTGCTGCGCTCTGACAGCGGCAGCATAATCACAGACTCCTCAGAGATCAGGAGTCATGCCTCCAGTTTTTATAAAAACTTGTATTCATCTGAGCTGCCTCACAGCGCTGACGTGAGGAGGCGGTTTGGAGATGGTCTGCCTCAGGTCAGTGCAGAGCAGAATTACAAGTTGGAGGCTCCTGTGACCATGGCTGAACTGACCGCTGCTGTCGGGAGCCTGAGAACAGGCAGAGCTCCTGGGATAGACGGTCTCTCAGCTGACTTTTATAAGGCCTTCTGGGACATATTAGGAGAGGATCTTCTGGAGGTATTCAGGGACAGTCTGCAGAGTGGCCGCCTGCCTCTAAGCTGTCGCAGGGCAGTGCTCACCCTGCTGCCAAAGAAGGGTGACCTGCAACTGCTGAAGAACTGGAGGCCGGTGTCACTGCTCTGCACGGACTATAAAATCTTGTCCAAAGTCCTGGCATCCCGGCTGCGGGAAGCAATGGCCTCCATAATCCATATGGACCAAACCTACTGTGTGCCTGGCAGGCTCATTAGTGATAACATCACACTAATCAGGGATGTTTTGGACGTCTCTACCTCATTGGGCATCAACCTGGGTCTGATTTCAGTAGACCAGGAAAAGGCGTTTGACCGGGTTGAACACCAGTACCTTTGGCAGACCATGGCTGCGTTTGGGTTCAGCCCTGGTTTCATCGCTTACATCCGGGCCCTGTACAGTGACATCATGAGTGTACTGAAGATTAATGGGGGCTTAGTGCTCCTTTCAGTGTGGGGAGGGAATCAGACAGGGCTGCTCCCTGTCGGGGATGTTATACACACTGGCCATTGAGCCGCTCCTCCACCGACTCAGGTCAGACTTGCAGGGGGTGCAGATCCCCGGGTGTCCACTCCCCTTTAAAGTGTCGGCCTATGCTGACGATGTCATGTTATTTGTGACTTCACAGAGGGACATTGACTGTGTGGCCCACACAATTCACCAGTTTGGCCAGATATCCAGTGCCAAAATTAACTGGAGTAAAAGTGAGGCCCTGTTGGTTGGGGAGGAGCTGCAGGGTGTCAGTTTGCCAGGTGGACTAGTTTGGAGCACGGGAGGGTTTAAATATCTGGGGGTCTTCTTGGGCTCTGACAGTCTTCAGAAGAACTGGGATCAGACAGTGGAGAATGTCCAGGGTCGTCTGAACAGGTGGAGGTGGCTGCTGCCCAAAATGTCCTACCGGGGGAGGGTGCTGGTAATTAATAACCTGGTGTCTTCTGCCCTGTGCCACAAGCTTATGTGTGTAGACCCACCTCCCTCCCTCCTGTCTACAATCCAGAAAATCTTAGTAGATTTCTTCTGGGACAAACTGCACTGGGTTCCACAAGCGCTGCTCTACCTCCCTAAGGAGCAAGGCGGACAGGGACTCATCCATCTCGCCAGCCGGGGAGCTGCTTTCAGGTTGCGTTTTCTCCAGAGGCTTCTGACAGGTCCAGAGGAGCTACAGTGGAGGCCACTATCTGTCCATCCTGCAGAGGGTGTGGGGCCTGGGCCTCTCTCTGTTCCTCTCAAACCACCGACCGAATACCCTCCCCCTTTTCTATCGTGGCCTGGTGTCTGTGTGGAGCACCTGAGGAGGCAGCGGCAGGGGAATAACTCACTGTACTGGCTCCTCAAAGAGCCCCTGGACTATCCTGGCTGGGCACAACCTGCACTGTGACCGTTTTAGCTCTAAGGGGGTCCTCACCCTGGAGCAGCTGCTGGAGAGGACTGGACCTGACATGGACAACACAGAGACTCTGGCTGCTCACCTGGGCCTGAGGTCTGCTCACCTGGGCCTGAGGTCTGTTCGCACGCTGGAGCGACTCCTGTGTCACTGGAGGCAGCGGCTGACGGAGCAGGAGTGGACTCTGCTCAGAGGGTTCACCTCTGGCTCACTGTCTCCAGACTCCACTGACCCCTTCCCCAGCATCATCCTGAGTCCTGACCTCACGGACTCTTCAGGCCCCCTGCTGGCCTATCCTGTATCTGCATCCCTGGAGCAGCCTCCGGGAAGACTTTCTACAGACTGATGGTCCAGGCCCTGAACCATCACAGACTCTGTGCTCGCGTGGACACAGTGTGGAGAGCTCACCTGAGCCTGGCCCCCACCCTTAGCCCAGCCTGGGGCTTCCTGTACAAGCCCCCCCCACAGGGAGGCCTGCAGTGGAGCTGCTGCACGGGGCAGTGGCGGTTAACTCCTTGATCCATCACATGAACAGTGCTGTGGGGGAGGGCTGTCCCTTCTGTGGGATCAGGGAGACCATGTTCCACTGTTTTTGGGAGTGTGAGCGTCTGACAGCTGTTCCACCTGCAGGGGGCAGTGTTCAGGAGTGTGGGGCAGGTGTTTAATGCCCAGGTGTTTGTGTGTGGGCTCAGATACTGTACAGAGCAGGAGGAGGGGCAGGCTGCTGAGCTTCCTGCTAGGACAGGCCAAGATGGCGGAGTATGTGAGCAGGAAGAGGAGGCTGCAGACTCAGAGTGGGGTCAGTGTGAGGACCAGACTCAGAGTGGGGTCAGTGTGAGGACCAGACTCAGAGTGGGGTCAGCGTGAGGACCAGACTCAGAGTGGGGTCAGCGTGAGGACCAGACTCAGAGTGGGGTCAGCGTGAGGACCAGACTCAGAGTGGGGTCAGCGTGAGGACCAGACTCAGAGTGGGGTCAGCGTGAGGACCAGACTCAGAGTGGGGTCAGCGTGAGGACCAGACTCAGAGTGGGGTCAGCGTGAGGACCAGACTCAGAGTGGGGTCAGCGTGAGGACCAGACTCAGAGTGGGGTCAGCGTGAGGACCAGACTCAGAGTGGGGTCAGCGTGAGGACCAGACTCAGAGTGGGGTCAGTGTGAGGACCAGACTCAGAGTGGGGTCAGCGTGAGGACCAGACTCAGAGTGGGGTCAGCGTGAGGACCAGACTCAGAGTGGGGTCAGCGTGAGGACCAGACTCAGAGTGGGGTCAGCGTGAGGACCAGACTCAGAGTGGGGTCAGCGTGAGGACCAGACTCAGAGTGGGGTCAGCGTGAGGACCAGACTCAGAGTGGGGTCAGCGTGAGGACCAGACTCAGAGTGGGGTCAGTGTGAGGACCAGACTCGGAGTGGAGTCAGCGTGAGGACCAGACTCAGAGTGGGGTCAGCGTGAGGACCAGACTCAGAGTGGGGTCAGCGTGAGGACCAGACTCAGAGTGGGGTCAGCGTGAGGACCAGACTCAGAGTGGGGTCAGCGTGAGGACCAGACTCAGAGTGGGGTCAGCGTGAGGACCAGACTCAGAGTGGGGTCAGCGTGAGGACCAGACTCAGAGTGGGGTCAGCGTGAGGACCAGACTCAGAGTGGGGTCAGGCGTGAGGACCAGACTCAGAGTGGGGTCAGCGTGAGGACCAGACTCAGAGTGGGGTCAGCGTGAGGACCAGACTCAGAGTGGGGTCAGCGTGAGGACCAGACTCAGAGTGGGGTCAGTGTGAGGACCAGACTCAGAGTGGGGTCAGCGTGAGGACCAGACTCAGAGTGGGGTCAGCGTGAGGACCAGACTCAGAGTGGGGTCAGCGTGAGGACCAGACTCAGAGTGGGGTCAGCGTGAGGACCAGACTCAGAGTGGGGTCAGTGTGAGGACCAGACTCGGAGTGGGGTCAGTGTGAGGACCAGACTCAGGCTGGAGTTTGGACTCTACTCCATGAACAGTGAGGAGGAGGTTCTGAGGAGCTCTGGGGCTTTGGGGGTGTCAGCCTGTGTGAAGGAGGGACGGCTCTTTATTGGGCCTCTGTTTTTGTAAATAGTGTAAACAGTGTGAATAGTGTAAACAGTGTGAATAGTCTGTATCTGTAATGTCATTGTCATGTAAATAACACGAGGTGTGAGTTCAGTGTAAAATGTTTTGACAGACACAATAAAGGTCTGTTAAAAATCAAATCTCGGTGTTTCTCGGTGTGTCTCTCGGTGTGTCTCTCGGTGTGTCTCGGTGTGTCTCTCGGTGTCTCTCGGTGTGTCTCGGTGTCTCTCGGTGTCTCTCGGTGTCTATCAGTGTCTCTTGGTGTGTCTCGGTGTGTCTCTCGGTGTCTCTCGGTGTCTTTCAGTGTCTCTGGGTGTGTCTCGGTGTGTCTCTCGGTGTCTCTCTGTGTGTCTCTGTGTGTCTCGGTGTGTCTCGGTGTGTCTCTCGGTGTGTCTCGGTGTCTTTCAGTGTCTCTCGGTGTGTCTCGGTGTCTCTCTCTGTGTCTCTCGGTGTCTTTCAGTGTCTCTTGGTGTCTCTCGGTGTGTCTCTCGGTGTCTCTCGGTGTGTCTCTCGGTGTGTCTCTCGGTGTCTCTCGGTGTCTCTCGGTGTCTCTCGGTGTGTCTCTCGGTGTGTCTCTCGGTGTGTCTCGGTGTGTCTCTCGGTGTGTCTCGGTGTCTTTCAGTGTCTCTCGGTGTGTCTCGGTGTCTCTCGGTGTGTCTCTCGGTGTGTCTCGGTGTCTCTCGGTGTGTCTCTCGGTGTGTCTCGGTGTGTCTCGGTGTGTCTCGGTGTGTCTCTCGGTGTGTCTCGGTGTGTCTCTCGGTGTGTCTTGGTGTCTTTCAGTGTCTCTTGGTGTGTCTCGGTGTCTCTCGGTGTCTCTCGGTGTCTCTCGGTGTGTCTCTCGGTGTCTCTCGGTGTGTCTCGGTGTCTCTCGGTGTGTCTCGGTGTCTCTCGGTGTGTCTCTCGGTGTCTCTCGGTGTGTCTCTCGGTGTCTCTCGGTGTCTCTCGGTGTGTCTCGGTGTGTCTCTCGGTGTCTCTCGGTGTCTCTCGGTGTGTCTCTCGGTGTCTCTCGGTGTGTCTCGGTGTGTCTCGGTGTCTCTCGGTGTGTCTCGGTGTCTCTCGGTGTGTCTCTCGGTGTCTCTCGGTGTGTCTCTCGGTGTCTCTCGGTGTCTCTCGGTGTGTCTCGGTGTCTCTCGGTGTCTCTCGGTGTCTCTCGGTGTGTCTCGGTGTGTCTCGGTGTGTCTCGGTGTGTCTCGGTGTCTCTCGGTGTGTCTCGGTGTGTCTCGGTGTCTCTCGGTGTGTCTCTCGGTGTGTCTCGGTGTCTCTCGGTGTCTCTCGGTGTGTCTCGGTGTCTCTCGGTGTCTCTCGGTGTGTCTCGGTGTCTCTCGGTGTCTCTCGGTGTCTCTCGGTGTCTCTCGGTGTGTCTCGGTGTGTCTCGGTGTCTCTCGGTGTGTCTCTCGGTGTGTCTCGGTGTCTCTCGGTGTCTCTCGGTGTGTCTCGGTGTCTCTCGGTGTCTCTCGGTGTGTCTCGGTGTCTCTCGGTGTCTCTCGATCCCTGAGTCGTCGAAGATGGAGTAAAGTTTAGAGGAAAATCTCCTCCCTCCATCTTTGGACGTCATCATGTTCATCATCATCATCGTCATCATCATCATCATCATCATCATCATCATCATGTTCATCATCATCATCATCATCATCTCGGTGTCTCTCGGTGTGTCTCGGTGTGTCTCTCGGTGTGTCTCGGTGTGTCTCGGTGTGTCTCTCGGTGTGTCTCGGTGTCTCTCGGTGTGTCTCGGTGTGTCTCTCGGTGTGTCTCGGTGTCTCTCGGTGTGTCTCGGTGTGTCTCGGTGTGTCTCTCGGTGTGTCTCGGTGTCTCTCAGTGTCTCTCGGTGTGTCTCGGTGTCTCTCAGTGTGTCTCGGTGTCTCTCGGTGTGTCTCTCGGTGTGTCTCGGTGTGTCTCGGTGTGTCTCGGTGTGTCTCGCTGTGTCACAGTGTGTCTCGCGGTGTCTCTCGGTGTGTCTCGGTGTGTCTCGGTGTGTCTCTCAGTGTCTCTCGGTGTGTCTCGGTGTGTCTCTCTGTGTGTCTCTGTGTGTCTCGGTGTCTCTCGGTGTGTCTGCGTGTGTCTCGGGGTCACTCGGTGTGTCTCGGTGTGTCTCTCGGTGTGTCTCGGTGTCTCTCGGTGTGTCTCGGTGTGTCTCGGTGTCTCTCAGTGTGTCTCGGTGTGTCCCGGTATGTCTCGGTGTGTCTCTCGGTGTGTCTCGGTGTGTCTCGGTGTCTCTCGGTGTGTCTCGGTGTCTCTCGGTGTGTCTCGGTGTCTCTCGGTGTGTCTCGGTGTGTCTCAGTGTCTCTCGGTGTGTCTCGGTGTGTCTCAGTGTCTCGGTGTCTCTCAGTGTGTCTCGGTGTCTCTCGGTGTGTCTCTCGGTGTGTCTCTCGGTGTGTCTCGGTGTGTCTCGGTGTCTCTCAGTGTGTCTCTCGGTGTGTCTCGGTGTGTCTCGGTGTGTCTCGGTGTGTCTCGGTGTCTCTCGGTGTGTCTCGGTGTCTCTCGGTGTGTCTCGGTGTGTCTCGGTGTCTCTCGGTGTGTCTCGGTGTCTCTCGGTGTCTCTCGGTGTCTCTCGGTGTCTCTCTGTGTCTCTCGGTGTCTCTCGGTGTCTCTCAGTGTGTCTCGGTGTGTCTCGGTGTGTCTCGGTGTCTCTCGGTGTCTCTCGGTGTGTCTCTCGGTGTCTCTCGGTGTGTCTCTCGGTGTGTCTCTCGGTGTGTCTCGGTGTGTCTCGGTGTGTCTCTCGGTGTGTCTCTCGGTGTGTCTCGGTGTGTCTCTCGGTGTGTCTCTCGGTGTCTCTCGGTGTCTCTCGGTGTGTCTCTCGGTGTGTCTCGGTGTGTCTCGGTGTGTCTCTCAGTGTCTCTCGGTGTGTCTCGGTGTGTCTCTCGGTGTGTCTCGGTGTGTCTCGGTGTGTCTCTCGGTGTCTCTCGGTGTGTCTCGGTGTGTCTCGGTGTGTCTCGGTGTCTCTCGGTGTGTCTCGGTGTCTCTCGGTGTGTCTCTCGGTGTGTCTCGGTGTGTCTCGGTGTGTCTCGGTGTGTCTCTCGGTGTGTCTCGGTGTGTCTCGGTGTGTCTCTCGGTGTGTCTCGGTGTGTCTCGGTGTGTCTCGGTGTGTCTCTCGGTGTGTCTCGGTGTGTCTCGGTGTGTCTCTCGGTGTGTCTCGGTGTGTCTCGGTGTGTCTCGGTGTGTCTCGGTGTGTCTCGGTGTGTCTCGGTGTGTCTCTCGGTGTGTCTCGGTGTGTCTCGGTGTGTCTCTCGGTGTGTCTCGGTGTGTCTCGGTGTGTCTCGGTGTGTCTCTCGGTGTGTCTCGGTGTGTCTCGGTGTCTCTCGGTGTGTCTCGGTGTGTCTCGGTGTGTCTCTCGGTGTGTCTCGGTGTGTCTCGGTGTGTCTCGGTGTGTCTCTCGGTGTGTCTCGGTGTGTCTCGGTGTGTCTCTCGGTGTGTCTCGGTGTGTCTCGGTGTGTCTCGGTGTGTCTCGGTGTCTCTCGGTGTGTCTCGGTGTCTCTCGGTGTGTCTCGGTGTGTCTCGGTGTGTCTCTCGGTGTGTCTCGGTGTGTCTCGGTGTGTCTCGGTGTGTCTCGGTGTGTCTCTCGGTGTGTCTCGGTGTGTCTCGGTGTGTCTCGGTGTGTCTCGGTGTGTCTCGGTGTGTCTCGGTGTCTCTCGGTGTGTCTCGGTGTGTCTCGGTGTGTCTCTCGGTGTGTCTCGGTGTGTCTCGGTGTCTCTCGGTGTGTCTCGGTGTCTCTCGGTGTCTCTCGGTGTCTCTCGGTGTGTCTCTCGGTGTGTCTCGGTGTGTCTCTCGGTGTGTCTCGGTGTGTCTCGGTGTGTCTCGGTGTCTCTCAGTGTGTCTCGGTGTGTCTCTCGGTGTCTCTCGGTGTGTCTCGGTGTCTCTTGTCGTCCCCCGTCTCTCTTTTCTCTTGTGTCTTTTCGCTGGACTCTCGCGCCCTCGGGTCGAAACCCCATCCCCTTCTGCCGCGCGCCGCCGTGACCGCGGGACGTGACCGCGGGACGTGACCGTGCGTCTGTGGAGCCGGTCCCGCGGGGGGCGGGGCGGGGGGCAGACAAAAGCCCGGGAATCCCAGCCCCGCGCACACACTGTGAAACGTGAGATCGTGACGAGGCAAAACAGAGACACAGAGACATGAGACAGCACAGGAGCACGCGCACACGGCACGAGCACGGAGCACGAGCGCACGGAGCACGCGCAGAGTGGAGCGTAAAGAGCAGAGACAGCACGCGCACACGGACGAGACAGCGCTGACCCCGTGGGACTCTGCACCGGGACGTTCTGACCCCGGGACGTTCTGACCCCGGGACGTTCTGACCCCGGGACACGGGCTTCGCGCGCGGACATCGGGACCTGAGGAGACCGTAGGCACGAGCTTCACGGACCCTTTGAAGTTTGTGACGTGAGTTTAACGCGCACCGCGTCCACGTGACACGCGTAAAACCGAACGGGGTAAAAATCATCTGGGACAGGGACAGGGGGACAGGGGGACAGGGACAGGGGGACAGGGGCTGCACTAAAGCCACAGTGCGGGACTTTTCTCTGCAGTGCAGTGTTTTTATTGCACTGCTCGGGGCTCGCATCTCCACAGACCTGACTCTTCTGCCTCGTTTCCATGGAAATGTTCCACAGTGTGGTTTTAACTGTGTTTCCATGGAGTCGTGCAGGTGACATGAGCTCCAGAAAAGTTACGCACTCAGTCCTGTTTTAGTCCTGGTTCAGTTCTGGTTCGGTCCTGGTTCGGTCCTGGTTCGGTCCTGGTTTAATCCTGGTTCAGTCCTGGTTCAGTCCTGGTTTAGACCTGGTTCAGTCCTGGTTTAGTCCTGGTTTAGACCTGGTTCAGTCCTGGTTTAATCCTGGTTCAGTCCTGGTTTAGTCCTGGTTTAGTCCTGGTTTAGTCCTGGTTTAGACCTGGTTCAGTCCTGGTTCAGTCCTGGTTTAGACCTGGTTCAGTCCTGGTTTAATCCTGGTTCAGTCCTGGTTTAGTCCTGGTTTAGTCCTGGTTTAGTCCTGGTTTAGACCTTGTTTAGTCCTGGTTTAGTCCTGGTTTAGTCATGGTTTAGTCCTGGTTTAGTCCTGGTTTAGTCCTGGTTTAGACCTGGTTTAGTCCTGGTTTAATCCTGGTTTAGTCCTGGTTTAGTCCTGGTTTAGTCCTGGTTTAGACCTGGTTTAGACCTGGTTTAGTCCTGGTTTAGTCCTGGTTTAGTCCTGGTTTAGACCTGGTTTAGTCCTGGTTTAGTCCTGGTTTAGTCCTGGTTTAGACCTGGTTTAGTCCTGGTTTAGTCCTGGTTTAGTCCTGGTTTAGTCCTGGTTTAGTCATGATTTAGTCCTGGTTTAGTCCTGGTTTAGTCCTGGTTTAGACCTGGTTTAGTCCTAGTTTAGACCTGGTTTAGTCCTGGTTTAATCCTGGTTTAGACCTGGTTTAGTCCTGGTTTAGTCCTGGTTTAGTCCTGGTTTAGACCTGGTTTAGTCCTGATTTAATCCTGGTTTAGACCTGGTTTAGTCCTGGTTTAGTCCTGGTTTAGTCCTGGTTTAGACCTGGTTCAGTCCTGGTTTAATCCTGGTTTAGACCTGGTTCAGTCCTGGTTTAGTCCTGGATTAGTCCTGGTTTAGTCCTGGTTTAGTCCTGGTTTAGTCCTGGTTTAGACCTGGTTTAGTCCTGGTTTAATCCTGGTTTAGTCCTGGTTTAGTCCTGGTTTAGTCCCGGTTTAGTCCCGGTTTAGTCCCGGTTCAGTCCCGGTTCAGTCCCGGTTTAGACCCGGTTTAGTCCTGGTTTAGACCTGGTTTAGACCTGGTTTAGTCCTGGTTTAGTCCTGGTTTAGTCCTGGTTTAGCCCTGGTTTAGTCCCGGTTTAGTCCCGGTTTAGTCCCGGTTTAGTCCCGGTTTAGTCCCGGTTTAGTCCTGGTTTAGTCCTGGTTTAGTCCTGGTTTAGTCCTGGTTTAGTCCCGGTTTAGTCCCGGTTTAGTCCCGGTTTAGACCTGGTTTAATCCTGGTTTAGTCCTGGTTTAGTCCTGGTTTAGTCCCGGTTTAGTCCCGGTTTAGTCCCGGTTTAGTCCTGGTTTAGTCCTGGTTTAGTCCTGGTTTAGACCTGGTTTAATCCTGGTTTAGTCCTGGTTTAGTCCTGGTTTAGTCCCGGTTTAGTCCCGGTTTAGTCCCGGTTTAGACCTGGTTTAATCCTGGTTTAATCCTGGTTTAGTCCTGGTTTAGTCCTGGTTTAGTCCTGGTTTAGTCCTGGTTTAGTCCTGTTTCCTTACATGGTCGTGTTTGGACTTATGGGGAGATGACGTCTCTGAGAATTCCCAAATCTCAGGGGAACTGAAAAACATCCCTGGAATTCTTCGGAAAACATCATTCAGACTCGGCGATAGCGGAGCCGCCGCCGCCTGGAACCGCTCGGCATCTGCGCAGATTTATGTCAGATGCCCTCCCTGAACCCGGATTCAGGGTCAACTGCGGCTTTAGTTCAGTCGAGACCTGAGATTCCCCCAAATGATCCAAATGATTCTAGTGAAGGTTCTGCCTTTTTAGACCTGGTTTAGATCTTGGTCTGGTCCTGGTCTAGTCCTGGTTTAGATTGGGTTTAGTTCTGGTTTACTCCTGGTTTAGTCCTGGTTTAGTTCTGGTTTGGTCTTGGTATAGTCCTAGTTTAGTCCTGGTGTAGTCCTGGTTTTGATCCAGGTTTAATCCAGGTCTTCCTCTTCATCTCTCCTAATAAGGCGCTTCCTGGAGTAGTGGGCGGGACTACACAATGACGGGCTTCTCTGATTGGTCGTCCAGCGCGTGCCCCATGGACCTACTCTAACACTTCATCCAGGTCCAGATCCAAGTCCAGATCCAGGTCCAGACCCAGGTCCAGACCCAAGTCCAGACCCAAGTCCAGACCCAAGCCCAGACCCAAGTCCAGATCCAAGTCCAGATCCAAGTCCAAGACCAACCAGCCCCAGGTAGGTACATCCTGGTTAACACAGATTTAGTCCTGGTTCAGTCCTGGTTTATTTGTTATTATTAAAGGTTCATATAAAAACACAGGATCCTGTCCTGCTGGACCTACAACACCCGGTCCCACGTGTCACTACAAAACGCACTCGTACGTCAGCGTAAAACACTCGTACGTCAGCGTAAAACACTCGTACGTCAGCGTAAAACACTCGTACGTCAGCGTAAAACACTCGTACGTCAGCGTAAAACACTCGTACGTCAGCGTAAAACACTCGTACGTCAGCGTAAAACGCACTCGTACGTCAGCGTAAAACACTCGTACGTCAGCGTAAAACGCACTCGTACGTCAGCGTAAAACGCACTCGTACGTCAGCGTAAAACACTCGTACGTCAGCGTAAAACACTCGTACGTCAGCGTAAAACACTCGTACGTCAGCGTAAAACGCACTCGTACGTCAGCGTAAAACACTCGTACGTCAGCGTAAAACACTCGTACGTCAGCGTAAAACACTCGTACGTCAGCGTAAAACGCACTCGTACGTCAGCGTAAAACGCACTCGTACGTCAGCGTAAAACACTCGTACGTCAGCGTAAAACGCACTCGTACGTCAGCGTAAAACACTCGTACGTCAGCGTAAAACACTCGTACGTCAGCGTAAAACGCACTCGTACGTCAGCGTAAAACGCACTCGTACGTCAGCGTAAAACACTCGTACGTCAGCATAAAACACTCTAACGTCAGCGTATCACGCACTCGCACGTCAGCGTAAAACGCACTCGTATGTCAGCGTAAAACGCACTCGTACGTCAGCGTAAAACGCACTCGTACGTCAGTGTAAAACACACTCGTTCGTCAGCCAAAATCACTCGTACGTCATCTTAAAACACTCGTCAGTCAGCTTAACACACTCGTACGTCAGCGTAACACACTCGTACGTCAGCGTAAAACACTCGTACGTCAGCGTATAACACACTTGTGCGTCCGCGTAAAACACTCGTGCGTCCGCGTAAAACACTCGTGCGTCAGCGTAAAACACTCGTGCGTCAGTTTAAAACACACTCGTACGTCAGCTTAAAACACTCGTACGTCAGCGTAAAACACTCGTACGTCAGCGTAAAACACTCGTACGTCAGCGTAAAACACACTCGTACGTCAGTGTAAAACACTCGTACGTCAGCGTAAAACGCACTCGTACGTCAGTGTAAAACACACTCGTACGTCAGCGTAAAACACACTCGTACGTCAGTGTAAAACACTCGTACGTCAGCGTAAAACACACTCGTACGTCAGTGTAAAACACTCGTACGTCAGCGTAAAACACTCGTACGTCAGCGTAAAACACTCGTACGTCAGCGTAAAACGCACTCGTATGTCAGTGTAAAACACTCGTACGTCAGCGTAAAACACTCGTACGTCAGCGTAAACCACTCGTACGTCAGCGTAAAACACTCGTACGTCAGCGTAAAACACACTCGTACGTCAGCGTAAAACACACTTGTACGTCAGTGTAAAACACACTCGTGCGTCAGGGTAACGCACTCTCGTACGTCAGAGTAAAGCGCACTCGTGCGTCAGCGTAAAACACTCGTGCGTCAGCGTAAAACACTCTTTCTTCAGCGTCAAACCCACTCGTACGTCAGCGTAAAACCCTCTTTTTCCAGCGTAAAACACACTCGTATGTCAGCGTAAAACACACTCGTACGTCAGCGTAAAACACTCGTACGTCAGCGTAAAACACTCGTACGTCAGTGTAAAACACACTCGTACGTCAGCGTAAAACACACTCGTACGTCAGCGTAAAACACACTCGTACGTCAGTGTAAAACACTCGTACGTCAGCGTAAAACACACTCGTACGTCAGCGTAAAACACACTCGTACGTCAGCGTAAAACACACTTGTACGTCAGCGTAAAACACTCGTACGTCAGCGTAAAACACTCGTACGTCAGCGTAAAACACACTCGTGCGTCAGCGTAAAACGCACTCGTGCGTCAGCGTAAAACGCACTCGTGCGTCAGCGTAAAACACTCGTGCGTCAGCGTAAAACGCACTCGTGCGTCAGCGTAAAACACTCGTGCGTCAGCGTAAAACACTCGTGCGTCAGCGTAAAACGCACTCGTGCGTCAGCGTAAAACGCACTCGTGCGTCAGCGTAAAACACTCGTGCGTCAGCGTAAAACACTCGTACGTCAGTGTAAAACGCACTCGTGCGTCAGCGTAAAACGCTCGTATGTCAGTGTAAAACACTCGTACGTCAGAGTTAAAAGCACTCGTTCGTCTGTGTATAACACACTCGTTCTTGAGAGTTAAACTCACTCGTTCGTCAGTGTAAAACACACTTGTACGTCAGCGTAAAACACACTCGTATGTCAGTGTAAAACACTCGTGCGTCAGCGTAAAACGCACTCGTGCGTCAGCGTAAAACACTCGTGCGTCAGCGTAAAACACTCGTCCGTCAGCGTAAAACACTCGGACGTCAGCTTAAAACGCACTCGTACGTCAGCGTAAAACACTCGTACGTCAGCGTAAAACGCACTCGTACGTCAGCGTAAAACGCACTCGTACCTCAGCGTAAAACGCACTCGTACGTCAGCGTAAAACGCACTCGTACGTCAGCGTAAAACGCACTCGTACGTCAGCGTAAAACACTCGTACGTCAGCGTAAAACACTCGTACGTCAGCGTAAAACACTCGTACGTCAGCGTAAAACACTCGTACGTCAGCGTAAAAAGCACTCGTGCGTCAGCGTAAAACGCACTCGTGCGTCAGCGTAAAACGCACTCGTGCGTCAGCGTAAAACACTCGTGACGTCAGCGTAAAACACTCGTACGTCAGCGTAAAACACACTCGTACGTCAGCGTAAAACACTCGTACGTCAGCGTAAAACACTCGTACGTCAGCGTAAAACACTCGTACGTCAGCGTAAAACACACTCGTATGTCAGTGTAAAACACTCGTACGTCAGCGTAAAACGCACTCGTACGTCAGCGTAAAACGCACTCGTACGTCAGCGTAAAACACTCGTACGTCAGCGTAAAACACTCGTACGTCAGCGTAAAACGCACTCGTACGTCAGCGTAAAACGCACTCGTACGTCAGCGTAAAACGCACTCGTACGTCAGCGTAAAACACACTCGTACGTCAGCGTAAAACACTCGTACGTCAGCGTAAAACACACTCGTACGTCAGCGTAAAACACTCGTACGTCAGCGTAAAACACACTCGTACGTCAGCGTAAAACACACTCGTACGTCAGCGTAAAACACACTCGTACGTCAGCGTAAAACACACTCGTACGTCAGCGTAAAACACTCGTACGTCAGCGTAAAACACACTCGTACGTCAGCGTAAAACACTCGTACGTCAGCGTAAAACACTCGTACGTCAGCGTAAAACGCACTCGTACGTCAGCGTAAAACGCACTCGTACGTCAGCGTAAAACACTCGTACGTCAGCGTAAAACGCACTCGTACGTCAGCGTAAAACACACTTGTACGTCAGCGTAAAACACACTCGTATGTCAGTGTAAAACACTCGTACGTCAGCGTAAAACGCACTCGTACGTCAGCGTAAAACACTCGTACGTCAGCGTAAAACACTCGTACGTCAGCGTAAAACACTCGTACGTCAGCGTAAAACGCACTCGTATGTCAGTGTAAAACACTCGTACGTCAGCGTAAAACACACTTGTACGTCAGTGTAAACCACTCGTACGTCAGCGTAAAACGCACTCGTACGTCAGCGTAAAACACTCGTACGTCAGCGTAAAACACACTCGTATGTCAGTGTAAAACACTCGTGCGGCAGAGAGAAACACACTCGTACGTCAGCGTAAAACGCACTCGTACGTCAGCGTAAAACGCACTCGTACGTCAGCGTAAAACACACTCGTACGTCAGCGTAAAACACTCGTACGTCAGCGTAAAACACTCGTACGTCAGCGTAAAACGCACTCGTACGTCAGCGTAAAACACTCGTACGTCAGCGTAAAACACTCGTACGTCAGCGTAAAACACTCGTACGTCAGCGTAAAACGCACTCGTACGTCAGCGTAAAACGCACTCGTACGTCAGCGTAAAACACTCGTACGTCAGCGTAAAACACTCGTACGTCAGCGTAAAACGCACTCGTACGTCAGCGTAAAACGCACTCGTACGTCAGCGTAAAACACTCGTACGTCAGTGTAAAACGCACTCGTACGTCAGCGTAACATTCTCGTAGTCTGTTCTCGTACGTCTGTAAACATTCTCGTACGTCTGTTCTCGTAGTCTGTTCTCGTACGTCCATAAACGTTCTCGTACGTCTGTTCTCGTACGTCCGTAAACGTTCTCGTACGTCTGTTCTCGTACGTCTGTTCTCGTACGTCTGTTCTCGTACGTCTGTTCTCGTACGTCCGTAAACGTTCTCGTACGTCTGTTCTCGTACATCTGTTCTCGTACGTCTGTTCTCGTACGTCTGTTCTCGTACGTCTGTTCTCGTACATCTGTTCTCGTACGTCTGTTCTCGTACGTCTGTTCTCGTACGTCCGTAAACGTTCTCGTACATCTCGTGTTCTCTCAGCCTTACGTGGTGATTCTTCACGATAAACGCAGTGATGGACAGTCGTTGGTTTGTGTTTAAATGTGTTGGAAATGTGACAAACTGAACTCCATTTTGTTTATTACCTTTTAACTTTCTATTTAAAGTGAGTTTGGAGTCGACCGTGAAACCGAGATATTTAAATCCACTCAGTGTCTAAAACTGTGTTTTTTTTAATTCCAGATTTAGTGTTTGTTTAGTCCTGGTTTGGTCCTGATAAAGTTTCGCTCGTCTTTAGATTTGTCTGTAGACCGGAGTCAGTCTGACGGCATCTGCTTCCTGTTTAGTCCCGGTTCAAGTCTGGTTTAGTCCTGATAAAGTCCTAGTGTAGTCCTGGTACAGTCCTGGTTCAGACCTGGTTTAGTCCTGGTTCAGTCCTGGTACAGTCCTGGTTCAGACCTGGTTTAGTCCTGGTTTAGCCCTGGTTCAGTCCTGGTTCAGTCCTGGTTCAGTCCTGGTTCAGTCCTGGTTCAGTCCTGGTTTAGTCCTGGTTCAGTCCTGGTTCAGTCCTGGTTCAGTCCTGGTTCAGTCCTGGTTTAGTCCTGGTTCAGTCCTGGTTTAGTCCTGGTTCAGTCCTGGTTCAGTCCTGGTTCAGTCCTGGTTCAGTCCTGGTTTAGTCCAGGTTCAGTCCTGGTTTAGTCCTGGTTCAGTCCTGGTTTAGTCCTGGTTTAGTCCTGGTTTAGTCCTGGTTTAGTCCTGGTTCAGTCCTGGTTTAGTCCTGGTTCAGTCCTGGTTCAGTCCTGGTTTAGTCCTGGTTCAGTCCTGGTTCAGTCCTGGTTCAGTCCTGGTTCAGTCCTGGTTTAGTCCTGGTTCAGTCCTGGTTTAGTCCTGGTTTAGTCCTGGTTCAGTCCTGGTTCAGTCCTGGTTCAGTCCTGGTTTAGTCCTGGTTCAGTCCTGGTTTAGTCCTGGTTTAGTCCTGGTTTAGTCCTGGTTTAGTCCTGGTTCAGCTCAGCCTCTTAAAGCCTCTGATGCTCTAATGTTCCCTCCTCAAACGCTCTGTTCCACCTTGTGATGTCACTGCGTTCCCGTGTGTTCCGGTTGCCGTGGTGATTTCCCGTATCTGAGCCCTAATCGCTCCCACGTGTTTTCAATCAGGTCCTCACGCCGAGGCCGGACGTGATTCAGGCTGAGTGTTTCTGGGCTCTAAACCCACCTGTGAAGTCGAGCTGTTTAAAGTCCACTGCTGAACATTCCAGGCAGAGCAGTCACGTATCCATGGAAACGAGCAGGAGATGGAGCCTCCGGCAGAAAAGTTACAGAGTGCAGCTTTAAATCATACTTAACATTTCTAAAACGTGTGTGATATTTAAATATGTGTGTGTTCAGACCTGGTTTAGTCCTGGTTTGTTTCTCTGCTATCGGTATTTTTCACCCACTGAACAATGACGAAAAGTCACAAAATTTGGCCACGTTTTAAAGTCTCCGTTTCTCTAACTTTTGGCTATTTCCATTTTCAATAAATAAATAAAATGGCTCGTCAGCGCCCCCTAACGACACAAAAAATTTGCACGTAGAATCATGAAATTTAACACAGAAGTCGATCATGACAAGACGAGTAAAAAATATTATAATGGCCACGCCCCCTGACACACCAGAGAGCGGCCATCTTGGATTGAAGTCTTCAAAATGCAGATTCGGCCTTTCGGCTCATGTTGTGTTTGAACGAACTCCTCTGAAGGCGCTTCACCCACAGGGCTGAAAATCACTGACATCATCTAGAGAAGTGCTGAAAATCACCTACATCATCTAGAGAAGAGCTGAAAATCACCGACATCATCTAGAGAAGAGCTGAAAATCACCTACATCATCTAGAGAAGAGCTGAAAATCACCTACATCATCTAGAGAAGAGCTGAAAATCACCTACATCATCTAGAGAAGAGCTGAAAATCACCTACATCATCTAGAGAAGAGCTGAAAATCACCTACATCATCTAGAGAAGAGCTGAAAATCACCTACATCATCTAGAGAAGAGCTGAAAATCACCGTACATCATCTAGAGAAGAGCTGAAAATCACCTACATCATCTAGAGAAGAGCTGAAAATCACCTACATCATCTAGAGAAGAGCTGAAAATCACCGACATCATCTAGAGAAGAGCTGAAAATCACCGACATCATCTAGAGAAGAGCTGAAAATCACCGACATCATCTAGAGAAGAGCTGAAAATCACCTACATCTAGAGAAGAGCTGAAAATCACCGACATCATCTAGAGAAGAGCTGAAAATCACCTACATCATCTAGAGAAGAGCTGAAAATCACCGACATCATCTAGAGAAGAGCTGAAAATCACCTACATCATCTAGAGAAGAGCTGAAAATCACCGACATCATCTAGAGAAGAGCTGAAAATCACCGACATCATCTAGAGAAGAGCTGAAAATCACCGACATCATCTAGAGAAGAGCTGAAAATCACCGACATCATCTAGAGAAGAGCTGAAAATCACCGACATCATCTAGAGAAGAGCTGAAAATCACTGTACATCATCTAGAGAAGAGCTGAAAATCACCTACATCATCTAGAGAAGAGCTGAAAATCACCTACATCATCTAGAGAAGAGCTGAAAATCACCGACATCATCTAGAGAAGAGCTGAAAATCACCTACATCATCTAGAGAAGAGCTGAAAATCACCGACATCATCTAGAGAAGAGCTGAAAATCACCTACATCATCTAGAGAAGAGCTGAAAATCACCGACATCATCTAGAGAAGAGCTGAAAATCACCGACATCATCTAGAGAAGAGCTGAAAATCACCTACATCATCTAGAGAAGAGCTGAAAATCACCTACATCATCTAGAGAAGAGCTGAAAATCACCTACATCTAGAGAAGAGCTGAAAATCACCGACATCATCTAGAGAAGAGCTGAAAATCACCTACATCTAGAGAAGAGCTGAAAATCACCTACATCATCTAGAGAAGAGCTGAAAATCACCGACATCATCTAGAGAAGAGCTGAAAATCACCTACATCTAGAGAAGAGCTGAAAATCACCTACATCTAGAGAAGAGCTGAAAATCACCTACATCATCTAGAGAAGTGCTGAAAATCACCTACATCTAGAGAAGAGCTGAAAATCACCTACATCATCTAGAGAAGAGCTGAAAATCACCTACATCTAGAGAAGAGCTGAAAATCACCTACATCTAGAGAAGAGCTGAAAATCACCTACATCATCTAGAGAAGAGCTGAAAATCACCTACATCATCTAGAGAAGAGCTGAAAATCACCTACATCATCTAGAGAAGAGCTGAAAATCACCTACATCATCTAGAGAAGAGCTGAAAATCACCTACATCATCTAGAGAAGTGCTGAAAATCACTGACATCATCTAGAGAAGAGCTGAAAATCACCTTCATTTAGAGAAGAGCTGAAAATCACCTACATCATCTAGAGAAGAGCTGAAAATCACCTACATCATCTAGAGAAGAGCTGAAAATCACCTACATCATCTAGAGAAGAGCTGAAAATCACCGTCAAAATTTAGCCAATATTCAATGTGAAGATTTGCTCCCGTTGGCACAGACTTAGTCCGATCGAGCTGAAATTTGAGTCACTGATGCTGATCTCGGCCTGAACATAAAACACTGTAAAGCATATGGAAAATTACACTATAGCGCCCCCTAGACATGAAACGCCAACATTATCGGATTTGTACCAAATTTGGGAATTAAATTCTATGCATGACTACGAGCAGAAAAATACATTACGGACATGGTGAATTTTTCACTGTTGGCCACCAGGGGCGCAAAGACTCCTCAAAAATCATTTAAAGGTGCAGTATGTAATTTTTCTGATGGAGGATGTGTTGGTCTGGGAAATTTGAATCACTCATACGTGATCTCAGCCTGAATATAACACACTGTAAAGCAGATGAAAAGTGTGGTTGGGGTTTATGGTTATTAGTGTCAGTGTGGGGCGCGGCGTAGGCACACGTGAGGGCTGATCATTGCCGCTTGCGGCTATATTTATTATTATTATTATTATTATTATTCACATAAAAGTCGGCCATGTTGAATTGATATTGTTATTATCTTGTTGTTATTTTGTTGGATAAGTTTTGTAGGTTCCACAGACGCCTTCAGACACTCACGGCTCAGTCTGGGATTTTCATTTCTCTTTTTATTCCTTCTGTTGGTCGACTCAGTGTGGAAAAGTTTCTACCAGATTCTTTGAGTTGTTTAATGCTCGATACAGAAGGAACCGTTTGGTAGTGTCCTTAGACAATGATTAGAGTCATAAAATTAATATTTCTTTTAACTTAATATTAGGAGTGTCCCGATACGATACGGTCTGAACCTCACGTACGATATTTATAACGATATGGTGGGAAAACTCACGATATGACGATATTCTAAAGAATCACAGACTGACTCTAAAATGCTTCAGTCATTTGGTGCAACATTTATTGTCATTAGGGATGGAACGAAATCCAAATCTCTGGACCAGATTTATCACAATATAAAACTGTGAATCAGCGACTTTTTCCTCTAAAAATGCTTCACAGACTTAATGTAAAAGTGCTTAGAACAGTTATTTCTTCATGTCGTCTGCACTGAAACGGAGCAAAGGATCATGGTCTATGTAGTTCCCTCTGGTTTTTTTTTTAACCTATTTCTGCATCAGAACTGTTCATTTAAGCAAAGACACTCGGGATTCAGATATTGTGACGCTCCAGATTATTGGGACTGTGACCAGATTTGCGTTACTCTCTGTCCTAAAGTCATTTAACTGAACGCTGTGGTCACGCTCTCCTCAGATAGTCCTCACATTTGGTCCTGGTTTGTTCCTCAGATTTGTCTGGTGTTTGTCTGCAGGACCATGGCTCTGTCTGTGCTCCTCTTCCTCCTCAGCTGGGACCTGACCTCCTCTCGCCCCTCGCCTCCCCTGGCCTCCCCCTGCACCGTGGTGAGTACAGGGACACTTCACGCTTTTATTTAACACCAGGGCCGTCCAAGGGGTCCAAAACAATCGATTCTCAAACGAATATCAAAACCAGGACCTCATTTTACTGCCCGTATCGCTCACAGAGCCACCGTGAGGTCCGAACAGATCCAACAACAGAAAGAAGATCCTTTTCTCCCCGTTCAGCCCTAAAGTCTATGGAAAGAGCGTCCGTAAACTTCTGCCTTTCTCCCGTCCAAATACATTTCCCGCTGTTACAGGAAGTGACGCACTTCACACAGGAAACGTTCCAACATAAAACAATCGTCCTTCACAAGAACCTTTCCTGAAAGAGTTTAGAACAATCTGGAGCTACAGAGGTGAGGACCTGGTTCAGACCTGGTTTAGACCTGGTTTAGACCTGGTTTAGACCTGGTTCAGACCTGGTTCAGACCTGGTTTAGACCTGGTTTAGACCTGGTTTAGACCTGGTTTAGACCTGGTTCAGACCTGGTTTAGACCTAGTTTAGACCTGGTTCAGACCTGGTTTAGACCTAGTTTAGACCTGGTTCAGACCTGGTTTAGACCTGGTTTAGACCTGGTTTAGACCTGGTTTAGACCTAGTTTAGACCTGGTTCAGACCTGGTTTAGACCTGGTTCAGACCTGGTTTAGACCTGGTTCAGACCTGGTTTAGACCTGGTTCAGACCTGGTTTAGACCTGGTTTAGACCTGGTTTAGACCTGGTTTAGACCTGGTTTAGACCTGGTTTAGACCTGGTTCAGACCTGGTTTAGACCTGGTTTAGACCTGGTTCAGACCTGGTTTAGACCTGGTTCAGACCTGGTTTAGACCTGGTTCAGACCTGGTTTAGACCTGGTTTAGACCTGGTTTAGACCTGGTTTAGACCTGGTTCAGACCTGGTTTAGACCTGGTTCAGACCTGGTTTAGACCTGGTTTAGACCTGGTTCAGACCTGGTTTAGACCTGGTTTAGACCTGGTTCAGACCTGGTTTAGACCTGGTTTAGACCTGGTTTAGACCTGGTTCAGTGTGTGTGTGTGTGTGTGTGTGTGTGTGTGTGTGTGTGTGTGTGTGGTGTGTGTGTGTGTGGTGTGTGTGTGGTGTGTGTGTGTGGTGTGTGTGGTGTGTGTGTGTGTGTGTGTGTGTGTGTGTGTGTGTGTGTGTGTGTGTGTGTGTGTGTGGTGTGTGTCTGTGTGTGTGTGTGTGTGTGTGTGTGTGTCTGTGTGTGTGTGTGTGTGTGTGTGTGTGTGGTGTGTGTGTGTGTGTGTGTGTGTGGTGTGTGTGTGTGGTGTGTGTGTGTGGTGTGTGTGTGGTGTGTGTGTGTGTGGTGTGTGTGTGTGTGTGTGTGTGGTGTGTGTGTGTGTGTGTGTGTGTGTGTGTGGTGTGTGTGTGTGTGTGTGTGTGGTGTGTGTGTGTGTGTGTGTGTGTGTGTGTGTGTGTGTGTGTGTGTGTGTGTGTGTGTGTGTGTGGTGTGTGTGTGTGTGGTGTTTGTGGTGTGTGCGTGTATGCGTGTGTGTGTCTGGTGTGTGCGGTGTGTGTGGTGTGTGTGTGGTTTTAGTGGTGTGTGTGTGTGTGGTGTGTGTGTGTGTGTGTGTGTGGTGTGTGTGTCGTGTGTGTCAGTTCCTCGGGTTTCTATTTTTGGCCGTTGGGTTTTTCCACTTCCTGTTTTGTCGGCGTGACATTTTCATGCACAGTTTGATGACACAGTCTGAGCAACACCTGCCTCTTTCTTTCCGCATTGCGGCATTAAACCTTTCCATCGTCACGGCAACCAAATCACAGGTCAGATCTGTGGAGAGGCGCGTCTGTTTCCTCTCTGTATTTCTGAGCTCTAAACCCTCCTGTGGCTGAATAAGTGTAAAGTCGATCTTCTAGAATCTGAACGAGCAGAATTTAACGAGCAGAAAGTAAAGTGAATTTGGTTAAATTGTGACTCTATTGTTGTTCGTACGGAACAGAACAAACAACATAAATCAGTGACTTAAACTCTTTAAAGTTCGATGCTAAAAGCTCAAAGTTTCTTCTTCTGCAGAATCAGGTAAATCCAGAGTGTCTCCGCTCTGAGGAGGCACCACGTTTAACCTCCTCACTCGTGATTGGCTCTTGTGGTTGCTATGTGGTTGCTATGTGGTTGCTATGTGGTTGCTATGATACTCGCGGGCGGATTTTCGCTACACTAGAACAACCGATTCTGCCTCCAAACTCTTCACTCCGCATCACCGCGACGAGTCTTTATGACGTGATCCATCGCCGCAAATAAAAAACGGGGACACCCTCAGTTTGTGGCGGTTTGTAAGAATAAAACTGGGAGTGCGTAACTAAGGAAACTAAAAATAGAGAAAACTGAGTCGGTATCGTCACATTTTCTTTGTGTTTTGGTCGTTTTTAAGCAGCATTTCTGTGTTTTCCCCAAATTTCTGTCTCTCTTTACTGTTGGCAGGAGCAGATTGGTCATAAATAGAGACACTGGGACATTTCTTATATAAAACTGGGGCAAGTCACTCGTTTTGGATAAATCTGCAGGGACATTGGACACACTGCAAAACAGTTTGGCCAAAATAAAGATCTAAACACTTAAAACGGTCAGAAAACGACTTAAAGCAGAGAAATGATCTGTTCCTGCGGCGAGATCGTTTCACTGGACGAGTTCTGTGAAAATAATCGACCTCCAGACGAGAACGAAGCGTCTGTGAGAGTTCAGGGGCTGAAATACGTTTAGGGACGAGAAGTTTGACACAAACAGACTTAAAACCAGTTCAGGATCAGAGTTCATGGGCTGAGGATAAGTTCAAAGATGCTAAATTCTGGACAAAACGGTTTAAATTCTGTTAAATTCCAGATAAACCGACTTAAACCAGTTGGTGATGAGTGTGAATGGACTGATTTAAAGACTTTAGGATCAGGCCACAAACACTGAACCTGAACTGGTTTAAGTCTGTTTACTGGAGCTGGAACCACATTTCACCACACTTTCCTTTCCTTCCTTCTTTCTCTCCTTCCTTCTTTCTCTCCTTCCTTCTTTCTCTCCTTCCTTCTTTCTCTCCTTCCTTCTTTCTCTCCTTCCTTCTTTCTCTCCTTCCTTCTTTCTTTCATTTGGTCTGTCTTCTGTTCTTTTTCAGTCTTTCTTCAGTTCTTTTTCGTTCTTTCTTCCGTTCTTTTTCGTTCCTTCTTCTGTTCTGTTCTTCTGCAGGAACAGATCATTTCTCTGCTTTAAGTCGTTTTCGGGCAGATTTGAGTGTTTAGGTCTCACGTTTTGTCCAGGGTGTTTTGTAGTTCCTCCTCGTGCAGCGGGAGGCGGGTTTACGAGGCTCCGGACAGATGGTCTCCATTACGACTGCGTCAGTCAGATATTTGGACCGGAGATTAGGAAAGCCCGCGGCAGGAGGAGCGGCGGGAGGAGCGGCGGGAGGAGCGGCGGGAGGAGCGGCGGGAGGAGCGGCGGGAGGAGCGGCGGGAGGAGCGGCGGGGGGGGAACGCCGTGATTAACGACGTCTGAAACGAGCGAAGAGCGAGTCTGAGTCAGGAGACAAACGAGAAACGCCAAAGTGAGTTACCGAGACAGGAAGTGTGGGAGAGATGTGCACGGAGAGGACGGAATCTGACCCACAACTCAAAGTCCCAAATCCCGAACCGGCCCAGAGCGTCCAGGCCGACGTCATTTCACTTTAACACTGCTGGAGTTTAACCCTGAACCCGCCCAGGACTAAACTAAGACTAAACTCAGACTAAACCGGGACTAAACTGGGACTAAATTAGGACTAAACCTCAGGTCATTTCTCTTCTCTAGTTTTGTGGAGTTTGTCTCCGTCAGCTGAGCAGAAATGACGTCCTGTAATTACCACAGAAATAATAATGAAGAATTTTAGAAATAAACTCACACAAATGAAACTGTCACAGCACAAAACAGCACAAACCAAATACAAACGTTTGACATCATTTTCTTCTGTTCTGAGGCTGTTTCACATTCTGAGGTTCTGGACGACGTCATCGACCAAAATAAAACTGTGAATATCTGAAGAACCAGAATCACAAACTGAACTTTCTGCAGCACAAACTGACAGAGTTTCTGCAGGTTTGTTTAGGCCTCTGGTCTCTGCTGTAAAGACTCTGTGGAGCAGAGCCTCGTTTTGTTGCCTCTTTTTACGATGTTCACATCTTTCTTTGAGCCGAGACTGTTGGTAGAAACTGTTCCGTGGTTCAGTGGAGGCGAAGGGCAGCGCCTCATTCCAGGAACTCTGCAGACGTCGGCTCAGAAGAACACGGAGAACACGTTTCCTGCGCGTTCGGCCGTTGGAACCCGTCGGGTCCGGCGTCGTTCCGCATTACCTCATTTACTCTGAGCGTCCTCATTATTCACACAGTTTATCGCCTTTCACAACTTTCCGAGGCCAGAGCCCAGTTTTCTGCTCTGACTCTAAAGCTAAAAGCAGCTACAGGGAGACCAGACGTCCCCGAGTCCAGGACAGTCCTGGTCCTGGTCCCGGTCCCGGTCATGGTCCTGGTCCTGGTCCTGGTCCTGGTCCTGTGGCCCCTGGACCAAAGATTTATACAAAACCAGAGATTTGTCCCAGTTTGATACAAGAAGTGTCTCATTTTGGACCAATCTGATCTAAACCAGGTCTAAACCAGGACTAAACCAGGGCTAAACCAGGACTAAACCAGGACTAAACCAGGACTAAACCAGGACTAAACCAGGGCTAAACCAGGACTAAACCAGGACTAAACCAGGTCTAAACCAGGACTAAACCAGGACTAAACCAGGGCTAAACCAGGACTAAACCAGGACTAAACCAGGTCTAAACCAGGACTAAACCAGGACTAAACCAGGTCTAAACCAGGTCTAAACCAGGACTAAACCAGGACTAAACCAGGGCTAAACCAGGACTAAACCAGGACTAAACCAGGGCTAAACCAGGACTAAACCAGGACTAAACCAGGTCTAAACCAGGACTAAACCAGGACTAAACCAGGTCTAAACCAGGTCTAAACCAGGACTAAACCAGGGCTAAACCAGGACTAAACCAGGGCTAAACCAGGACTAAACCAGGGATAAACCAGGACTAAACCAGGACTAAACCAGGGCTAAACCAGGTCTAAACCAGGACTAAACCAGCTCTAAACCAGGTCTAAACCATGACTAAACCAGCTCTAAACCAGGTCTAAACCATGACTAAACCAGGTCTAAACCAGATCTAAACCAGGACTAAACCAGGACTAAACCAGGACTAAACCAGGACTAAACCAGGTCTAAACCAGGACTAAACCAGGTCTAAACCAGGTCTAAACCAGGACTAAACCAGGACTAAACCAGGGCTAAACCAGGACTAAACCAGGTCTAAACCAGGACTAAACCAGGACTAAACCAGGACTAAACCAGGACTAAACCAGGGCTAAACCAGGACTAAACCAGGGATAAACCAGGACTAAACCAGGACTAAACCAGGGCTAAACCAGGACTAAACCAGGTCTAAACCAGGACTAAACCAGGACTAAACCAGGACTAAACCAGGTCTAAACCAGGTCTAAACCAGATCTAAACCAGGTTTAAACCAGGTTTAAACCAGGACTAAACCAGGACTAAACCAGGTCTAAACCAGGTCTAAACCAGGACTAAACCAGGACTAAACCAGGTCTAAACCATGACTAAACCAGGTCTAAACCAGGACTTAACCAGGACTAAACCAGGACTAAACCAGGTCTAAACCAGGACTAAACCAGCTCTAAACCAGGTCTAAACCATGACTAAACCAGGTCTAAACCAGATCTAAACCAGGACTAAACCAGGACTAAACCAGGACTAAACCAGGACTAAACCAGGACTAAACCAGGTCTAAACCAGGTCTAAACCAGGACTAAACCAGGACTAAACCAGGTCTAAACCAGGTCTAAACCAGGACTAAACCAGGACTAAACCAGGTCTAAACCAGGACTAAACCAGCTCTAAACCATGACTAAACCAGGTCTAAACCAGATCTAAACCAGGACTAAACCAGGACTAAACCAGGACTAAACCAGGACTAAACCAGGTCTAAACCAGGACTAAACCAGGTCTAAACCAGGTCTAAACCAGGACTAAACCAGGACTAAACCAGGTCTAAACCAGGTCTAAACCAGGACTAAACCAGGACTAAACCAGGACTAAACCAGGACTAAACCAGGACTAAACCAGATCTAAACCAGCACTAAACCAGCACTAAACCAGGTCTAAACCAGGACTAAACCAGGTCTAAACCAGGACTAAACCAGGACTAAACCAGGTCTAAACCAGCACTAAACCAGGACTAAACCAGGTCTAAACCAGGTCTAAACCAGGACTAAACCAGGTCTAAACCAGGTCTAAACCAGGACTAAACCAGGACTAAACCAGGTCTAAACCAGGACTAAACCAGGTCTAAACCATGACTAAACCAGGTCTAAACCAGATCTAAACCAGGACTAAACCAGGACTAAACCAGGACTAAACCAGGACTAAACCAGGTCTAAACCAGGACTAAACCAGGTCTAAACCAGGTCTAAACCAGGACTAAACCAGGACTAAACCAGGTCTAAACCAGGTCTAAACCAGGACTAAACCAGGACTAAACCAGGACTAAACCAGGTCTAAACCAGGACTAAACCAGGTCTAAACCAGATCTAAACCAGCACTAAACCAGGACTAAACCAGGGATTCCACAGATTTCAGGACGCACAGGAACAGAACAGAAAGTTTTATCGTTTAATGTGGAAAGTCACAGGAGGTCGTCTAAAGAAAGAGACACGACCGAAATGAACATCCAGGTTTTTATTTTCGTCTGTTTTCTGTTCTGACGTCGTTTCCTCGTCTCAGACACCTGGAGTCGTGTTTGTTTCAGTCACATGTTTCACACACAAACCTGCACATTTAGCTCGAGTTCTTCTGTCAAACATGTGTGAATGAAACGAAACACGACTCCAGGTTTGTTTTTTGGGAGGGAGCAGCGTTCGAGCTTTGGATTTTGCACGATACGGAACATTTACGCGAGTTTTTCTTGTTGCCGGCGTGTTCCCTTGACAAATAAAAGTCGCCTGGATCTGAAATGCCGCACTCACACCGTGTTCTGTGCGTGTTTTTGCTCCCAGGTGCAGATGGACGTGTTCTGCAGCGACCTGGCCCTCCACAGCGCCCCCCAGGACCTGCCCCGGGGCATCCACACCCTGGACCTGTCCCGCAACCAGCTGCAGAACCTCACCCAGGAGACCCTCGCCTTCCACACCGGCCTGCACCACCTCAACCTCCACGGCAACAGGATCCACTTCATCCAGCCCGGCCTGTTCGCGCGCATGACTCAGCTCAAGCTCCTGGACCTGTCGCGCAATCGCCTCGACGCCTTCGCCGTGCTCAAAACCCACGTCGGGCCCCTGGGCGCCATCGAGTCGCTGGACCTGTCCGGCAACGGGCTTTTCACCGGCATGACGGACTATTTCTTGAAGGACTCGCCGCTGTTGGTGAATCTCTCTCTGAGCGGGAACAGCATCACGAAGGTCTCCAGCGACGCCTTCAGGGGTTCCTTATCCCTGAGGAACGTCAACCTTCACAACAACGTCATCATGGAGATAGAGGACGGAGCGTTCGACCTCCTCGACCACTTATCCGACCTCGACTTGTCCAAGAATTCCATCAGCTGCATCATGGACTTCAACCTTTACAATCTAAGAAGCCTCAACCTGAGCCAGAACAGCTTGGAGATGTTCCTCAGCGCACCTTCCGACGAGCTCTACCAACTGGTTTCACTCGATTTGAGCCAAAATAAACTTCCCCTTCTGCCGCTGATTCCCAGAAAGAACAAGCTGGAATATTTGGATGTGTCTTTCAATCAAATCCAAGGCGTCAACGTCACAGGAAGCTACAGTGGACAGATCTTCTTCCTGTGCACGTGCCTGCTCCAGCCTCCCAGCTCGACCAAGCACCACACCTGTTTCCACCACTTACGATACCTCGATCTGAGCCACAACAACTTCCAAAGCTTACCCGAGTCTCTTTTCCACACGATGCTGTCGCTGGAAGTTCTGAACGTCAGCAACAACTGCATAACGTCTTTCTCCTTATCGCGAGATCTTTTACCCAAAGTTCGCATCCTTAACCTCAGCGAAAACTCACTGCAGACGTTTCAGATCACGCCAACGAGCCTGCCGTCGCTGGAAGAGCTGTACCTGAACGGAAACGGCCTCACGACTCTGGGGTGTCAGACCTTGCAGAGGCTCCCCAGTCTCAGGGCGCTGCACCTACAGCAGAACGAGATCAATATTTGCTCACGCGAGACATTAGAGGATTCAGAATTTTGCGTTTCATTCAAGTCTATTCCCAGTTTGGAGTATCTCGACCTTTCGGAAAACAAGCTTCAGAGAATTCCAAGCGGCGCGTTCAGGGACACGCCGCTCACGCATCTCGATCTGTCCCAAAATCCTGGTTTGGACTTGCATCGAGATTCCCTTTCTGGCCTGGAGAACTCTTTGGCGCGTCTGTTTTTTAAGGAAAACAACGTGAGCGCGATAAACTCGGACTTGTCGTCGCTCAGGAGCCTGAAGTACGTCGACCTGTCCATGAACCAGCTCACCACCCTCCCCGTGTGGAACCGGGCGTCCTCCATCGAGTCCTTGAACCTGCAGAACAACAACCTGGTGACGGTGGACTACAGCGCGGTCCTGGCCCTGGAACATTCCCTGAAGACGCTCTACGTGGGCTCCAACCCTCTGAGCTGCTGTTCCAACCTGCCCTTCCTGAACCTGCTGCAGAACTCCGCCGTGGTGGTGCCGGACATCGAGGCGGTCACCTGCGTTTACCTGGAGGACGCCGAGCCGGTGAACATCGGGAAGGTGACGCAGGAGATGTGCGAGAACCTCCAGAACGGGAGCGTGAACGTGATCGTGGTGGTGGTGGTGGCGTTGGTGCTGATCATCGCGCTGGTTCTGCTCATAAAGTGCTGTCAGTCCAGGAAGCGCAAGAGGAGCCGGAGTTACAGGGCCTAGCGTTTTATCGGATCCAGATTTTCACTTATTTACTCACCTCGGCACTTTTTTTGAACCACTTTTTTGTAAAGAGACACAGACTTTTTGTTGAAGATAAAAGAATGAAGTAAAACGCACGAACGACGACTGAACCTGGACCCGCAGAAAAATACGTTCCGCGTGCGTTTAGGATTTTAGAATTTGAAGTCAAAGAATGAAGGGGCTGTATTTTATCCCAACTATTGATACTTTGCAGTGGCGTCACCGTGTGGGGGGTGTGCGCTTGTATGTCTACGGAGGAATGTTCAGCAGTTACCACGATGCACATACAGGGAGTCCCAAAAAATCTGACATTTCACAGCTCAATAATTCTGTCAGTTCTTGTTGAAATCAGCTCAAATTTTCCCAGAATGTTCAGAAACAGCTGCAGATTTGCTCTGTGCTGTTTTCTTTGTGTTTTCAGGTGGAGCCGTTCAGTCCAAACAGAATCATGTGGTGTCTGAATCTGCTCCTCACACTCAGACTGTGCAGCTTCAACATGTGGAAGAACTTCCCCAAACAAATGTGGCCTTGGTCCAAAGTGCAGAGGAAGGAGCTTCTGCAGGAGGATCTGGACCAACATCAGCATCAGGAGAGAAGCTCGAGCAGGTTCAGGACAAACTCCTGCCCCAAGAGTCGTGAGGAGAACGAGTCTGAAGCCCAGATTCCTCCAGTCTTCACCTTTCTGCAGCTCCACACACAATCTGGTGCTTTTCTCTGGTCGTCGGCGTTTAAAGCCTGAAGGAGCTGCAGACGCTTCATCTCCAGTCGTTTCCTCAGGATTCACTCGCTGCACAGTCTGAGTGTGAGGAGCAGATTCAGACACCACATGATTCTGTTTGGACTGAACGGCTCCACCTGAAAACACACAGAAAACATCACACATCAAATCTGCAGCTCATTCTGAACATTCTGGGAAAATCTGAAGTGATTTCAACGAGAACTGACAGAATTATTGAGCTGTGAAGTCATGTCACATCTTCTGGGACCCTGGTGTATTCGATCGCCGGAGACGAGCGTTCCCGGCCCTGTTCGGTCGGGTCTGGGTTAAACTAAAGCTCAGATCAAAGTCTGAGTTGAGCAGCAGCTTCAGACAGAGCGGTGCCTCCAGTTAGCGTCACCCCCCTCATGATGACATCAGCCGTGTCAGGATCACTGGGGATTTATGATGTTCAGCTTCACTTCCTGTTCGAGAAGTTCGAGGGTTTAGACGTTTGTCTCGAGTTATTTATACTGACAGAGAAGACCTGACATGTGAATGAAGCCAGATGCCCTCCCACAGGAACGACCCACAAACATGACACTTGATCATGTTCCGTGTGCATAAAGCCAGATGCCCTCCCACAGGAACGACCCACAAACCAGGACGAACTTCTGCCACAGTTCAGGTCCGAATGTGACGTCCTCCAGCTCGGCTCTAACGGCCCCGTGTCAGACTGTCCTCGTGTTCTTCTGTTTCCTCCTCCAGTCGTGTGTTTTCATTCATGTTTGAGGAACTCTTTATTATTCCAAACGCTCTGCTCCACCTCGTGATGTCATCAAGTGGACAGCTCCTTTTCCCTTTAGGTTTCGTTTACACCGAAACGAATCGCCGCGTCTGAAACGTGTGTCCCAATAAGGACGAGAAGTCGACAAAGTAGAATAGGCCCTCACGTTCATACACAAAGTAGAATAGGCCCTCACGTTCACAAACAAAGTAGAATAGGCCCTCACGTTCATACACAAAGTAGAATAGGCCCTCACGTTCACAAAGTAGAATAGGCCCTCACGTTCACAAAGTAGAATAGGCCCTCATGTTCATAAACAAAGTAGAATAGGCCCTCATGTTCATACACAAAGTAGAATAGGCCCTCACGTTCACAAACAAAGTAGAATAGGCCCTCACGTTCATAAACAAAGTAGAATAGGCCCTCACATTCACAAAGTAGAATAGGCCCTCATGTTCATACACAAAGTAGAATAGGCCCTCATGTTCATACACAAAGTAGAATAGGCCCTCACGTTCACAAACAAAGTAGAATAGGCCCTCACGTTCACAAACAAAGTAGAATAGGCCCTCACGTTCATAAACAAAGTAGAATAGGCCCTCACGTTCATAAACAAAGTAGAATAGGCCCTCACGTTCACAAACAAAGTAGAATAGGCCCTCACGTTCATACACAAAGTAGAATAGGCCCTCACGTTCATAAACAAAGTAGAATAGGCCCTCACGTTCATACACAAAGTAGAATAGGCCCTCACGTTCATAAACAAAGTAGAATAGGCCCTCACGTTCACAAACAAAGTAGAATAGGCCCTCACGTTCATACACAAAGTAGAATAGGCCCTCACGTTCATAAACAAAGTAGAATAGGCCCTCACGTTCACAAACAAAGTAGAATAGGCCCTCACGTTCATACACAAAGTAGAATAGGCCCTCACGTTCATAAACAAAGTAGAATAGGCCCTCACGTTCACAAACAAAGTAGAATAGGCCCTCACGTTCATACACAAAGTAGAATAGGCCCTCACGTTCATACACAAAGTAGAATAGGCCCTCACGTTCACAAACAAAGTAGAATAGGCCCTCACGTTCATAAACAAAGTAGAATAGGCCCTCACGTTCATACACAAAGTAGAATAGGCCCTCACGTTCATACACAAAGTAGAATAGGCCCTCACGTTCATAAACAAAGTAGAATAGGCCCTCACGTTCATACACAAAGTAGAATAGGCCCTCACGTTCACAAACAAAGTAGAATAGGCCCTCACGTTCATACACAAAGTAGAATAGGCCCTCACGTTCACAAAGTAGAATAGGCCCTCATGTTCATACACAAAGTAGAATAGGCCCTCACGTTCATACACAAAGTAGAATAGGCCCTCACGTTCACAAAGTAGAATAGGCCCTCACGTTCATACACAAAGTAGAATAGGCCCTCACGTTCACAAAGTAGAATAGGCCCTCACGTTCACAAAGTAGAATAGGCCCTCATGTTCATAAACAAAGTAGAATAGGCCCTCACATTCACAAAGTAGAATAGGCCCTCATGTTCATACACAAAGTAGAATAGGCCCTCACGTTCATACACAAAGTAGAATAGGCCCTCACGTTCACAAACAAAGTAGAATAGGCCCTCACGTTCATACACAAAGTAGAATAGGCCCTCACGTTCATACACAAAGTAGAATAGGCCCTCACGTTCATACACAAAGTAGAATAGGCTGTTGGCTGAGTGTTTGGACGCTTGATAAATAAAGTTTCTGCTGCGACGGTCGGCCGTCAGTGAGTGAACAGCGGAAGCACTTCCTGTATCACCACGTGACATCACAAGGTGGATGTTTGTGTGTTAAACATGTGAATGAAGCAAAACGAGGACCATCAGAACATCAGAGTCTTACAGCTCACGAGGACAGTTTCTCCTGACATTGGACCTTTAAACTGAGTGAAAATTGTGATTTCCGTAAACAAATGAAGTTCTTTAGTTCTGTAAAGTTCTGTACACTGTGAACTCTGAAGAACGCCGCCTCCGGGTGACGTCCGGCAAACACAAATGAAGGAGCTTGTGTTTAATTAACACTCGCCTAATTATGAAGCAGCTTTTACCCGTGCGGCGCCGTTCAGGGACAGACGGGAAATCCCAGCACCTCGTTCATGTGTGATCCACTTTCCAACAACCAGACGCACGTTTCAGACTCAATATTTGTCCGGACGATTCGTTTAGTGTCAGAAACATGAACCCCCGAAGACCTGAGGGCAGTTTTACATTTGTCCTCATCTGGATGTTTGTCTTAATTTTGCTTTTAAAACTGCCCCTTTTACCCCTAATGAAGTGTTCTACCTCCTTTTGTTCACTACAACCTGTTATTCATTTGGACTGAAATAAACCTTTAAATAAAAATAGAAAGAGATGCACAATTACACACACCAAGATGTGTCATTTTCCATGTGTGTGAGAATTAACTCCACTTAGAGCGACTTTTTCCCTCGTTATAAACACACACAGTCAGAGGAGTCGACCATCTTGACTCACTTCACTCTTTGGCAAAGTTTGGCTCCATCAAAATGGACGGAGCGCATGAGTTTGGGGAAAACAAAGTTCCTGTTGGACACTCGTTTTGCTCCCGTCATCACACAGCGTGAGTGTGACGTAGGATAAAGCCGCAGAAATGTACGGAAACCTCTATGTCTGCACTTTCAGAGGGGAAAAGGACGTTTCTGTCTTTTACCGTCACAAAGTTCTGGTTATAGAAACATGTTCCTCTGAGTCGTGGACGATGTCGTGGGACTTCAGGGTTAAAGGCGCCGTACGGAGCTGCTTTATCTTCTGAACATGACTGAACGAGTTGATCTGAAACCGTTTGCCGCGTCCAGACTTTCTCCTCTTTCCTCTTACGTGTCAGAACATCCACAACGAGCACTTCCTGATTCTCGGACAATAAAACGCTTTGTAAATGGATTTATTTTGACCTCGACCCACTTTCAGCACCTGTCTGTACTGAGGCGAGTCTGGAGCAGAAAGTGCAGAGTTTAAACCGACTCTGGCAGAATCAGTCTGAACCTCAGGGTTTCTCTGAGTCCGTCTGTTCTAGAGTTAATTTAACACTTTTGGAAATGTTCAGGAAGAAACACTGGACCAAAGCTCCTGTTTAACCCCAAATCCAGAGTTATTTTCACGTTTGGAGAGTAAACGGAGACACTGTAGAGTTCTGCTGATTGAGCTCAACACACAGGACTTTTATTTTTACACTTTGAGTTAATTTAAGAGGAAATTCTGCACAAAACTGGTTCAAACTGAACTTCTGTGGAGGGAGTTTTGGAACATTCACACGTTTGATTTTTTAATGTTTTGAACAGTGAATGAAGAATTTCAGATTTTTTGAGTTTGGTAAAAATCTCGCCAAATTTTGCTGTCATTTTAAATTATGACATCCTTAAAACGTGTTAGAATATTTTGCCCAAAAATCATCTACAGTTGTGTGAAATCTGAGAATTTTTTGGCTTGTTCAGTTTTTTTTAAATATAAAATAAAATCATGGTTTAGTGATTAAGACAAAAATAGAACATTAAAAAAATCTAGACATCACACAGTTGTAGATAATTTTCGGTAAATTATTCTCTAACTACTTCAGGACGTCAAAGTTCAAAATGAAACTCTGCCTCAAACCTGCGTTTCACTTTCAAATTGTTAAAATAAAACTTTTTGTGTTAAAAAACTCTGAAATATTTGACCCTGAAGTTTTAACCCTCCAGTTTTCGGGTTCAGGGCGTTTAATACTAAACCACAAGTGTGATGTCAGTTTGTAATTATTTATTTTATATATATATATTTTAAAGTGCCTGTATTACACTGTTTTTATGTTTTTTAGCAATAAAATCACCTGACGTTTCATAGACGAGCAGAAAAGTTCCAAAGTGCCTCTTTAAAGATGTGAAACCTGTGGAAACACTAACACGAACCCGACCGACGCCAACGGAGCGAACAGTGAAGCTCTGTGGACTCTGCACTTTAACTTTAACACTAAAATGAAGGATTTGGTGAATATTGTGAGTTTGTATTTTTGTATTTTTGTGTTGCTGTTTGCAAAGAGCAGCTGCTGAAATAAACTTTTATCTGGAAATGCAGGAAATCTGCTGCAAAATCCACTTTTTGTCTCTTTCTCTCGTGTCGTTTTTCCTCATCACAAACCCGTGGTCCCTGCACGGCTCTGAGTTTCTTCCTAATGTTCAGAAAACAAAAGAAAAAATATAACAAAAGCAAAAATAAATAATGAGTAAATAAACACACACGTGCATATGCACAAGTCTCCATGCATGTCTGGGTAATCTAGTGATCTCTCCTGGGCTCTACTCAAACCCTCCTCATGGGGAGAAACAAATAAAACATTACACATCAAATCTTCAGCTGTTTCTAAACATTCTGTGAAAATTTTAGCTTTTTCAACAAGAACTGACAAAATTACTATTGGTTCATTATTATTATTATTATTATTTGTATTTATTTTATGTTCCCTTACATTGATATTCATTTTATGTGTGAAAAAAAATAAATAAATAAATACTGCGACTTATGTGGAGGAAAAAAATACAGAATAAATTACAAATAAAATAAATAAATACAATAAATAAAGTGTTAAAATGCATAAAGCTAAAAATTATTTTTAGAAATGACTAAAATCTAATACAAAATTTGTATAAATTGAAATCAAAGACAAAAGAGCACAAAACTCAAAGAGTCAAAGTGGGTTTAAAGACGAGGAGGCGATTTTTCAACAGAAGAAAACAGGAGCCAGAGCCCACGGAGCCGGAAACACGTCCACGTTCACTTCCTGTGGGACTTGTGCGGTCAGAGGTTGGTGCGGTCAGAGGTTGGCGCGGTCAGGGTTGGTGCGGTCAGGGGTTCGTGCGGTCAGGGGTTTGTGCGGTCAGGGGTTGGTGCGGTCAGGGTTGGTGCGGTCAGAGGTTCGTGCGGTCAGGGTTGGTGCGGTCAGGGGTTGGTGCGGTCAGGGTTGGTGCGGTCAGGGTTGGTGCGGTCAGAGGTTGGTGCGGTCAGGGGTTGGTGCGGTCCAGAGGTTGGTGCGGTCAGAGGTTCGTACGGTCAGAGGTGCGTGCGGTCAGGGGTTGGTGCGGTCAGAGGTTGGTGCGGTCAGAGGTTCGTACGGTCAGAGGTGCGTGCGGTCAGGGGTTGGTGCGGTCAGAGGTTGGTGCGATCAGAGGTTTGTACGGTCAGGGGTTTGTGCGGTCAGGGGTTGGTGCGGTCAGGGGTTGGTGCGGTCAGAGGTTGGTGCGGTCAGAGGTTGGTGCGGTCAGAGGTTGGTGCGGTCAGAGGTTTGTACGGTCAGAGGTTGGTGCGGTCAGAGGTTGGTGCGGTCAGAGGTTGGTGCGGTCAGAGGTTGGTGCGGTCAGAGGTTGGCGCGGTCAGGGGTTGGTGCGGTCAGGGGTTGGTGCGGTCAGAGGTTCGTGCGGTCAGAGGTTCGTGCGGTCAGGTCTCCACGGCGACCGCAGCCACATCCGGAACCTTCTGTGTGTTTTTGTGGAAGTGGCTTCAGAATAATGTGAGTTTCTATTGTTCCCGTTTCCTGTCCTCACGTCCTGGACTCGGCCACAGAGGGAGAAAAATACAGAAAAATACGTCCGATAATAAGAATAATAAACACTTCTTTTCTATAACAAAGAACAAATAAACGTCACACAGATTTTACTTGTGTCAAAAGAAGTGGCAGGAAGTAAATACTTAAGTCCAGTGACTCCTGGTTTATGGAGGAGGAAACGGTCCAGAAAGAACCTGCGACATCCCTGAAGTATCAGCGTTATTTTTTACAATTATTCTACAATCCAACACTGAACTGTAGAATGAAACCAAAGATCCAAAGATCCAAAGATCCAAAGATCCAAAGATCCAAAGATCCAAAGATCCAAAGATCCAAACCTGTTTTAGGCCCAAACATTTGTTTAAGAAATAAAAATAGAAACGTTTTCTCACAAATAACTCTGATAGTTTTTAAAATAGTGTAAAATAATCATTTTAACACTGAACAGGAGGATGGACACTGACTCAGGCGTATTTCAGTCCCTCTGACTGAGCCTCTTCGTCCTGACTCCTGTAGTGTCTTTTTCTGCTGAAGCTGTGCTGCAGCGTCTTTTTCCCCACAGAAGAACACAGTTATGGGCAGTTGTTGGTGCTGTTTTTTCTTCTGGGCAAGAAGATTCTTATAAACAGACACGTCACATTCGATTATATTTGAGAGCCTTAATGAACGACACATTAAACGGGCCTGACACTGTGTGAACAGCGTCGCCGATGGCCCGAGATCCTCCTCCTCTTCACTGTCATGAACATCATCAGATAACGTTAGTCTCGCTGAAGCGACTCCATCCTGACGCTGGTCTCGTTGGACAGTCATGACCCTTTTTGCCTCCTTGTTCAAACTTATTGCTGCTGTCGTCCTTATGTTATTTTCCTCCTTTATGGAACGAACCGTAGATTCATTTATTCTGTAAAGGCGCCTACAGCCGCAGAGCTTCTACCTTCAGCAGCTCCAGAAGTTCCTCTTTTTCTGTGATAGTTTCATCTTCCTCGGCCTTTTGCCTTTGTCCTGCAGAACGTTTCCTCCACATTGTGGGTTTTGTCCTGGAGAAAATTTGCAAAGGTAAATGTGTCGGGCTGAACAGAGACGAGGCTGAAACTGTGGACACTGGTCTGAGTGAAAGACCAATGTGACTTTTTCACTTCCAGACGACCTCAGCCTCAGGATTCAGAACACAAGGCACTGGGAAAAAGCATAAAAAATCTGCGAAACAGCGAAAGGTGAAGCTCGTTATAGCCACAGTTATAGCCACGGTTATAGCCACGGTTATAGCCACAGTTATAGCCACGGTTATAGCCACGGTTATAGCCACGGTTATAGCCACAGTTATAGCCACGGTTATAGCCACGGTTATAGCCACGGTTATAGCCACGGTTATAGCCACGGTTATAGCCACGGTTATAGCCACGGTTATAGCCACGGTTATAGCCACAGTTATAGCCACGGTTATAGCCACGGTTATAGCCACGGTTATAGCCACGGTTATAGCCACGGTTATAGCCACAGTTATAGCCACGGTTATAGCCACGGTTATAGCCACGGTTATAGCCACAGTTATAGCCACGGTTATAGCCACGGTTATAGCCACGGTTATAGCCACGGTTATAGCCACGGTTATAGCCACAGTTATAGCCACGGTTATAGCCACGGTTATAGCCACGGTTATAGCCACGGTTATAGCCACAGTTATAGCCACGGTTATAGCCACGGTTATAGCCACGGTTATAGCCACGGTTATAGCCACAGTTATAGCCACGGTTATAGCCACGGTTATAGCCACGGTTATAGCCACGGTTATAGCCACGGTTATAGCCACAGTTATAGCCACGGTTATAGCCACGGTTATAGCCACGGTTAAAGCCACGGTTATAGCCACGGTTATAGCGATGGTTCACTGTACTCTTCATTTCCTGGACATGATCAGATATAAATTCGGAGCTGCAGTTTTCACACGTTTCATTACAGAACAAATAAACCCCACACTCCATTTCTTCAGTTTTCATTTTACTTTCATGTTCCATAATTTGACTCCACAAACGGAGATATAAAAACTCTTCGTTGTCGTTCGAGCCTGAGGCACTTTAAAGTTTAAAAACGCTCTTAAATGATCCTTGTCCTGTTTTGGTAAGTGCACTTTAGTGTTAATCAATGCAGAATCAAATGGTTTAGTTTACCATATTTGACTATAAGCCAAAAAATACATAATGAAGAAGAAAAAAGCATGTATAAGTCGCACTTTTTGGGGGAAATTTATTACATAAAATCAGAGACCAAGAACCAACATTTCATCTTAAAAGGCGAATTACAGAAGTGATAGTCATAAAAACAGCCCAACAGAGAAGAATCTGTGTGACATTTGTCCGTTCGTTTGTCAATATAGAACCAAAAATAAGAAAACGAAAAACAACTCTTCTTTATTATTTGTCTCTAAAACCAAAATGAAAATACAGATAATACAGATTTGTTTTTTCATTATTGATTCGTATATGAGTCATATATTTGGTCTATGGACTGTCTGTGTCGCAGGAACCATCCAAACCCTGAAAAAAGTGTGACTTATAGTCCGAAAAATATGGTATTTTGCCGTGAATAAACATTTACTGGTATAGCGGCGGAATAGCGGTGGGATAGCAGTGGGATAGCGGTGGAATAGCGGTGGGATAGCGGTGAGATAGCGGAGGATAGCGGTGGGATAGCGGTGGGATAGCGGTGGAATAGCGGTGGGATAGCGGTGGGATAGCGGCGGAATAGCGGTGGGATAGCGGTAAAATAGCGGTGGGATAGCGGTGGGATAGCGGTGGAAAAGCGGTGGGATAGCGGTGGGATAGCGGTGGGATAGCGGCGGCATAGCGGTGGGATAGCGGTGAGATAGCGGAGGATAGCGGTGGGATAGCGGTGGGATAGCGGTGGGATAGCGGTGGGATAGCGGTGGGATAGCGGTGGAATAGCGGTGGAATAGCGGAGGATACTGGTGGGATAGCGGTGGAATAGCGGTGGAATAGCGGTGGGATAGCGGTGGAATAGCGGTGGGATAGCGGTGGAATAGCGGTGGGATAGCGGTGGAATAGCGGTGGAATAGCGGTGGGATAGCGGTGGAATAGCGGTGGGATAGCGGTGGGATAGCGGTGGGATAGCGGTGGAATAGCGGTGGAATAGCGGTGGGATAGCGGTGGAATAGCGGAGGATAGCGGTATAATAGCGGTATAATAGCGGTGGGATAGCGGTGGGATAGCGGTGGGATAGCGGTGGGATAGCGGTGGAATAGCGGTGGAATAGCGGTGGAATAGCGGTGGGATAGCGGTGGAATAGCGGTGGGATAGCGGTGGAATAGCGGTGGGATAGCGGTGGAATAGCGGTGGAATAGCGGTGGGATAGCGGTGGAATAGCGGTGGGATAGCGGTAAAATAGCGGTGGGATAGCGGCGGAATAGCGGTGGGATAGCGGTAAAATAGCGGTGGGATAGCGGTGGAATAGCGGTGGGATACTGGTGGGATAGCGGTGGGATAGCGGTGAGATAGCGGCGGAATAGCGGTGGAATAGCGGTGGGATAGCGGTGGAATAGCGGAGGATAGCGGTATAATAGCGGTATAATAGCGGTGGGATAGCGGTGGGATAGCGGTGGGATAGCGGTGGAATAGCGGTGGGATAGCGGAGGATAGCGGTGGGATAGCGGTGGGATAGCGGTGGAATAGCGGTGGGATAGCGGTGGAATAGCGGTGGAATAGCGGTGGGATAGCGGTGGGATAGCGGTGGAATAGCGGTGGAATAGCGGTGGAATAGCGGTGGGATAGCGGTGGAATAGCGGTGGAATAGCGGTGGAATAGCAGCGGAATAGCGGTATAATAGCGGTATAATAGCGGTGGGATAGCGGTATAATAGCGGTATAATAGCGGTGGGATAGCGGTGGAATAGCGGTGGGATAGCGGTGGGATAGCGGTGGAATAGCGGTGGGATAGCGGTGGGATAGCGGTGGAATAGCGGTGGGATAGCGGTGGGATAGCGGTGGGATAGCGGTGGGATAGCGGTGGGATAGCGGTGGAATAGCGGTGGAATAGCGGTGGGATAGCGGTAAAATAGCGGTGGGATAGCGGTGGAATAGCGGTGGGATAGCGGTGGAATAGCGGTGGAATAGCGGTGGGATAGCGGTGGAATAGCGGAGGATAGCGGTATAATAGCGGTGGGATAGCGGTGGAATAGCGGTGGGATAGCGGTGGAATAGCGGTGGGATAGCGGTGGAATAGCGGTGGGATAGCGGTGGAATAGCGGTGGAATAGCGGTGGGATAGCGGTGGGATAGCGGTGGAATAGCGGTGGGATAGCGGTGGAATAGCGGTGGGATAGCGGTGGAATAGCGGTGGGATAGCGGTGGAATAGCGGTGGGATAGCGGTGGGATAGCGGTGGAATAGCGGTGGGATAGCGGTGGGATAGCGGTGGGATAGCGGTGGAATAGCGGTATAATAGCGGTGGAATAGCGGTATAATAGCGGTGGGATAGCGGTGGAATAGCGGTATAATAGCGGTATGATAGCGGTATAATAGCGGTGGGATAGCGGTGGGATAGCGGTATAATAGCGGTGGGATAGCGGTGGGATAGCGGTGGGATAGCGGTGGAATAGCGGTATAATAGCGGTATAATAGCGGTGGGATAGCGGTGGGATAGCGGTGGGATAGCGGTGGGATAGCGGTGGAATAGCGGTGGGATAGCGGTATGATAGCGGTATAATAGCGGTGGGATAGCGGTGGGTCACACACAGGTCAGGCCTCGAGTGCGTCTGGTCTGAGTGTGAGGATTATCTCCGGCTTTTGACTCGAGTGTGAAACTCTTTGTGACACTCTTTGTCCCATAATGCACCTGGAGGCACCGACACACACGCACACTTACACACACACACTTACACACACACACACTTACACACACACACTTACACACACACACACTTACACACACACACTTACACACACACACTTACACACACACACACTTACACACACACACACACTCTGCATTGTAGGATCTGTCTTAATAATCCTTGGTAATGCTTTTCTTTTGTTACTTGTTACTCGTTTTTTTCTCCATGGAGATTTTCTTGCTTTGTCTGGAATGTCCTGATGTAGACCTGGTTTAGAACTGGTTTTTATCCTAGTTTAGTCCTGGTTTAGTCCTGGTTTAGTCCTGGTTTAGTCCTGGTTTAGTCCTGGTTTAGTCCTTGTTTAGATCTGGTTTTTATCCTAGTTTAGTCCTGGTTTAGTCCTGGTTTAGTCCTGGTTTAGTCCTGGTTTAGTCCTGGTTTAGTCCTTGTTTAGATCTGGTTTTTATCCTAGTTTAGTCCTGGTTTAGTCCTGGTTTAGTCCTGGTTTAGTCCTGGTTTAGTCCTGGTTTAGTCCTGGTTTAGTCCTGGTTTAGACCTGGTTTAGTCCTGGTTTAGTCCTGGTTTAGATGTGGTTTTTATCCTAGTTTAGTCCTGGTTCAGTCCTGGTTTAGATCTGGTTTAGTCCTGGTTTAGTCCTGGTTTAGATCTGGTTTAGTCCTTGTTTAGACCTGGTTCAGTCCTGGTTTAGTCCTGGTTTAGACCTGGTTTAGTCCTGGTTTAGACCTGGTTTAGTCCTGGTTTAGTCCTGGTTTAGTCCTTGTTTAGATCTGGTTTTTATCCTAGTTTAGATCTGGTTTAGTCCTGGTTTAGTCCTGGTTTAGTCCTGGGTTTATTGCGTTGTCTGGAATGTTCCGCAGTACGCCATTAAACCTTTCTATCTTTTCTATTTTTCTCAATCAGGCCGAGTTCCAGGTCAGATCTGTGGAGAGGCGTTCCCGCTCTCCCCTGGACTGTTGCCGTGGCGCCGGTTGCCGTGGCGCTCGCGGCCCGGGGACTTTGAGCTTTACTCTGGAGATTTCTGAGATTCCCACTGGACAAAAGCGTCTCGTGTTTCGGCCGCCGGTGTTTTGGTTTCACTTTCACAAACCCGACACCCGTGACCAAGCACAAACATCACACAGCACGTGAAAGCTGCACTGCGGAACCTTTCTGCTGCTCGTTTCTATGGAGACGTCACCGCTCTGCCCGGAATGTCCCGCAGTGCGACTTTAAACAGCTCCACTTTCCCTTTATTCAGTCACAGGAGGATTCAGAGGTCAGAAACACAGAGGAACAGACTCTCCTCTCCACAGATCTGACCTGTGACTGCGCCAGGTTTGGTCTCCATGGAGACAGAAAAGGTTTAATGTGGTTCTGGTGGTTCTGGTTTTGTGGACTCAGGTCTCGGCACAGGTTCTGGTGGTTCTGGTTCTGGTGGTTCTGGTCTTGGTGGTTCTGGTGGTTCTGGTTGTTCAGGTCCTGGTGGTTCTGGTTCTGGTGGTTCTGGTGTTTCTGGTTCTGGTGGTTCTGGTCCTGGTGGTTCTGGTGGTTCTGGTTCTGGTGGTTCTGGTCCTGGTGGTTCTGGTGGTTCTGGTTCTGGTGGTTGTGGTGGTTCTGGTTCTGGTGGTTCTGGTGTGGTTCTGGTGGTTCTGATTCTGGTGGTTCTGGTGGTTGTGGTGTGGTTCTGGTGGTTCTGGTTCTGGTGGTTCTGGTGGTTCTGGTTATGGTGGTTGTGGTGTGGTTCTGGTGGTTCTGGTGGTTCTGGTGGTTCTGGTTCTGGTGGTTCTGGTTCTGGTGGTTCTGGTGGTTCTGGTGGTTCTGGTTCTGGTGGTTCTGGTGTGGTTCTGGTGGTTCTGGTGGTTCTGGTGGACTCGGGGCAGGAAATGGCCTGTTTCCTGTTTAAAGGGAAATGCTTTTATCGTCCTGGGACACAAATTAGCCTCAGTCTTAAAGGGACAAACACAAAAGACGGGAAACAGACGTGTTCCTCCCTGGAGTTTGATTTTGCCGTTTTCCTGGAGATTTGTTAAAAATGGGACTTTTGGGTCAGAGTCGCGTCGGTATCGACCGATTTAGGGTCAAATACGACAGAACAGATCAACTTTACTCAAGAGGAAATGTGTTTAACCCTGAAGTCCTGAGGGCAGTTTTAGTACATTTCTCTCCTGGATTTTTGTCTTAATGTTGCTTTTCAAACTGCCCCTTTTACCCCTAATGAAGTGTTCTACCTCCTTTTGTTCAGTCCAACCTGTTATTTCACAATCTGCTGCTGTAGTTGTGTCATGAGGCTGTGATAAAAGCTACAGGACCAGAAATAGAAATAGAAAAAAATAGAAAATAAAATTCACTCTTTTATACAAAACCCACAGCAAACATGTAGGAACAACTTTTTGGACATAAAAAATGCTTAATTTAGGGCCTGAGCTACAAAAATGCAAAATCTCAAGTCTGTAAGTAAATTAAAAATCTCCTTATTGCCCTAAAAACAAAAAAGTGCAGTGGCTCCATGACTTTCCTGGTCCAGTCCTGGAAACAGCTCCTGTCAGGACCACGGCCAGAGCCACAGCACTTCTGCATTTCCAGGGTGGAAATTACATTTGGATTTGTTCATTTGGACTGAAATAAACCTTTAAATAAAAATAGAAAGAGATGCACAATTACACACACCAAGATGTGTCATTTTCCATGTGTGTGAGAATTAACTCCACTTAGAGCGACTTTTTCCCTCGTTATAAACACACACAGTCAGAGGAGTCGACCATCTTGACTCACTTCACTCTTTGGCAAAGTTTGGCTCCATCAAAATGGACGGAGCGCATGAGTTTGGGGAAAACAAAGTTCCTGTTGGACACTCGTTTTGCTCCCGTCATCACACAGCGTGAGTGTGACGTAGGATAAAGCCGCAGAAATGTACGGAAACCTCTATGTCTGCACTTTCAGAGGGGAAAAGGACGTTTCTGTCTTTTACCGTCACAAAGTTCTGGTTATACAAACATGTTCCTCGGGATCGTCACAGACACAGATGTTGCACCAGTGAATAAAGTGTCTTTGTTCTGCAGATTTGTGGCACAGATGAGAGTTTCATGGATTTATTTACCAGTTTCACAGTTAAAGACTCGAACCAGACGACGGACGGAACAGGGGCGGATCAGACTCTCCAACAGCAGAATAAAAACACCAACTGCCTCCGTCTCCTGAAGAAGTGGAGAAAATCCACACGTACGTTTCATCTGAACAAAGTGTCGAACAAACCCGAATATTTCAAAGATTCAACCTGCTGTTTGTCCTCAGAGACGTCAGGATCATGAATCTGCAGAACTCGAGCCAAAGGTTTTTTATTTTTAAAGACAACAGAATAAAACGTTGAACAAAATCCAGTAAGAATCAGACAAATGTAATGAAACAAATGTGACGAGGAGCAGCAGGACCACACTGCTCAGCTCCGCTATATTTACATTTGGGTCCGTTTAGAATTTAATTTCCCTTTTTCTTTCTTATGTTTGACTTCAGCCCCGGAGCTGAACTAAAGGAAACCACCACCTGATGACATCACAGGGTGGAGCAGAGCGTCTGGAGCTTTGCAGATGAAACAGACGAATAATAAAGAGACAAACATGAAACAAACACGACTCAGATCTGAGAACAGCCTGGAAGCTCCCGGGGTCCATGCCTCCTGACCACACATATATATATATATATACACATATATATACACATATATACACACATATATATACACATATATACACACATATATACACACATATATACACACATATATATACACATATATACACACACACACATATATACACACATATATACACACACACCCACACATATATCACATATATATACACACACACACATACACACATATATAAACACATATACAAACACACACATATATACACACATATATACACACATATATATACACACATATATATACACACATATATACACACATATATACACAGATATATACACACATATATACACACACATATACACACATATATATACACACATATATACACACATATATACACACATACAAATATATACACACATATATACACATACAGTGGCAAGAAAAAGGATGTGAACCCTTTGGGATTTCTCTGATTTCTGCCTAAATTTGGGATAATGTGTTTCCTGATCTTCATGTAAGTCGCCACAATATACAAACACCTTCTGCTTTAACTAATACTGTACAAAATGATGTGTTTCACCTTTTCACTGAACACATCATGTAAAAAACTCAGTGCAGGTGGAAAAAGTATGTGAACCCCTAATGACTTCTACAGTTACTGTGATGAGACTGCAGGTGTTGACTTGCCCCACCCTTTAAAACCCCCACCCTTTAAAACCCCCACCCTTTAAAACCCCCACCCTTTAAAACCCCACACTAATCCTGAGACAGCTGCTGTGAAGAAGCACTGTCACATTGTCACAGGGGAACCAGGCCACGCACCAAAGAGCTCAGTGAAGACCTGCCAGCAAGAACTGTTGGGCTGCATAAAGCTGGGAAGGGACACAGAAGTATTAATGTCCATGTCTCAGCAGTGAGACAGATTATGTACAAATGGAGGGAGTTCAAGACAGTTGCCTCTCCCCAGGCCTGGTCGTCCTACAAAGATCACAGCACGAGCACAGAGTGAGGTGAGAAAGAGTCCGAGAGCATCAGCTAAAGACTCACAAACATCTCTGGCACATGCAAACATTTCTGTTCACACCTCCACAACACGTAAAACTTTGAACAAGGACGGTGTTCATGGGCGGACACCACGTACACCACCTCTGCTGACAAAAGAGAACAGTGCTGCACGTCAAAAGTTTGCAAAAGATCACCTCCATGTTCCACAGCAGTTCTGGCAAAACAGATGAAACCAAAACTGAGCTATGTGGAAGGAAAAATGGCACAGCATCAAAACATCATCCCAGCTGGGAAATATGGTGGAGGAAGCTTCATGGTTTGGGGCCGTTTTGCAGCCTCAGGTTCTGGACGGATTACTGTCGTCAATGGAAAAATGAAAATCCAAAATGTGCTCAGATTCTGCTAAGGCCGTTCTGCAGAGGAACAAGGACAATGTTCTGGAATGACCGTCTGAGACCTGAACATCACTGAAACTCTGTGGTGTGAGTTAAAGCGGGCTGTCCATGCTCGGTGTGAGTTAAAGCGGGCTGTCCATGCTCGGTGTGAGTTAAAGCGGGCTGTCCATGCTCGGTGTGAGTTAAAGCGGGCTGTCCATGCTCGGTGTGAGTTAAAGAGGGCTGTCCATGCTCGGTGTGAGTTAAAGCGGGCTGTCCATGCTCGGTGTGAGTTAAAGCGGGCTGTCCATGCTCAGTGTGAGTTAAAGCGGGCTGTCCATGCTCGGTGTGAGTTAAAGCGGGCTGTCCATGCTCGGTGTGAGTTAAAGCGGGCTGTCCATGCTCGGTGTGAGTTAAAGCGGGCTGTCCATGCTCGGTGTGAGTTAAAGCGGGCTGTCCATGCTCGGTGTGAGTTAAAGCGGGCTGTTATTTCTGCAAAAGGATCTGCTGAATACTGATGTCATGCTTCTGTTGGGGTCCAGATTTATGCACATGTTTACTTCTGTTTCAGTGATTATTGCACTTTCTGTAAATCCTCTAAACTTCATTTCACTTCTCAAATATCACTGTGTTTGTCTCATATATGAAATATTTAACTGAAGCTGCTGATCCGAACAACCAACGATTTATAAAGGAAAATCTTGAAAATGATCAGGGCCCAAACTTTTTCACACGACTGTATGTGTGTGTGTGTGTGTGTGTGTGTATGTGTGTGTGTGTGTGTGTGTGTGTGTGTGTGTGTGTATATTTGTATGTGTGTGTG
>CM060664.1:1238589-1251089 GCA_030686955.1 Odontamblyopus rebecca
GTGAACACACACGGCTCAGTCCTGTTAGTGTGTCAGAACTGATGAGAACACACACGGCTCAGTCCTGTGGCTGACTCAGATCTGACTCTCTGACCTTTAACTGTAATAAGAATAAAACACATTAGGCCAGTGTTCGATTTGACAAGTGATTTAATGCTGGTCCTTGGTTTGGCCCTGGCGTCAAGCCCCTGGTGTCGGGCCCCTGGCGTCGTGCCCCTGGCGTCGTGCCCCTGGCGTCGTGCCCCTGGCGTCGGGCCCCTGGCGTCGGGCCCCTGGCGTTGGGCCCCTGGCGTCGGTGCCTCGTTAGCTGCTTTATGAGCGCAGAGTCTAAGTGCGCTCAGACCTCAGGACCGGGGCCAAATACTGCAAGAATTAAACTGTGAATCTGCGACTTTTTCCTCTAAAAATGCTTCACAGACTCAATCCACAGAATGAAGATGTAAAAGTGTCAGAACAGTTATTTCTTCATGTTTCTGCACTGAAACGGAGCAAAGGATCATGGTCTATGTAGTTCCCTCTGGTTTTAGACATCTGGGATCCCAGATACTGTGACGCTCCACATTATTGGGACCTTTGACCAGGTTTACGTCCCTAATATTTCACCATTTCTATTTGACTCTCTGTCATTCTGTGATTGTGCGACGTGTGAGCTCCTGTGTCCAAAGTTTGTGCGTCTCTAGTGGCACAAAGTTCAGCAGCACAAACGAACGCGTTTAAACGGAAGAAAAACACAAACTGGACATGGAGACGTTTTCACGCTCCTGTTTTTAGGAGTCTGATTTTACGCTAAACGGTTTTGCTGGGACGGCACAGACCGGTTCGGTGCGGCACAGACCGGTTCGGTGCGGCACAGACCGGTTCGGTGCGGCACAGACCGGTTCGGTGCAGTCGGTTGGATCTCGGTGTCAGCAGGAATGTGACGCTCACAGTAAACGGGAGAATCACCTTCGGTCATGTTGATGTGGCTCTAAAAACTTTGTCGTGACAGTTACATTTTCTTTCACGTTATTTGGCACAAGTTTTTTTTGAACATGTAAAAGTCGAACGTCACATTAAACGTTCTCCGTCCCCCATATTTTCCCGACTGATGCAATGGAGCGAATTTACAACAAATTTCGAGAGAACGGACTTGGATTTATCCACTACCCACGACATAACTGAAAACCTGCTAACGCTAACGCTAACGCTAACCAGGTTTGTTCTTTAGTTTGTTTCTTCGTTAACTGTAAATGTTGGAGTCTGTTTTGCCTTCAGACCGTTTTAAAAAAAAAGTTCTCATGAATGAACTCAAAAATGTTTTGCTGTTTTTCGCGTTTTTTCAGAGTAAAAATCAGGCGCAGACTCCCAGACAGAACTGAAAACCTGCTGGCTAACGCTAACGCTAACGCTAATGCTAATGCTAGCTTGTGGCCAATTTTTCTTGTTTTTTGTATAAAGTATAAGGTATAAAGTACTAAACTAGGACTAAACCAGGACTTAACCAGGTCTAAACCAGGTCTAAACCAGGACTAAACCAGGACTGAACCAGGCCTAAACCAGGTCTAAACCAGGACTAAACCAGGACTGAACCAGGTCTAAACCAGGTCTAAACCAGGACTAAACCAGGACTGAACCAGGTCTAAACCAGGTCTAAACCAGGACTAAACCAGGACTGAACCAGGACTAAACCAGGACTGAACCAGGTCTAAACCAGGACTAAACCAGGACTTAACCAGGACTTAACCAGGTCTAAACCAGGACTGAACCAGGTCTAAACCAGGTCTAAACCAGGACTAAACCAGGACTGAACCAGGACTAAACCAGGACTGAACCAGGTCTAAACCAGGACTAAACCAGGACTTAACCAGGACTTAACCAGGTCTAAACCAGGACTGAACCAGGTCTAAACCAGGACTGAACCAGGTCTAAACCAGGACTAAACCAGGACTAAACCAGGACTAAACCAGGTCTAAACCAGGACTAAACCGGGTTTGTTCTTTAGTTTGTTTCTTTGTTGACTCTAAATGTTGGAGTCTGTGTGTGTTTTAAAAATGTTCTAATGAATGAACTCTAACTCTCAGATGTTTTGTTGTTTTTCTTGGTTTTTCGGAGTAAAAATCAGGCGCAGACCCACACGAGCTGGTTCTACTCGTCGGTTTATTGTGAAGGTGAAATGTTCGCTTCAGGTTTGAAAAAGTACAAAACCAACAGGCGGCTCCAGCTCCTCCTCAGACCTTCACAAAACCTCCCAAAAGTACAGGTCATTTTCCCTTTGCTGCTCGTCCTGTACTGGAAAAACTCCCTCCACCATTCAGCGCTGAGCCCGGAAAATGTGAAAACGTCCCTCAGTTTTCGTCGTCGTCCTCGAGGATTTGAATGAGTTAAAAACACGATGAGAGAAACGACTCATTTAAAGATGCATCGCGGAGCTTTTCTGGTGAAAACAGCGACTTTACATTTATTCAGTCACAGGTTTTAAGAGCGAAAAACCCCTCGAAACACACAGACCTGAGTGTGAGCGGCGTCACCTCTCCACAGATCTGACCTGGACCTCGCTCTGGGGTTTGGTCTCCGTGGAGACAGAAAAGCGTCTGACGGAGCCTCCACCAGAAAAGTCTCGCGGTGCAGCTTTAAAGTGTCTGTTTCCTACGAAGAGGATTCTGATGACATCACAGAGGGGTTTCAGTGTGGCAGGGACTCCGTGTGTGTCTGGGGCTGTGTGTGTCTGGGTCCCTGTGTGTGTGTGTCTGGGTCCCTGTGTGTGTGTGACAGGGTACCTGTGTGTGTGTGTCTGGGTCCCTCTGTGTGTGTGTGTGTTTGGGTCCCTGTGTGTGTATGGGTCCCTGTGTGTGTCTGGGTCCCTGTGTGTGTCTCTTGAGCCTCATTAGTGCCGGTGCCACAGACTGTATAAATAAATGGACAAACAGGAAGTGAACACGGGACGATTCCGGCTCCATCGAGTCACTTTAAACTGAGGTTCCGTGCCCGCTCAGAGGGTCCGTGCCCGCTCAGAGGGTCCGTGCCCGCTCAGAGGGTCCGTGCCTGCTCAGAGGGTCTATGCCCGCTCTTATGCCCGCTCGGAGGGGCTGGCCGTGGCCTCGTCGTTGCTGCTGTCCACCTCGGTCTCCATGGCGCTGTCCTCCTCCAGCTGTTGGCTGGTGAAGTTGGTGATCTCCAGGAAGCCGCTGGGCTCCACCACCACACTGGACTGACTGGAGTCCGGCAGGATGGAGAACTGAGGGATCACCTGGGTCAGAAATATACACGGGGTCAGAAATATGTATGGGGTCAGAAAAACAGGGGGTCAGAAACACAGGGGGTCAGAGACACAGCGGGTCAGAAACACACAGGGCCAGAAACACATGGGGTCAGAAACACACAGGGTCAGAAACACAGGGGGTCAGAAACACAGCGGGTCAGAAACATCACACCTGCACAACCATAGTCCGTATATCTGAGTGACTCAAATGAGGCTCCTGTTGCCGCGGTTACAGGCTCCATATTTGGAAATTCGCCTGCAAGTATCATAGCAACCACATAGCAACCACATAGCAACCACATAGCAACCACATAGCAACCACAAGAGCCAATCACAAGTGAGGAGGTTAAACGTGGTGCCTCCTCAGAGCGGAGACACTCTGGATTTACCTGATTCTGCAGAAGAAGAAGAAACTTTGAGCTTTTAGCATCAAACCTTAAATAGTTTAAGTCACTGATTTATGTTGTTTGTTCTGTTCCGTACGAACAACAATAGAGTCACAATTTAACCAAATTCACTTTACTTTCTGCTCGTTAAATTCTGCTCGTTCAGATTCTAGTAACATTAGATATTGTAACCGAAGAGAACTTACTTAGCAACGAAACGAGCTGTCAATCAAACCTGTTGCTAAGGCTAGGGGGAGGGGCCTCGGGGAATGAAGGCGTCTGATTGGTCCGTTATTTCTGTTCAGATCTTGATTTAGGAACAAAACAGAGAAGTGAAAAGTTCAGGATCCTGTGTGGCGGCTTCAGACGAACAGTTTAAGTCCAGAATGACGAGGCTCAGAGCAGCAGGTACAGACAGAGGGACGACAAGATCCTAATGTGAAGGAGCCCCAAGAGCCTCCTGGAGCACTTCCTGTTTGGCACGCGGCGGGTAACGGGTTAGCGGCTAACGGGTTAGCGGCTAACAGGTTAGCGGCTAACGGGTTAGCGGCTGACGGGTTAGCTTAGTCCACTCAGATATACGGACTTTGGGCACAACGCACAGGTCAGAAACACACAGGTCAGAAACACACAGGTCAGAAACACAGGTCAGAGGAACCCTCCCGGGGGTCAGAGGAACCCTCCCGGGGGTCAGAAGATCCCAGGGGTCAGAGGAACCCTTCCGGGGTCAGAATGTCCGGGGGTCAGAGGAACCTTCCCGGGGTCAGAAGGTCCGGGGGTCAGAGGAACCCTCCCGGGGTCAGAAGGTCCGGGGGTCAGAGGAACCCTCCCGGGGTCAGAAGATCCGGGGGTTCGTGGCGTTACCTCGATCACGTCCATGTCCTCTTTGCTCCTCTGCGCGGCCAGACTCTGCAGGCAGCTGTACTGTGGAGCTTTACTGTGAGAGCTGCTGATGAAGGGCGCCGAGTCCAGGGCCTGGACCTCCAGAGCCTGGACCTCCAGGGCCTGGACCTCCAGGGCCTGGACCTCCAGGCCCTTCCCCAGGGGCCCGCAGTCGCTGGAGGAGTCCACCACCATGGGCTCGATGCTGGGGTCGATCTCCGCCTCCATCATGGAGATCTTCAGGATGTCGGACACGGACTTGTCGGCGGGCGAGGGCCCCGCGCTGGGCTGTGGGAGGAGCTTGGCGGCGGCCTCCCCGCTGGAGTAGGCGGAGCTTGGATGGGGGCTGCCGAAGGTGATCTTTGTGACGGTGGCGCTCTGCGTGATGATGGGCTGAGGACACAGGGTGAGGTTAGGGAGGAGGTGGGACACATGTAAATGGACTCAACTCGTCCATAAACCCAGAGTTTTGTGTTTACACTAAATGGACTAAAGTTGATGTTGGTCAGAACTGAAGCCGAAACATTTCTGACCAAAATAAACTTTTGTCCTGTCAATAAATTAAATTTCTCCTTTGCCGTGAATTCTCCCTGCAGGACTGAGGGTTTTTCAGACTGAACCGCTGTGTCACAAAGAAAACTCTTTTTCAGCAGCAGTTCCACCAAATATTTTACAGCTGATGCTCGATACACTGAACCTCCCAAATATGGGGCTGATCTAAAGGACGTCCGATATATCGGTCTGATCCTGCCGATATTCAGATGAAGTGTGACAAAGTCGAAACCCTCAGGACTCACATTCTGTCACGTGGTTTAGTTCTGTGATCTAAAGTATTGAACAAAGGTCTGAGCCGTTTGTTCAGATGAACCAGGACGAGTCCCACAGAAACAAACAGCAGCTGGATTCAAGCGAAATCACCTACGGGCGACTCTCTGGAGCCAAAAGACTGAAGCCAAAGAGCCAAAGAACCACAGGGCCAAAGAACCTAAGAGCCACAGGGCCAAAGAACCTAAGAGCCACAGAGCCAAAGAACCTAAGAGCCACAGGGCCAAAGAACCTAAGAGCCACAGGGCCAAAGAACCTAAGAGCCACAGGGCCACAGGGCCAAAGAACCTAAGAGCCACAGAGCCACAGGGCCAAAGAACCTAAGAGCCACAGAGCCACAGAGCCACAGGGCCAAAGAACCTAAGAGCCACAGGGCCAAAGAACCTAAGAGCCACAGAGCCAAAGAACCCAAGAGCCACAGGGCCAAAGAACCTAAGAGCCACAGGGCCAAAGAACCTAAGAGCCACAGGGCCAAAGAACCTAAGAGCCACAGAGCCAAAGAACCTAAGAGCCACAGAGCCAAAGAACCTAAGAGCCACAGAGCCAAAGAACCTAAGAGCCACAGGGCCAAAGAACCTAAGAGCCACAGGGCCAAAGAACCTAAGAGCCACAGGGCCACAGGGCCAAAGAACCTAAGAGCCACAGGGCCAAAGAACCTAAGAGCCACAGAGCCAAAGAACCTAAGAGCCACAGGGCCAAAGAACCTAAGAGCCACAGGGCCAAAGAACCTAAGAGCCACAGGGCCAAAGAACCTAAGAGCCACAGGGCCAAAGAACCTAAGAGCCACAGGGCCAAAGAACCTAAGAGCCACAGGGCCAAAGAACCTAAGAGCCACTGTCCAACCACAAGAGACAGAACCTTTCCTTCCCTCAGAAAGTTCTGAACATATTTCTGAGCCTCTGTGTCCACAACAGCTGAAAAAGTTAATTCTCACACACATGGAAAATGACACATCTTGGTGTGTGTAATTGTGCATCTCTTTCTATTTTTATTTAAAGGTTTATTTCAGTCCAAATGAACAAATCCAAATGTAATTTCCACCCTGGAAATGCAGAAGTGCTGTGGCTCTGGCCGTGGTCCTGACAGGAGCTGTTTCCAGGACTGGACCAGGAAAGTCATGGAGCCACTGCACTTTTTTTGTTTTTAGGGCAATAAGGAGATTTTTAATTTACTTACAGACTTGAGATTTTGCATTTTTGTAGCTCAGGCCCTAAATTAAGCATTTTTATGTCCAAAAAGTTGTTTCTACATGTTTGCTGTGGGTTTTGTATAAAATAGTGAATTATATTTTCAGATTTTTTCTCTATTTCTGGTCCTGTAGCTTTTCTCACAGCCTCAGAACTACAGCAGCAGATTGTGAAATAACAGAGTGAATGAAACGTCTGAACCAAAACCGAACTCCAGGTGAGTTTGTGAGCAGGTTTAGAACATCAGACGTTCCCTGGAGCGTGTCCGGCTCACCTGGCTGACCGCCGCCGCCGCCGCCGCCGTGGTCTTGTCCGAGGTGACCGGGTGGTGCGCCTGCAGCGGGGGCGGGTGGGAGATGTCGACGCGGTGGGGCCGGTGGGTGGAGGTGGGGGCGTGCTGGAGTTTGGGCAGTTGGGGCGTGAGCGGCGGTTTGGTGGGGGTCCCGGGGGCGGACCCCTTGGCGGCGGCGGCGGCGGCTCCGTCTTTGGGGCTGTGGGAGGGCATCTGGGGCGACTCTCTCAGTTTGGGGGGTTTCTTGGCGAGCGGCGGCGTGGCGGGGGTGAGCTGCGGCGGCGGGTGGGGGTCCGGCTGGGCGGGGGTCTGGCCGGAGCGGTAGAACAGGCCGGTCTGAGGGTCCAGAGTGTCGCCCTCCACCTCGCTCAGCTCCACCGCGGCCGCCTCGCTCTTCCCGCCCTCCGACACCTGTGGGGGGCAAACGCACGGCTTTACTTTGGTCCTACATGAGGGGCTACGGTGCAATGTGCAGCTGTTACCACGGCGACGCAACCCACACACTCACCACGTTTACCATGTTTTTCAGACTATAAGTCGCACCAGCCAAAAGACGCACAATGAAGAGAAAAAACATGTGTAAGTCGCACTTTTTTGGGGGAAATTTCTTTTATAAAATCAGAGCCCGAGAACCGACATTTCATGTGGAAAGGCGACTTCTAGAAGTTCTAGTGATAAAAGCAACTGAACAGAGAAGAATCTGTGCGTCATTCGTGTGTTTGTTTTTCACTATAGAACCAAAAATATGAAAACGAATAAATAACTCTTTTCTTTATTATTTGTCTCTAAAACCAAAATGAAAAAACAATCAAACAATCGATTTGTTTTTTCATTTCTGATTCATATATAACATTCATATATATGGACTATGGGCTCAGTGTGAAAAATGTGATATATAAGTTGCACCTGAGGATAAGTCGCACCACCCAAACCCTGAAGAAATACAGTACATGGCAGCTCAAAATAATTTAATTCTGCTTTAAAAAGATCGTGTGAACACTTAAGTCCCAATGAAAACGGCAAAAGGAGAAATTCAAATTGTCAACTGGACTTAATAGAATTCTATTCCGATTCTCAAGATTCAGAATCGATTATCACGATCTGATCTGGATTTGGGTCCGTGTTATTAGAACTGTTCCCGAGCTGTTCCTGAGCTGTTCCCGAGCTGTTCCCGAGCTGTTCCCGAGCTGTTCCTGAGCTGTTCCTGAGCTGTTCCTGAACTGTTCCTGAGCTGTTCCTGAGCTGTTCCTGAGCTGTTCCCGAGCTGTTCCTGAGCTGTTCCTGAGCTGTTCCTGAGCTGTTCCTGAGCTGTTCCTGAGCTGTTCCTGAGCTGTTCCTGAACTGTTCCTGAGCTGTTCCTGAGCTGTTCCTGAGCTGTTCCTGAGCTGTTCCTGAACTGTTCCTGAGCTGTTCCTGAGCTGTTCCCGAGCTGTTCCCGAACTGTTCCCGAGCTGTTCCCGAACTGTTCCTGAGCTGTTCCTGAGCTGTTCCTGAGCTGTTCCTGAGCTGTTCCTGAGCTGTTCCTGAGCTGTTCCTGAGCTGTTCCTGAGCTGTTCCTGAGCTGTTCCTGAACTGTTCCTGAGCTGTTCCTGAGCTGTTCCTGAGCTGTTCCGGAGGTCGCTCGTGTTTCCGCTGTTCTTCACCTCCGTTTGGCCTCAAATCTCTTTGCTTCTGTCAGACGCGTCTTTGTCTTTATCGTTTCTGAAGCTGAAATGTTTCCAGTCGGAGCTTTGAGTGTTTCAGCATCTTCAGATCCGGGACTTGGCTCACGCTGCCGCTCGTGTTCACCTGGGAAAATGTGTTCAAACTGAGATCGATCTTTGGACGTACGAATCGATCTTAAGGAGTTAATCCTTGTTTCAGAATTGGAAAATCTATTTTTTCAACACGGCCTAAACTGGACGAAAGTTTAGTTTAGTTGAATACAGCGTGTTAGTCGCAGCTGCTCAACGTTTTCAACCAAAATAAACTTTTGCCCAGGTGATTTTTGAATTTCTCCTTTTGCCATGAATTCTCCTTGAACGACTGAGGGATTTTCCACATCCTAAAGACTGATTCTTGTGAATCAAACTTAATCCTGAAGTCAGTGGGTTTATTCTGATTTTAAAGCCGAATGAATTTCTTCCTGGATCCTGTAAACGTTTCTTCTTCTTCACAATAATCCCGGTGGTTGGTGCTCGTTGGCTCGTCCTTCGATCCGGCTCCTCCAGTCGTCTCTTGGGACTTTCCTCCACGTCTCTTTGGATTTGTGAGCGGGATGTGGGAGTGGGCTGAGGTGTGGCAGCCTCACACTCAGTTTGTCTTCTTCCTCCTTCTCCCACACTCTTCCCTTCTCCTCCTCAGCTCACAGACGTGAAGTGTGAGGACAGAATTCTCCAGCTGCTGCTTCATTATCATCAGAACCACTGCGGGAAAAGTTCTGATCGTGTTTGTGTCGGCGGCGAAACGACAAACCGAGACGACAGAAAAGCCGGAGCAGCTGAAGTGTGGGTTTTCTTCCCAAAGACGGAAATACGTTTGTGTCGCTGTCCAATCAGAACCTTCCCCACTACAGACACTGAGAACTATTAAATAAAGACCATTTAACCTGTTTAATTCAGAACAACTCATTCAGAATAAAAAAAACATCATGTAAACGTGGCCATTAGATGGTCTGAAAACTCAAAAACATGAATTGAAAGTGATCTAAAGAGCAGATTTAGATTTTCCTGTGAACCATGAACACTTCTGTGAGTCAGTCCAATCACTTCTGGAGTTTATCTTGAGCTTTTGCCCTTTGTTGGCAGTGTTTGGTGTGAAACGCGTTGCAGTTTCGAGCAGCTGTCTCGGTCTTGTTTACAGCGGCCGTATTTGGACAGGAGGAAGTCTGGTGAACGTTGCATCATGGGGAAATGAGTGGCTCCATTGTTGTGGTTCAAACAGGTTCCACAGATATCTTTAGATTCTTTAGAAAGGAAGAAACCCCCTCCCACACATGTGGCCTTTGACTGTGGCCGTATCAGAAGCTTTGGGACTCGCTCCAAATGTGGATGTGGAACATGATACAGACTCACCTCGTGTCACCTGTGAGGACGACGAAACGGAACTGCTCTACAATTACTCTTTATTACCACACAATCATTCCTGTTTATTACCAGCCAACAAAGGCAAATTCTCAAATATAAAACCCTCGTTCCAAATTTATCTTAAAGAATTTTTGCACTTTAAGAGAACTTTGTGTCGTATTAAATCTAAACACGCTCTTATAATTAATCATTTTATGCAGTCAGGTGGATAACGCCTCTTGCACTGTATTTATGTAGTTTATTATTGAAAAAAAAGATTTAAAATAAAGGAAAAAAACATATGTTGATAATTTAACACTCGTCCACGACTCAGAGGAACATGTTTCTATAACCGCAGAACTTTGTGACGGTAAAAGACAGAAACGTCCTTTTCCCCTCTGAAAGTGCAGACATAGAGGTTTCCGTACATTTCTGCGGCTTTATCCTACGTCACACTCACGCTGTGTGATGACGGGAGCAAAACGAGTGTCCAACAGGAACTTTGTTTTCCCCAAACTCATGCGCTCCGTCCATTTTGATGGAGCCAAACTTTGCCAAAGAGTGAAGTGAGTCAAGATGGTCGACTCCTCTGACTGTGTGTGTTTATAACGAGGGAAAAAGTCGCTCTAAGTGGAGTTAATTCTCACACACATGGAAAATGACACATCTTGGTGTGTGTAATTGTGCATCTCTTTCTATTTTTATTTAAAGGTTTATTTCAGTCCAGATGAACAAATCCAAATGTAATTTCCACCCTGGAAATGCAGAAGTGCTGTGGCTCTGGCCCTGGACCTGACAGGAGCTGTTTCCAGGACTGGACCAGGAAAGTCATGGAGCCACTGCACTTTTTTGGTTTTTAGGGCAATAAGGAGATTTTTAATTTACTTACAGACTTGAGATTTTGCATTTTTGTAGCTCAGGCCCTAAATTAAGCATTTGTATGTCCATAAAGTTGTTTATTTCTGGTCCTGTAGCTTTTATCACCGCCTCATGACTAGAGGTGGCACGGTATATGTATTCGTATTGAACTGTCGAGGGTCACGGTTCGGTGCATTTTGATGGAGAATATACGGTACAAAAGTTTAATATTGACCTGACCACAGGACTTTCCTTTTGCGACGGTTTCCTTAACCACTGCCATGAGCCCTGATTGGTCCATGAACATGTGGACATGTCTGGACTGGTCTCGCGAGCAAACTCCGCCTTCAAATACAAAAGTGCTGCTGTTGCTGCTGTTAGGTCGTTGTGAGAGGGTGAAAGACGATGGCGAGTAATTCAAGCCCGGAGTTAGAAGACCCACCACCATCATTTAAGTCGGTGGTGTGGGCAGGGCTCTACACTGCGCCCATTTCACTCGCATTTGCGAGGAAATATTTCGTCGTGCGAACGAGAAAAACAAAACAGTCTCACCTGTGCGATGCTTCTGCAGCACAATAAGGAGCTGCGCACAGATGTAACGTGACGAGTTAAACGTTCTACATGTGTCAAACATTAGGGGCGCACTCACACTAGGACTTCAGAATCGTGCCCAAGCCTGGAGCCCCTAAAGTGCCGCACGCTTTCCCAGCGCGAGCGTAACCGAACCGAGCCCGCGCACGACTCCAGCGTACGAGCTCCGTGTGTGCGGCGATATCACTCATAGAACAAACTCCGCTTGAAAACACACCCACACCCCTTAAACGAGGCGCTGCAGCAGGACCCACACCTGTCCCACCGCAGCAGGACCCACACCTGTCCCACCGCAGCAGGACCCACACCTGTCCCACCGCAGCAGGACCCACACCTGTCCCACTCACAGCAGGACCCACACCTGACCCACTCACAGCAGGACCCACACCTGTCCCACCGCAGCAGGACCCACACCTGACCCACTCACAGCAGGACCCACACCTGACCCACTCACAGCAGGACCCACACCTGTCCCACCGCAGCAGGACCCACACCTGTCCCACTCACAGCAGGACCCACACCTGACCCACTCACAGCAGGACCCACACCTGTCCCACCGCAGCAGGACCCACACCTGTCCCACCGCAGCAGGACCCACACCTGTCCCACTCACAGCAGGACCCACACCTGTCCCACTCACAGCAGGACCCACACCTGTCCCACTCACAGCAGGACCCACACCTGTCCCACTCACAGCAGGACCCACACCTGTCCCACTCACAGCAGGACCCACACCTGACCCACTCACAGCAGGACCCACACCTGTCCCACCGCAGCAGGACCCACACCTGTCCCACCGCAGCAGGACCCACACCTGTCCCACCGCAGCAGGACCCACACCTGTCCCACCGCAGCAGGACCCACACCTGTCCCACCGCAGCAGGACCCACACCTGTCCCACCGCAGCAGGACCCACACCTGTCCCACTCACAGCAGGACCCACACCTGTCCCACTCACAGCAGGACCCACACCTGTCCCACTCACAGCAGGACCCACACCTGTCCCACTCACAGCAGGACCCACACCTGTCCCACTCACAGCAGGACCCACACCTGTCCCACTCACAGCAGGACCCACACCTGTCCCACTCACAGACCCCCGTGTGCCACTTCCTCCTCCGCTAAAGCGAGAGCTTTGTCTTGGTTTTGTCTCGGACTCGAGCGCATTTGGACTCAGTCTCGTCACGGACTCAAGGT
>CM060664.1:1253589-1303589 GCA_030686955.1 Odontamblyopus rebecca
ACACAGGTCCAACAGTCTGAAGTGTCCCTGTCGCTCTGTGGAGCGTCTGGTCATGTTTTTCTCTGGTAAATCTGTCTGTAAAAAAGGAGAAACATTCTTCAGGAAGAATTTATCCACAACGATCGAGGGAAGAAAGACAAAAACTTAAAGGAAACAACAACGAGCATCAGTGAAACGACTGAGCAGCACCAACGTTCTGGTCCTGGAGGAAACAGAAGGAACCTGTTCAGATTCTACAATGAGAATAAAAACTCCATTTCCTGATGTGGATCTGAGCTCAGATTTGTGCAGCTGAATGTGACACTAGAGTGAGCAGATTTTCAAATAAAAACACTCGGTTTGTGGTGGTTGGTAAAAATAGTGAATGGAGTGCAGAATTAAAGGTGTATTCACTCCTTCTTTACCTGGTCCGTTTAAAACGAACCCGAGTTTGTTTGCTCCTTTGGTTCAGACGTTTTCGTTCTGGTGTGAATAAAAACCACTGAACTCTGTTCCGGGACCAGCAGTCTGAGACCCGGCTGAAGAGTGTCGGTGCCACACGGACCCCGGTGCTGCTGGGTGCCACGCGGACCCCGGTGCGGTTCGGCGCCACGCGGACCCCGGTGCTGTTCGGCGCCACGCGGACCCCGGTGCTGCTGGGTGCCACGCGGACCCCGGTGCTGCTCGGCGCCACGCGGACCCCGGTGCGGTTCGGTGCCACGCGGACCCCGGTGCGGTTCGGTGCCACGCGGACCCCGGTGCGGTTCGGTGCCACGCGGACCCCGGTGCGGTTCGGTGCCACGCGGACCCCGGTGCGGTTCGGTGCCACGCGGACCCCGGTGCGGTTCGGCGCCACGCGGACCCCGGTGCTGTTCGGCGCCACGCGGACCCCGGTGCGGTTCGGCGCCACGCGGACCCCGGTGCGGTTCGGCGCCACGCGGACCCCGGTGCGGTTCGGCGCCACGCGGACCCCGGTGCTGTTCGGCGCCACGCGGACCCCGGTGCGGTTCGGCGCCACGCGGACCCCGGTGCGGTTCGGCGCCACGCGGACCCCGGTGCGGTTCGGCGCCACGCGGACCCCGGTGCGGTTCGGCGCCACGCGGACCCCGGTGCGGTTCGGCGCCACGCGGACCCCGGTGCGGTTCGGTGCCACGCGGACCCCGGTGCGGTTCGGTGCCACGCGGACCCCGGTGCGGTTCGGTGCCACGCGGACCCCGGTGCGGTGTGTGTTTTGTACCTAACGAGCTCCCGTCGTATGTGGAGCATTCTGGGAAACAGAGTTGACCTGAGACCAGAGAACGGCTCTTCCTGCTCAAACGTCTGCGCCTGTAAAATCCAAATCGCTGTGATGACAAAAACAACACGTGAAATTGCCCTGATTCTGTCCTTACACTTCACGCTGCTCATTTCTGTCCAGTGTCTGGACGATCTCAGCACATGTGGTTTTGTTTACAGAGTTTGGTCACTTACAAAAATGTACAATGTGAACCGCACCAAAATAAAAAATAATCTAAATTTGGTCCGACCCAGAGCGAGTGAACTATCGGATTTCCTGGTGTCAAAACTGTTCTGCACCCTAACAAGAGCCAGGATCGTCACATTTTCTTTGTGGTTTGGTCGTTTTGAATCCGTTTTTCTGTATTTTAACAAAACAAATGACAGTTTCTGCCTCTTTACTGTTGGCAGGATCAGATTTGTCAAATTTGTGGTTTTGTATAAATCTGCAGAGACAGGGACACACAGGGCTCAGGACTGGGACGTCCTAGAGGCTCATCTTCAGGACCATAACATTTACACACACATTTACCAGAGAAAAACAGAACAGAAGCTCCACAGCCCCACAGCGGGACTCTTCAGACTGTGGGGAACAGCTCTACTGAAGCAGCAGATTGAAATACTCCATGAAAATCCCGTCTGGACACAAACCTGCAGCGAGCGCCTCTGCACCGGGCTCTCCCTCTGCGCCCGGCTCCCCCTCGGCCCCTGCGCCTCCCTCCGCGGCGCTGGAGGTGGCGGAGGAGGCGGCGGCGGTGGAGGAGGCGGCGGCAGCTCGGGGGGCCTCCGGGGGGCTCCTCTTGTCCGGGGGCAGCTGCAGGGGCACTGCCATCTGGCTCAGGTCGATGTGCTGCCTCAGCTTGGCCTCGCCCTTCTCCTTCACTGCAGCCACAGCACAAACATCAGCACCCTTCTGCACATTCAGCCTCCGGAAGCATTTTTACAGCAGAAAGCCGCAGATTCACACAAAATATTGCAATAAATCCGGTTCGGTGAGATGTTTATGGTGTAAATCTGGTCCAGAGATTTGGATTTCGTTCCGTCCCTCATGACAGTAAATGTTGCACCAAATGACTGAAGCGTTTTAGAGTCAGTCTGTTCTTCTGGAGAATATCGGAATATCGTGAACTTTCCCACAATATCGGGATAAATATCGTACAGTGAGGTTCAGACCAGAGTCCTACACTGGGCCATTTTTGGAGATCCGCAGCCGCCCGTAAACCCGTGATCACATAAGTTAAATCTGCAGCTGTCCGGAGCTGTTAACATTCCCCCCGTTACGCTGCCCGTGATAAATCCCACACGGATTAGAAGCGTTGGAACTGATGCACTTTATTTTCTTCAATGCATCTCAACGAACAAACAGCAATAGCAGGAAACAACGAAAAAAACAACCGATGTCAGTTTAACACAAAGTAAAAGCCTGAATTTGACGTAACCGAGGTCCCTGCAGGAACAGTGTCGTCCTCAGGGTTCAGCTCGGTTCTGTGTTCTTCTCAAATCCGGCAGAGGAAAAGTGTCTCTCTGCAGCTCTGGATGCAGGATTGAGATCACACCACCCGACCCGCCTGTGCGTGATCACCACCCGCCCGGAAAACTCAGTTAAAACACGCCCGTTTCAGCAGCTATTAGCGAGCGCCTGTCCCGGTGCAGGACTCAGACCGTCACCATATCGTATCGAGACATATCGGTACAGCCCTACTTGCTTTTAAAAGTGCTTTGTACGTAAAGATTTATTATTATTATTATTAGCAGGAGGGGGCGTGGACCTTCCACAGCCTCACTCCTGATTGGCTCTTTGGTTTCACGGTGAGATTTCCAAATATGGTCCTTGTAACTGCTGCTGGCCTCGCTGAGCTTCGTTTGGCTGGAGCTGCCTCAGGACACTTCATACGGGTCATGATTTATAGATGTAAATATGTCGCTTGATGTAAATAACTTTTGAGAGAACTATTTTTATCTTTTATCTCATTGTATTTATCTGATCTTATTCTTGAAAACTCGATTCTCACGACAGGCTCTTGGTCGGTGCATCTGGAACCAAGAAAATTTCCCCTGGGGGATGAATAAAAGTGATTCTGAGATTCTTCTTTTTCCTTTCATTGTTTATGTGGAACTCAAAAAGTTTTCCAGTGAATTTAAAGAGGAACCTGAGAGGAACATTTAATCCTGAAGTGAAAATGCCGCTTCCTCTCGTGGTGTTTGCAGAAGTGTTTGTCAGAGCCGCCTCTGCACTCGGGCCTGTGCCACTGAACCTGTCCTACAGGTCCTGTCCCTTTCAAGTGGTGTCAGGTGTGCTCCTGCCGCACACCAGAGCATCTCACAGTCTGTGCAGAGCCTCCACACGGGAGCTCAGACCGTTCACAATCATTTAGACCTGGAATAAGAGCGGGAGTTTCACGTGAATGTGACAAAAGTGAATGGTCTTAAACGGCCACATGACACGAGCTTCTGATCCTCCTCACAAACAAACCTCACTGTGTTTTCTTACTCAGACATGTAAATGGCCACGTTTACATGATGGTTTTTTATTCTGAATGAGTTGTTCTGAATTAAACAGGTCAAATGGTCTTTATTTAATAGTTCTCAGCGTTTGGGGGTGGGGAGGTTCTGATTGGACAGCGACACAAACGTATTTCCGTCTTTGGGAAGAAAACCCACACTCAGCCCACTCCCACATCCCGCTCACAAATCCACAGAGACGTGGAGGAAAGTCCCGAGAGACGACTGGAGGAGCCGGATCGTCCGGATCAGAAGGACGAGCCAACGAGCACCAACCACCGGGATTATTGTGAAGAAGAAGAAACGTTTACAGGATCCAGGAAGAAATTCATTCAGCTTTAAAATCAGAATAAACCCACTGACTTCAGGATTAAGTTTGATTCACAAGAATCAGTTTCAGCAGAATTAAGAGTTTACAGGGACTTTTTAAAGAGGAGCTCAGATTCAGAATTAAATCATTTTTATTTGTTTCTCTCATGTAAACGTGTCAAATGAAAGAAAACACAGCTCCAGGTGTGTTTTTGAGGACATGAGGACATTATACTCATGGATTAAGGCTCACAGGAGTGCGTTTGTGCTCGGGGCTCTGACCTGCGCTCTGCTGCAGCTCCAGCAGGGCCTTGATGGTGGAGGTGGCCGACTGAGCCTCTGAGGACAGCTCCTGGTAGATGATGGTGGGGCTGGACTCCACGGACACCTCCTGCTCCGTCCACTCCGCCTCACGGGACGAGACCATGTGGACCACGGCCTGGGCCTCTGCAGACGCCAGAGAGCCCAGAGTCACACACTGTGGACACACTATAACCCCGATAACCTGATAACCCCATAACCCGATAACCCCATAACCCGATAACCCCATAACCCGATAACCCCATAACCCGATAACCCCGATAAACCCATAACCTGATAACCCGATAACCCCATAACCTGATAACCCGATAACCCCATAACCTGATAAACCCATAACCTGATAACCCGATAAACCCATAACCTGATAAACCCATAACCTGATAACCCCATAACCCGTGCCAAACAGGAAGTGCACCCGCTCTGTCCTCTCTCTCCTGCTGCAGTAAACCTCGTCATTTTGGTCTTAACCTGTTTAACCTGTGGCCTCATTCTGTGCAGCAGTGACACAAACCCACAGGTCACAGCTTAGAAAACCTCAGACCCACAGGTTTGTGTGACGCATCATTTTAAAGCTCAGACCTTCTAGTTTCTGTAGATCTGCAGATGAAGACTGTGAGTGCAGCTCACTTACAGCACACACACATTCAGACTGAGTGCAGCTCACTTACAGCACACACACATTCAGACTGTGAGTGCAGCTCACTTACAGCACACACACATTCAGACTGTGAGTGCAGCTCACTCACAGCACACACACATTCAGACTGTGAGTGCAGCTCACTCACAGCACACACACATTCAAACAGGTCCAACAACTGAATATTTTTATCTCTGAAAAAAAAAAACCTAAATAATAAAGGCTGTGACTTGGGCAAACTTCATCCTGGGCCTGTGTGGCTCACTACACTCACTGCTGAAGCTGTGTCAGACTCTGGGCCTCAGGGTTTGGAGCTGTGGCCCTTTGTGTAAAAATATGACAATCACTTTGTGGAAGAACCGATGACTGAAGCTTTTGCCGTGGACAGTGGGACAGGCACATGTGTAAAGAGGCTGAGCTCCTCCTGTTCACCGGGCTGTGCCTGCTGCACCGAACCCCGGATCATCTCAGGGAGGGTCTCATTTTGAAGAGGAGAGTGTGAGGAAAACAAACAGACCCCACAGCACCAACAGAAGTGAAAGATAAACTCAGAGAAAGGATGGAAAGAGTACGACATATGTTTTCATGCGTCGTTCATCCATTCAGACAAACACGTCTTTCTGGATTATTTCCCCACATGGAAAACACCTGGATGTTCTTTTTCTGTGACTGTTCTGGACTAACTGAGCTCAGCTGTTCTGGACTGAAACAGTTTTGGACAGAAGCGGCTCAAAGGTCAGAAATGTGCATTGTTGGTTTGATTCTTTTGGGGAGTTCTAAGTTCTTGCTCTTTGGCTGCAGCATAAATGATCTGGTTGTTTTAATGTTGATTTTGGTTATGTTGGTTTGAATTACACCTGAAGTCGTCATCCGCGTGTTTCCAAACGTCCTCTGGGAAAACGGACCTGGCTCTAAATTGTCTCCCCGCCTCGATGAGCCTCATGTGACTGGAGCTGTGGCTGACCTCAGGACGTGTGTGTGCACAGTGTGAGTGAGACGCCTGCAGGCCTCATTTCCATACACAGGATTTCAGTCCGTTTCACTTTCTCTTGGGCCTGTGTGGATTTTCCCAGAGTTCCCGGAGCTGCAGAGTTTCAGTCATGACCAAAGGTTCGTCTAATCAGATTTTATAATCAAATTCATTTCCCTGAGGAGGCGCAGGGACTTTCTGCTCCGAGGCGGAGGCAGAGTTTACACCAGGACTTCAACAAACAGGTTTAAGCCATAATCCTCAAACCATCAAACATTAAAATAACAAAGAGACCAAAAGTCCCAAAGAAGAAGAGCACAGGACCAAGAACTAAACCAGGACTAAACCAGGACTAAACCAGGACTAAACCAGGACTAAACCAGGACTAAACCAGAACTAAACCAGGTCTAAACCAGGACTAAACCAGGACTAAACCAGGACTAAACCAGGACTAAACCAGGTCTAAACCAGAACTAAACCAGGTCTAAACCAGGACTAAACCAGAACTAAACCAGGTCTAAACCAGGACTAAACCAGGTCTAAACCAGGACTAAACCAGGACTAAACCAGAACTAAACCAGGTCTAAACCAGAACTAAACCAGGTCTAAACCAGGACTAAACCAGAACTAAACCAGAACTAAACCAGAACTAAACCAGGTCTAAACCAGAACTAAACCAGAACTAAACCAGAACTAAACCAGGGCTAAACCAGAACTAAAGCAGGTCTAAATCCAGACTAAACCAGAACTAAACCAGGTCTAAACCAGAACTAAACCAGGTCTAAACCAGGACTAAACCAGAACTAAACCAGGACTAAACCAGGACTAAACCAGAACTAAACCAGGTCTAAACCAGGACTAAACCAGAACTAAACCAGGTCTAAACCAGGACTAAACCAGGACTAAACCAGGACTAAACCAGGACTAAACCAGAACTAAACCAGGTCTAAACCAGAACTAAACCAGGTCTAAACCAGGACTAAACCAGAACTAAACCAGGTCTAAACCAGGACTAAACCAGGACTAAACCAGGACTAAACCAGAACTAAACCAGGTCTAAACCAGGACTAAACCAGAACTAAACCAGGTCTAAACCAGGACTAAACCAGAACTAAACCAGGTCTAAACCAGGACTAAACCAGGACTAAACCAGGACTAAACCAGGACTAAACCAGAACTAAACCAGGACTAAACCAGGACTAAACCAGGTCTAAACCAGGACTAAACCAGGACTAAACCAGGTCTAAACCAGGACTAAAACAGGACTAAACCAGGACTAAACCAGGACTAAAACAGGTCTAAACCAGAACTAAACCAGAACTAAACCAGGACTAAACCAGGACTAAACCAGGTCTAAACCAGGACTAAACCAGAACTAAACCAGGTCTAAAACAGGACTAAACCAGGTCTAAAACAGGACTAAACCAGGTCTAAACCAGGACTAAACCAGAACTAAACGAGGTCTAAACCAGGACTAAACCAGAACTAAACCAGGACTAAAACAGGTCTAAACCAGGACTAAACCAGAACTAAACCAGGTCTAAAACAGGACTAAACCAGGTCTAAAACAGGACTAAACCAGGTCTAAACCAGGTCTAAACCAGAACTAAACCAGGTCTAAACCAGGACTAAACCAGGACTAAACCAGGACTAAACCAGGTCTAAACCAGGACTAAACCAGAACTAAACCAGGTCTAAACCAGGTCTAAACCAGGTTTAAACCAGGTCTAAACCAGGACTAAACCAGGTCTAAACCAGGACTAAACCAGGTCTAAACCAGGTCTAAACCAGGTCTAAACCAGGTCTAAACCAGGTCTAAACCAGGACTAAAACAGGTCTAAACCATGACTAAACCAGAACTAAACCAGGTCTAAACCAGGTCTAAACCAGGTTTAAACCAGGTCTAAACCAGGTCTAAAGCAGGACTAAACCAGGTCTAAACCAGGTCTAAACCAGGACTAAACCAGGACTAAACCAGGTCTAAACCAGGACTAAACCAGGACTAAACGAAGACTAAACGAGGACTAAACCAGGTCTAAACCAGGACTAAAACAGGACTAAAACAGGACTAAACCAGGTCTAAACCAGGTCTAAACCAGGACTAAACCAGGTCTAAACCAGGACTAAACCAGGTCTAAACCAGGTCTAAACCAGGACTAAACCAGGTCTAAACCAGGTCTAAACCAGGTTTAAACCAGGTCTAAACCAGGACTAAAACAGGTCTAAACCAGGACTAAACCAGGACTAAACCAGGTCTAAACCAGGACTGAACCTGATAAATCCCTTGTAAAACAGCTGTTCTGACTGTGAGCAGAGTCGCCTCTCCACAGATCTGACCTGGAACCTGGTGCGGTTTGGTCTCTGTGACGATAGAAAGCTTTAATGCCGTACTGCGGAACATTCTGTACAAAGCAATAACATCTCCGACGACAGAGAAGTTACGTAATGCAGCTTTCAGTTTGCGTCATGGTTTTCTGAGTACGATAATGTTGTCAAAGCTGTATTTTACTTTCACTTTCTGTTCCCTCCTGGATTTCCCCTTCACACACACACACTGTACACACACACACACACACACACACTGTCCACACACACACTGTACACACACACACATACACACTATACACACACACTGTACACACACATACACACACACACTGTCCACACACATTGTACACACACACTGTCCACACACACACACACACACACACACACATACACACACTGTACACACACATACACACACACATACACACACTGTACACACACATACACACACTGTACACACACATACACACACACACTGTACACACACTGTACACACACACACACACACTGTACACACACATACACTGTACACACACACACACATACACACACACATACACACTCATACACACACTGTACACACACATACACACACTGTACACACACACTGTACACACACATACACACACTGTACACACACACAGACACACACACTGTACACACACTGTACACACACACACTGTACACACACTGTACACACATACACACTGTACACACACAAACACAAACACAGAGGAACCTGAGCTCACACTCAGGTGTTCGGGTATTTCCTCGTGTCTCTGCGGTTTGTCGTGTGAACAGAAAACACAAACAAACCAGATTAATGTTGGACAGTTTGGGGTTTTTTGTGTCAGATGTCCTCCCAGCGTCTGCAGTGATGTGTGTGTAACCTCACCTATGGTCCTGGTTTAGTCCTGGTTTAGTCCTGGTTTAGTCCTGGTTTAGTCCTGGTTTAATACTGGTTCAGTCCTGGTTTAGTCCTGGTTTAGTCCTGGTTTAGTCCTGATTTAGTCCTGGTTTAGTCCTGGTTTAGACCTGGTTTAGATCTGGTTTAGTCCTGGTTTAATACTGGTTCAGTCCTGGTTTAGTCCTGGTTTAATACTGGTTCAGTCCTGGTTTAGTCCTGGTTTAGATCTGGTTTAGTCCTGGTTTAATACTGGTTCAGTCCTGGTTTAGTCCTGATTTAGTCCTGGTTTAGTCCTGGTTTAGTCCTGGTTTAGTCCTGGTTCAGTCCCGGTTTAGTCCCAGTTTAATACTGGTTTAGTCCTGGTTTAGTCCTGGTTCAGTCCTGGTTTAGTCCTGGTTTAGACCTGGTTTAGTCCTGGTTTAGTCCTGGTTTAGTCCTGGTTTAGTCCTGGTTCAGTCTTGGTTCAGTCCTGGTTTAGTCCTGGTTTAGTCCTGGTTCAGACCTGGTTCAGACCTGGTTCAGTCCTGGGCTCTAGCGGGTCAGGTTCTGCCCGTGTTCCATACGGTCTGTGGTTCTGTGGCTCTGGTGCGTTACCTTGGGCCCCTCCCTGCGGCGCCTCGGCCAGCAGGGCGGCGCTCTCGTACGCTGCGGCCCCGGGCTCCTCCCTGGGGCCCGCGTCCTGAGGGGCCCCGGGGTCGGCGCAGGCCCGGACGTGCTGCAGCGTCTCCGTCACCAGCTGCCGCGCCTGCTCGCTCACCACGGCCGCCTGGAACACCGGCTTCGGCTTGATCAGCACCTGGGACAGCGCCGGGAACACACAAGTTACGATATATACGCCGATACACAGCACGATACGATATATACGCCGATACAGAGGCCACGATACGATATATACGCGATAAACAGCACGATACGATATATACGCCGATACAGAGGCCACGATACGATATATACGCCGATAAACAGCACGATACGATATATACACCGATACAGAGGCCACGATACAATATATACGCCAATACACAGCACGATACGATATATACGCGATACACAGCACGATACGATATATATGGCGATACACAGCACGATACGATATATACACCGATACAGAGGCCACGATACGATATATACGGCGATACAGAGGCCACGATACAATATATACGCCGATACAGAGGCCACGATACGATATATACGCCGATACACAGCACGATACGATATATACGCCGATACAGAGGCCACGATACGATATATACGCCGATACACAGCACGATACGATATATACGGCGATACAGAGGCCACGATACGATATATACGGCGATACACAGCACGATACGATATATACGCCGATACAGAGGCCACGATACGATATATACGCCGATACACAGCACGATACGATACATACACCGATACACAGCATGATACGATATATACGCCGATACAGAGGCCACGATACGATATATACGCCGATACAGAGGCCACGATACGATATATACGCCGATACAGAGGCCACGATACGATATATACGCCGATACACAGCACGATACGATATATACGCCAATACACAGCACGATACGATATATACGCCGATACAGAGGCCACGATACGATATATACGTCCGATACAGAGGCGATACGATATATACGGCGATACAGAGGCCATGATACAATATATATGCCGATACACAGCACGATACGATATATACGCCGATACAGAGGCCACGCGATATATATACGCCGATACAGAGGCCACGCGATACGATATATACGCCGATACACAGCACGATACGATATATACGGCGATACACAGCACGATACGATATATACGCCGATACACAGCACGATACGATATATACGCCGATACAGAGGCCACGATACGATATATACGCCGATACACAGCACGATACGATATATACACCGATACACAGCACGATACGATATATACGCCGATACAGAGGCCACGATACGATATATACGCCGATACAGAGGCCACGATACGATATATACGCCGATACAGAGGCCACGATACGATATATACGCCGATACATGGCACGATACGATATATACGCCGATACACAGCACGGTACGATATATACGCCGATACAGAGGCCACGATACGATATATACGTCGATACAGAGGCCACGATATGATATATACGCCGATACACAGCACGATACGATATATATGCCGATACACAGCACGATACAATATATACACCGATTCACAGCATGATATGATATATACAGCGATACAGAGGCCACGATACGATATATACGGCGATACACAGCACAATATGATATATACGCCGATACAGAGGCCACGATACGATATATACGCCGATACACAGCACGATACGATATATACGCCGATACACAGCACGATACGATATATACGCCGATACACAGCACGATACGATATATACACCGATACACAGCACGATACTATATATACGCCGATACAGAGGCCACGATACGATATATACGCCGATACACAGCACGATACGATATATACACCGATACACAGCACGATACGATATATACGCCGATACACAGCACGATACGATATATACACAGATACACAGCACGATACTATATATACGCCGATACAGAGGCCACGATACGATATATACGCCGATACACAGCACGATATGATATATACGCCGATACACAGCACGATACGATATATAAGCCGATACAGAGGCCACCATACGATATGTTTTTCGATACAGTGCACAATACGATATATTTCAAATCGATTCAAAATGGTTCAGAGAAAAACAAAGACTAAATTAATACGTTTTTCGATATGGTGCACTTTCGATTTGATTCGATAAATTTCAAATCGAGTCGACACGGTTCTGTGAAACACAAAGGCTAAATTACGGCTCTGATACTAAAAGTTTAACCAAGTTTGTGCAGAATGAATCTGAAAAACTCGACACAACTGTCGCTCTTACACGAAATAATTTAGTAAAATACCAGAATTACTCTTGGCGAAACATCGATGCATCGATATAAACACTGTATCATTAAACGATACGATATATCGATATTTCAGTCTTTTTACACACCTGTACACCTCATCACACACACCTGGAGTCGTGTTTGTTTCATTCACACGTTTAACACAAACCTGCACATTTAGCACGAGCTCTTCTCTCAGATAGAAAAAAACAACACTCTGTTCCACCTCGTGATGTCATCGTGTGGTGACACAGGAAATGCTCCACTGTGTTTTTAAACTCCACACACCTTCATTAGAATCACTTGGATCGTTTCAGTCCTGGAGTCACCTCAACTGAACTAAAGGGAAAAGGAGCTCTGTTCCACCTCATGATGTCATGTGGTGATACAGGAAGTACTCCGCCAATCTTGCCGATCCCTGGAGCTGTGAACTTTATTGTTTTGTTTTATTTGCATTTTATTCAGTGATTTTTTTTTTCTCCACATTTTCTCCATAAGTTTTTTTCCCATAAAATTAATATCAGTGTAAGTGTACATGAAAATAAATAAAATAATATGAATAAATAGTAATGATAATGATAATGTTAATGGTAAAAAGTGTGAATGAACCAATAATCTGAATAGAAAAAAGGAAAAAAAAGGATTCTAACTGGAGCTGTTCACTTGGAAACAGCTACACCTGATGACATCACAGGGTGGAGCAGAGCTCCAAAGCTTTGCAGATGTAACAGACGAATAATAAAGAGTCAAACATGAAGGAAACAAACACGACTCAGATCTGAGTGAGACGAGGAACAGCAGAACAGGACTTGAAGCTCACAGGAGTCAGTTTTGTGACATAAAACCTTCACGTTTGGTGGTTTTTATTCGGCCGTAATCCACACCGCTCGTTTGTTCTGTTTCCTTCTGTTTCCTTCTGTTTGCCTTCGTCATGACCACGAGCCCAAAGCGCCGCTCTTCCCCGGATCGTTTTACCGTTTGAGCTGAAACTCGACGCGCGGAGCTGCGAGCTTCACCCGCAGACAAACCAGAGCCGCGCTTTAAACGAACTGTGAGCGACGGAGCGAAGGCGGCGAGCGTCCAGGCACACGAGGCTCACTGAGTCCAGCCGCAACGGGGGCCAATCCGGAGTCCCGTGTTTGGATCGCGACTATCACGACAACCAAAGAGCCAATCAGGAGCGAGGCTGTTGAAGGTCACACCCCCGACCTCCGCGAAGTCGCCCCGTCAAACGCACTCGTTTGTGCTGCAGAAAGTTCAGTTTGTATAGAAAACGTTTGTATTTGGTTTGTGCTGTTTTGTGCTGTGACAGTTTCATTTGTGTGAGTTTATTTCTAAAATTCTCAGCTGACGGAGACAAACTCCACAAAACTAGTGAAGAGAAACGACCTGAGGCTGAGGAAAAGTCTGTCTCAGTCTTTAGTCATTTGCTTTTGATTCAGATTTTATAATAACACAGACTTTTTCTCTCATTTTCTTCTGTTTTGAGGCTGTTTCACATTCTGAGGTTCTGGACGACGTCATCGACCAAAATAAAACTGAATATCTGAAGAACCAGAATCACAAACTGAACTTTCTGCAGCACAAACGACCGACAGAGTTTTTGTAGGTTTGAGTTTGGGGCGACTTCACGGAGGTCACGCCCCCTCCCTGTCAAACCACTGGAGCGGCCGCTTAGCAACGCTGTCAATCAAACCTGTTGCTAACACCAGTGGGAGGGGCCTCGGGGGAAGAAGGCGTCTGATTGGTCCGTTTTTAATGTTCAAATCATAATTTTAGGGACAAAATGTTGAAGAAAAACCCGAGGAGCAAGTTAAAAACAAACATTTTAAGATGAAGAGAATTTGTGCCATAAGATTTTTCATTTTAAACGCAGCGGAATTTCTCATTTTTATTTTATAAACTGACAAAACGTTAGAAAAAAAAATCACCTTTTAAATATTCAGCTCAAATATTTTCAATGTTTTTGTCAATATTAGACCCTTTTATGGTGAAATGTGTGTAAATGTGTGTGTAAATGTGTGTGTAAATGTGTAAATGTGTGTGTAAATGTGTGTGTAAATGTGTAAATGTGTGTGTAAATGTGTGTGTAAATGTCTCCAGCAGCTTCATAAATCTGCCCCATCACCAAATCTTCAACCAACGACAAAGGAGAAACATTCTTCATGAAGAATTTATCCACAACGATGGAGGGAAGAAAGACGAAAGATTAAAGGAAACAAACACGAGCATCAGTGAAACGACTGAGCAGCACGAACGTTCTGGAGGAAACAGAAGGAACCGTAAAATACCAAATAAAAGCCGGGTTCCAATTAACCGCAGAGTCTAAGATTCTTAGTTAAAATCTTCTGCAAATAAATAAACTCAACTTTACAACATGTGAACCATAACCACTGCAGAGCCACGTCAGCCCGTTTGATAACAGAATTCAGCTTTGGCACATTTGTTTACGTTTTACAGAAATTACCGTAAATTCCGGACTACAGCGCGCACCCGATTAAGAGCCGCATGCTCAGATTTATGAAGAAAAATCAATTTTGTAATTATATGAGCCGCTTCATATTACGAGCCGCAGTGTTGAAAGTGTAGAAAAAAAGTAGCGGCTTGTGATCCGGAATTTACGGTAAACTTAAACCACACGCCTCATTTGCATAAACTGTAAACGCTGAAAAAACCTCTTGCTCACTGCACCGTGACGAAACCAGGATACTCAAAAAGCCTGATCACTCCACTAAATTCACTCAGACTGACGTTTTTTAGCGTATTATTACTATAAAAAATGTTTTAAAAACTATGAGCAATTTAATGCGCGGTCTAAAAAATCACGTACACGGCCGTGCGGCTTAGAGGGAACGAACATATAAAAGAATTTGAGTTCCAGATTTTCCCAGTGTTTCCGCCTGGTCCGTTAAGTGATTGAGTGAACTCCCCGATTCTTATTTGGTATTTTACGGTAACTTGTTCACTCAGACTAATTCTTCAGTTCAAATAAAAAATCGATTTCCTGATGTGGATATGAGCACAGACAGATTTCTGCAGTTACTATAAGAATAAAAATTAGGGCCCGACCGATATGGATTTAGTTGCGGTCGATATGATTCCGATAAAATGGAGCTGCCGGTATAATCGCCGATATATTTATGACGTAAAATTCCCTGTAAATCTTCAGTCGTTTCTAAAACTTCGGTTTGGCTCTGTTGGATTTTCAGTCGGTTTGTTTAGGCGACATTTCCTGTTCTTCTGCCTCTTTACGTCATATTTAAAGAGTCGCTCGGCCTAATGGTGTTTTTGTACGATATTCTCGCCTGTAAAGAAAGTTCTGTAAGTAAACTCCCGCTGTTAGCCTTTAGCGGTAAATGCGTGTGCGCCGCGGTAATGAATGATCTGCTAAATGCAGATAATTCACACCTCTGTTCACAGTCATTTCCATATCAGTGTGTGTCCAGTAACATATATACGGCCACTATAGTCACTTTACAGTCGCTAACAGAAAACAGCCTGTTTATGTGTGCGAGCTACAGCAGCTAATCGCTAACCAATGAGAAAGAACCAAAACGAGCTTCAGACCGACACATTTCAACACTCAGCCTCACACAGGCTCCTCTCAGATCAGCACTAAGAACTGTCCTTTAATCCAGACTCACACTGAGCGGCCGCAAAAACAACAGGATCTCAGATAAACCCTGATGCCCCGCCACAGATCAGGACATTTATCTGTGAACTGGATTAAACGGGCAGAATATAGAGTCTGAGCTTTAGAACGAGGGAAAACATCCACCAGGAAAATCGGCCCAGATCGAAAAGATTTAGACCGATATGTTTCCAAGAGCAAATATCCATAAGCGATATATCGGCTGGGCCCTAATAATAATAACACATTTTATTTATCAAACGTCTTTCTGGACACTCCGAGTCGCCTTCAACAACTTAAACAACTTAAATATGATTCAAACATACAGTTAAAAGCCCCAGTTATAGTGGAGACAGTTTGAATACGACACGTCTCCAGGAGCAGAACGTTGGTGCTGCTCAGTCGTTTCACTGACGCTCGTCTTTGTTTCCTTTAAGCTTTCATCTTTCGTCCCTCGATCGTTGTGGCTAAATTCTTCCTGAAGAATGTTTCTCCTTTGTGGACCTTGTTGGTTGAAGATTTGGTGATTTCCACACACGTTTACCACAGAAAACCATGAGCCGGATGATATTCGCGCTCTACACCGTCAGCGGTTCGGGGACTGACCTGCGTCTTGCCCTGCTGCCCGTACACGATCTTGGTGGGGATGATCTTGGTGGCGGTGGCCTGGGCTCCGGAGCTCAGGCCTTTGGGTTGAGTCACGATCATTTTGGTGATGGGCCGGGAGGCGGTGATGATGGCCGGTTTGGTCCCCTGCACCGCCTGGAGGCCCTTCTCCCCCTGCAGGACACAACCAGGCATTACACCGAGCATTAAACCGTTTTCAGATCTACTGGGGGTTATAACGCGGTTTCCTCCTCACAAACACACCTGGAGCTGTGTTTTGTTTCATTCACACATGTTTAACCCACAAACCTGCACATTTTAGCACTCTGTTCCACCTCGTGATGTCATGTTCTGGTAGGATCAGTTTATTCTGTGCATTTACGATCGAATCAAAATAGAAAGGTGACGTTAAAGAGAATGTTAAAGAAAAGCCTGTGTTTATTTGATAGTCGTGGGGATACAGGAAGTGCAAAAGAAAAAAGAGATCCGCACTGCAGATCTTTGAAGCTCCCAAATTTTTATTTAGTTTTTATTTTTTCTTTGAAAGAAAAAAAAGCTTCAAAGAACTGCAGTGTGGCTCTCCTCCTCCTTTTGCTCAGGCTGCAAATTTCTCTGATCAGATTTCAGGTTTATTCTCTCCTGACTCGTCTGGAGGTCGTTTATTTTCAGAAAACTCGTCCAGTAAACGATCTCGCTGCAGGAACAGATCGTTTCTCTACTTTAAAGTCGTTTTCGGACAGATTTAAGTGTTTAGATCTTAAGGTTTTTTGCAGCGTGAATGGACCGAGTACAGAACAGTTTTCCTTATTCACGCACTCGTCTCACAGATGTGGAGAGTCTGGTCACTCTAGTCCAGTCTGAGCGGTGCTTCGTGTTAGAAAAACCAGCGTTAGGATGAAGCGGAGGCAGCGGGGTGGAGGATAGATATAGGTCCACTGTAGAGCGCTGTTACTTCAAGACAGGAGGAAACACAGGCCAAAAACACGTTTCTCTGATCTGGCCCAGGATTTACAAACTTCTCTCCTGACTCGTTCTGAGACGCTTCGTTCTCGTCTAGAGGAGTTTATTTGAACTTGTCCAGTAAAGTGATCTGTCCATGCAGCACGTCATTTTCTGTTAGAGTTACGTGTTTAGTTAAGTCGTGGTCGACAGTGTTATAGTTTTTGTCATGTCGTCTGCCCCGAACTGGAGTTCCCTCAGTTTTACTGTTCTGTGCATTAGGGTGGTTCAAATATGTGATTTTTAGATTCTCTAGATTAAAACTCTGCATTTGGACCAAAATATTTGGGCCCAAATTTTATGCTAATTAATGAATATTTAGAGGTTGCTCAAGACACTAGACAACTGCCCAGTACGATAACATAATGAACCAGATAAGGCGTATTTGAATAATGTCGTTTTATTCTCTCAGACCAGTTGTTTTGGCCCTCAGGCTCCAGGTGAATCGGCCCAGGGCAAGTCGTACTTTTTACTGCATGTTTTTGGAATCTACCCTGAACAAACAAATGTCATGTGTCCTTCTGAGGGTCTGAGCCTGAGCAAAGGCCTGAGGGCCTGAGCCTGAGCAAAGGCCTGAGGGTCTGAGCCTGAGCAAAGGCCTGAGGGTCTGAGCCTGAGCAAAGGCCTGAGGGTCTGAGCCTGAGCAAAGGCCTGAGGGTCTGAGCCTGAGCAAAGGCCTGAGGGTCTGAGCCTGAGCAAAGGCCTGAGGGTCTGAGCCTGAGCAAAGGCCTGAGGGTCTGAGCCTGAGCAAAGGCCTGAGGGTCTGAGCCTGAGCAAAGGCCTGAGGGCCTGAGCCTGAGCAAAGGCCTGAGGGTCTGAGCCTGAGCAAAGGCCTGAGGGTCTGAGCCTGAGCAAAGGCCTGAGGGTCTGAGCCTGAGCAAAGGCCTGAGGGCCTGAGCCTGAGCAAAGGCCTGAGGGTCTGAGCCTGAGCAAAGGCCTGAGGGTCTGAGCCTGAGCAAAGGCCTGAGGGTCTGAGCCTGAGCAAAGGCCTGAGGGTCTGAGCCTGAGCAAAGGCCTGAGGGTCTGAGCCTGAGCAAAGGCCTGAGGGCCTGAGCCTGAGCAAAGGCCTGAGGGTCTGAGCCTGAGCAAAGGCCTGAGGGTCTGAGCCTGAGCAAAGGCCTGAGGGTCTGAGCCTGAGCAAAGGCCTGAGGGTCTGAGCCTGAGCAAAGGCCTGAGGGTCTGAGCCTGAGCAAAGGCCTGAGGGCCTGAGCCTGAGCAAAGGCCTGAGGGTCTGAGCCTGAGCAAAGGCCTGAGGGTCTGAGCCTGAGCAAAGGCCTGAGGGTCTGAGCCTGAGCAAAGGCCTGAGGGTCGGTCAGACCTGTTAGAAACACACACATCTGAATGGACCCTCAGCCTGTGACCCTCTCTGGGTTTAATATGTGGCCCTGGATGAAAACGCCCCTGATCTAAAGGACCAAACAGAAGTGTGAGGGACACGTTACATCATCTCACTATTTTTACATCATTTTCTGTTAGACTTGCGTGTTTCGTTAATAGTCGTGGTTTACAGTTAGACTTTAAATCATCACTCAGGTTGTTCCATAAACTCACCCCTCGAACAGAAACACAGAAACCACTTTTTTACTTTGTTCTAATCTTCTTCTTTTTTAAAGATGCCACTTTTTGTTTAAACTAATAATAATGTTAAAGAAGGCAGAAAACTGATCATTTATCGTCGCAGTTTTTGTTGGATGTGCACGTTTCGATCTGAAAGTAATACAGGAAGTGCTCACTGTGTTTTTAAACTCCACACACCTTCACTAGGATCATTTGGACCATTTTTTCAGCTTCTGGAGTCACTGATCTCGACTGAACTAAAGGCAAAAGGAGCTGTTCACACCCATTTCATGACATCACAGCGTGGAGCAGAGCGTTTGGAGCTTTGTAGATGAAACAGACGAATAATAAAGAGTCAAACATGAAGGAAACAAACACGACTCAGATCTGAGTGAGACGAGGAACAGCAGACTTAAAGCTCACGGGGTCAGTTTTGTGCGATACTGGAGCTTTAAAAGTCAAATAGACTCAACTCAGAACACGGCTGCTCAGTTTTGAGTGTTTTTCGAGAGTAAAACACACTCTGTATTCAGTGTAACTTCAGTATATTGAATTGTTTCAGCTTTAGACGGGGCAGAAGGATTCACAAAACACAAACAGAACTCTGGCGACCCCTTGTGGCCAGTTAAAACCTGAGAAAGTTCAAAACACGTGTCCGCTTTCGACTCTGACCGGTTAGAATCTCACTGATGCTCTGCAGTTACCACGGTGACGCTGTTTTCAGACAGTTTTAAGACGGTCTGAAGATGCGAAAAAAGAAATGGAAAAGTGGATTTAAAGAGCACATTTTCAGGAGTTCGTGATCAGAGGTGGGAACAAGCCGTCGTTTCACGAGTCTCAAGTGTCTGACCTGAAGTCCGAGTCAAATACAGGCAAGTCCAAGTCGAGTCTCGAGTCTCGAGTCTGTGGCCCATAAGTCCAAGTCAAGTCCAAGTCGTCTGCTCTGAGCTTTCAAGTTGATTCAGATTTTTGCAAATTCTATGAATTTTGACCTAAATTGTACTTAAAAAGTCAGGGTATATTTATGTGTATTTACATAAAAGTTGTAGAAGTGCAAATCTTTCCTTTTTAAATGTCTTGACAAGATCTTCGTGTGAATTATTACAGTCAGAATATTAAGAATTAAGATTTAAGTGCTTATTTAGTCCTGTAGTCTGCAGTGAAATGGAAGAATCATGTTCCCTGGAGTTCCCTCTGTTTTACTGTATTGTTCTGTGTATTACGGTGGTCCAGATATGTTTTTTTTAGATTCTCTACATTAAAACAACTGCATTTGGTTTCACATCTGACCAAAGTATACATACTGAACCCAATAAATAAGTGTATTGGAATATACACTTAAATAAATAACCTGCATTATTATGATCATTATAAACACTGCAAACACTTCTATGCTGCAGACTGAAACTTGCATTAAAGTTGCTGAGAAAGTCCAGAAACGCTGTGGCTTTGCTGACGTCACAGAAGCTGTGCCTGAGACGACAGCACATCCTGTTTCTGAGCTTCACTCTTTGTTTGGCCACAGTTAAAATGTTGAATAAGCTTCACCCCCTTCAGCACCATCACCGACACCTTTCCTGGAGTGCAGTTTTTTCACCGCGTTCTGAAATGTGCACCGTCAGCCCCGTCTGCACCGTCAGCCCCATCTGCACCGTCTGCCCCGCCTGCACCATCAGCCCCGTCAGCCCCGTCTGCACTATCAGCCCCATCTTCACCGTCAGCCCCGTCTGCACCGTCTGCACCATCTTCACCGTCAGCCCCGTCTGCACCATCTGCCCCGTCTGCACCATCAGCCCCGTCAGCCCCGTCTGCACCATCAGCCCCGTCTGCCCCGTCTGCACCGTCTGCCCCGTCTGCACCATCTGCCCCGTCTGCACCATCTGCACCATCTGCACCATCAGCCCCGTCTGCCCCGTCTGCACCATCTACCCCGTCTGCACCATGTGCCCCGTCTGTACCATCTGCCCCGTCTGCACCATCTGCCCCGTCTGCACCATCTGCACCCGTCTGCACCATCTGCACCCGTCTGCACCATCTGCACCATCTGCCCCGTCTGCACCATCTGCCCCGCCTGCACCATCAGCCCCGTCAGCCCCGTCTGCACTATCAGCTCCATCTTCACCGTCAGCCCCGTCTGCACCGTCTGCACCATCTTCACCGTCTGCCCCATCTTCACCGTCAGCCCCATCAGCCCCGTCTGCACCATCAGCCCCGTCTGCACCATCTGCCCCGTCTGCACCATCTGCACCATCTGCACCGTCTGCCCCGTCTGCTGGGGGATTCTGAAAAATGTTTTCACTTGCCTTTGCCTTACGTAAAACGAGGCACGAATCCTTGACCCTGACTGTGTTACTGCTCCTCTCAGGAGGTCAGGTCGGCACAGGCTGAAACTTCTCAATTTCCAGGAAGCTTCATGTAGCTTGAACAACCTTGAAAACATCTTTTTCTTCCTAAATCATCTTTTGGACGTTAAAAGCTAATGCAGGGTTCTGGCTCTAACTGAGGTTATCTGAAACTTTAGTTCTTACCGTGCTTTGATGGCCTGTGTATCCATGTAGTACACGTGAGGACACCACATCTCAGGACTTCAGTTACCTCTAAATCAGGCATGTCCAAACTGCGGCCCAGGGGCCAAATGTGGCCCTCAGACCAGTTGTTTTGGCCCTCAGGCTCCAGGTGAATTGGCCCAAACTCCTGCAGTAGTACACTTTACTGCATGTGTTTGAAATCTACCCTGATCAGACCCTCAGTCTGTGACCCTCTCTGTGTTTAAGATGTGGCCAGTTTGGACTCCCCTGATCTAAAGGACCAAACAGAAGTGTGAGGGACACGTTCCAGTTTGCTCCTGTAAAACTCTGCATTTATCAACTGTAAAGAGAAAAGTCTTTTCTAAAAGCCTCGATTTTTTTAGGAGAAGCATCGAGTCCCGAGTCTTTGACCTTCAAGTCTGAGTCGAGTCCCAAGTCTTAGTCCATTTTATCCATTTGAAGTCCTAAAAACAGTGACTCAAGTCTGATTCGAGTCAAAGTCACGACCTGCGAGTCCCAACTTTTCTGTGTGAGACAGTTGTTTAAAAGCACAAATCAGCTGGACTAAAGTGTCACACTGTTTGTTTCTTTCACATGTTTGAGGAACTCTTTATTATCCATCTGTTACATCTGCAAAGCTGAACAGGTGAAGCGGTAGTTTCCACGTGAACAGCTCCGAAATGTGCGCTGAAATGATCCAAATCCAAAACCCCTCCAGGTCTGTTTGTGCTGAGGAATGTGCACGTTCTACCACAGAGAAGAATGTGCACGTTCTACCACAGTGGGCCCTGTAACAGCGTGTGAAAGAGTGACTGACCCCGGCGTTGAGCAGAGTCGTGACCACGTTCTTGCCGGGCAGGCCCTGGATGGTGGCTCCTTTCCCCGTGGTCTTCTGCACCACGATCACGTTGGGTTTGGAGGTCATGGGGATGGTGGTGATCTTTGTGGTGGTGCCTTCAAACACAGAACAGACCCGTTATTATTCCGCGCACCAGAATATGTCGCTACGCTTTTATTTCAGGGTTAGAAAAATCACAGGAAACCAAACGTTATCGAGTTTTTGGGCTGTAGGTGACAGCACGGTTTCAAACGACATCACAATATTTTATACTTATTTGTTTATTTCAATCATAAAGTATAAAAGACATTAACAGAGTCCTAATATTAAATAAATAAAAGAAATTAATGAAAAGGAGCAGAAAGAGTCGTCTTCTGTTCTCTGCCGTCCTTTTCCAACAATACTTTAACACTCGGGGTGTGCAGAATTATCTAAATATCGATATATCGTATACTTTAATGTGATGATACTGATATCATGGGCTGCTGCATCGATATATCGCCAAGAGTATTTTTTGGTTTATTTTACTAAATTATTTTGTTACAGCTAAAGTTTTGTTGTTTGTTCAGAAGAAGGAAACTCGTTTATGCGACACATTTGACATTTTCACTGTTTTGACGAGGAAAATGTTTGTGTTTTACATGAACTTTACACAAAGACTTTTAGTATGAGAGCCATGATTTAGCCTTTGTTTTTTATTGAACCGTATCGAATCAATTTGAACAATATCGAATCGAAATGAAGGCGTATCGTATCATAGCCTTTATATTGAGGTGAGTATCATATCATAGCCTTTATATCGAGGTGTGTATCGTATCGTGGCCTGAGTATTGAGGTGAGTATCGCATCGTGGCCTGAGTATCGAGGTGTGTATCGTATCGTGGCCTGAGTATCGAGGTGTGTATCGTATCGTGGCCTGTGTATCGAGGTGTGTATCGTGTCGTGGCCTGAGTATCGAGGTGTGTATCGTATCGTGGCCTGAGTATCGAGGTGTGTATCGTATCGTGGCCTGAGTATCGAGGTGTGTATCGTGTCGTGGCCTGAGCATCGAGGTGTGTATCATATTGTGGCCTGAGTATCGAGGTGTGTATCGTATCGAGGTATATATCGTATCGAGGTACATATCGTATCGAGGTACATATGATATCGAGGTACATATCGCATCGAGGTACATATCGTATCGAGGTACATATCATATCGAGGTACATATCGTATCGAGGTGCATATCGTATTGTGGCCTAAGTATCGAGGTGTGTATCGTATCGTGGCCTGTGTATCGAGGTGTGTATCGTATTGTGGCCTGTGTATCGAGGTACATATCGTATCGAGGTACATATCGTATTGAGGTACATATGGTATCGAGGTACATATGGTATCGAGGTACATATCGTATCGAGGTACATATCATATCGAGGTACATATCGTATCGTGGCCTGAGTATCGAGGTGTGTATCGTATCATGGCCTGAGTATCGAGGTGTGTATCGTATCGTGGCCTGTGTATCGAGGTGTGTATTGTATTGTGGCCTGAGTATCGAGGTGTGTATCGTATCGTGGCCTGTGTATCGAGGTGTGTATCGTATTGTGGCCTGTGTATCGAGGTACATATCGTATCGAGGTACATATCGTATCATGGCCTAAGTATCGAGGTGTGTATCGTATCGTGGCCTGTGTATCAAGGTGTGTATCGTATTGTGGCCTGTGTATCGAGGTACATATCGCATCGAGGTACATATCGTATCGAGGTACATATCGTATCGAGGTACATATCGTATCGAGGTACATATCGTATCGAGGTACATATCGTATCGTGGCCTGAGTATCGAGGTGTGTATTGTATCGTGGCCTGAGTATCGAGGTGTGTATCGTATCGTGGCCTGAGTATCGAGGTGTGTATCGTATCGTGGCCTGTGTATCGAGGTGTGTATCGTATCGTGGCCTGTGTATCGAGGTGTGTATCGTATTGTGGCCTGTGTATCGAGGTACATATCGCATCGAGGCACATATCGTATCAAGGTACATATCGTATCGAGGTACATATCGTATCGAGGTACATATCGTATCGAGGTACATATCGTATCGTGGCCTGAGTATCGAGGTGTGTATCGTATCGTGGCCTGAGTATCGAGGTGTGTATCGTATCGTGGCCTGAGTATCGAGGTGTGTATCGTGGCCTGTGTATTGAGGTGTGTATCGTATTGTGGCCTGAGTATCGAGGTGTGTATCGTATTGTGGCCTGTGTATCGAGGTACATATCGTATCGAGGTACATATCGTATCGAGGTACATATCGTATCGAGGTACATATCGTATCGTATCGTGTCTCCCGCGGGCGTCTCACCGGACACGATGTTGCTGCTGATGATCTTCCCTCCTAACGTGGCGAGGGACTTGGGCACGACGGTGATGATGCTGCCGCTCGTCGTCTTCACGTACGTGGCCCCGCCCCCCGAGGCGGAGAGCCGGGCGCTGAGGCTCGGGCTGACGGTCGGGCGCGTGTACGTCGCCTGCGAGGCTGGGAAACACACGGCAGGTTAGAGCTGCAGGGACGGCACGCTGGGGGTGTTCTGCCTGGAACTCTATGGGGGAATGTGCAGCGGTTACCACGGCGACACAGCGCACACGCCAGCCCACGCGGACAAAAACAGGTTCAATCAAATTTGTGTTGCAGCTCGAGCTTCCAGATGATCTAAAGTCACGTGTGCGTCGTGTCACCGTGGCAACAGCTGAACATTGCACCACAGACATGCGTGTAGAACAGCCCCAGCGTGAACAGAACTGTGTGAAGTCGCCCCATCAAACTCACACCTGCACAAAAACTATGTCAGTCGTTTGTGCTGCAAAAAGTTTCGTTTGTGCTTCTTTAGTTTTGGAGAAATTAACGATTCTTTTACAGGTCAAACTGGGGTCAGACCCACAGGAAGAAGAAAAATGCTCGAAAACGCCCAAAATGGAGTCAGTCGTTTGTGCTGCTGGTTTGTGTGATTCTGGTTCTTAAGCCTGAGAAAACAGAAGAAAATTATAGAACACGTTTGTATTTGGTTTGTGCAATATTTGTGAATCAAATGCAAATGTCTAAAGACTGAAACAGACTTTTCCACAGCCTCAGATCGTTTCTGTTCACTAGTTTTGTGGAGTTTTGCTAAAGTCGCTGCTAATTATGGTAATTACCACAGAAATAATAATGAATAATTTTAGAAATAAAGTTGCACAAATGAAACTGTCACAGCACAAAACAAACCCAAACCTTTTCTATCATTTTCGTCCTGTTTTGAGGCTGTTTCACATTCTGAGGTTCTGGATGACGTAGACATAGTTTCTGTAGGTTTGCGTTTGATGGGGCGACTTCACGGAGGTGGCAAACTGAACGTGCTGATGGTGTTGGGCCTGGGTGTGGTGGCGTTGGCGTCTCACCCGTGGGCTGCGTCACCAGCTTGGTGGTCATGATGGCGCCGTTGCTGCTGACGACCATGATGGGGGAGGAGCTGCTGCTGGACAGCGCCACCGACGGTTTGGGCAGAATCTTCGACGGCTGCACCTGCTGCGTGATGATCTTCACTCCTGTGGCACAGAGGGCAGTGTGAGGAGACGCCCGCTCTGTGCCCGCTCCTCCTGCTGCTCTGTGCCCTCCTCCTCCTGCTCTGTGCCCTCCTCCTACTGCTCTGTGCCCTCCTCCTCCTGCTATGTGCCCGCTCCTCCTCCTGCTCTGTGCCCTCCTCCTGCTGCTCTGTGCCCTCCTCCTGCTCTGTGCCCTCCTCCTGCTCTGTGCCCTCCTCGTCCTCCTGCTCTGTGCCCTCCTCCTCCTGCTCTGTGCCCTCCTCCTACTGCTCTGTGCCCCCCTCCTCCTGCTCTGTGCCCTCCTCCTCCTGCTATGTGCCCTCCTCCTGCTGCTCTGTGCCCTCCTCCTGCTGCTCTGTGCCCTCCTCCTGCTGCTCTGTGCCCTCCTCCTCCTGCTGCTCTGTGCCCTCCTCCTCCTGCTGCTCTGTGCCCTCCTCCTCCTGCTCTGTGCCCTCCTCCTCCTCCTGCTCTGTGCCCTCCTCCTGCTGCTCTGTACCCTCTTCCTGCTCTGTACCCACTCCGCGCCCTCACGTACCCTCCTCCTGCTCTGTACCCGCTCTGTACCCACTCTCCGGCCTCCCATACCCTCCTCCTGCTCTGTACCCACTCTCCGCCCTCACGTACCCTCCTCCTGCTCTGTACCCACTCTGTACCCACTCCGCGCCCTCACGTACCCTCCTCCTGCTCTGTACCCGCTCTGTACCCACTTCGCGCCCTCACGTACCCTCCTCCTGCTCTGTACCTGCACTGTACCCACTCCGCGTCCTCACGTATCCTCCTCCTGCTCTGTACCCGCTCCGTGCCCTCACGTACCCTCCTCCTGCTCTGTACCCGCTCTCCACCCTCACATACCCTCCTCCTGCTCTGTACCCACTCTGCACCCGCTCTCCGCCCTCACGTACCCTCCTCCTGCTCTGTACCCGCTCTGTACCCACTCCGCGCCCTCACGTACCCTCCTCCTGCTCTGTACCCGCTCTGTACCCACTCCGCGCCCTCACGTACCCTCCTCCTGCTCTGTACCCGCTCTGTACCCACTCCGCGCCCTCACGTACCCTCCTCCTGCTCTGTACCCGCTCTGTACCCACTCCGCGCCCTCACGTACCCTCCTCCTGTTCTGTACCCACTCCGCGCCCTCACGTACCCTCCTCCTGCTCTGTACTCGCTCTGTACCCACTCCACGCCCTCACGTACCCTCCTCCTGCTCTGTACCCGCTCTGTACCCACTCCGCGCCCTCACGTACCCTCCTCCTGCTCTGTACCCGCTCTGTACCCACTCCGCGCCCTCACGTACCCTCCTCCTGCTCTGTACCCGCTCTGTACCCACTCCACGCCCTCACGTACCCTCCTTCTGCTCTGTACCCGCTCTGTACCCACTCCACGCCCTCACGTACCCTCCTCCTGCTCTGTACCCGCTCTGTACCCACTCCACGCCCTCACGTACCCTCCTTCTGCTCTGTACCCGCTCTGTACCCACTCCGCGCCCTCACGTACCTGACTCCTGCTTGATCTGGATGGTGGGTTTGGCCCCCGGGGAGGCGCTGGTGCCCGGGCTCTGGCTCAGGGCGGTGCTGCCCACGGGCGGGCTCTGCTGCAGCGGTTTGGGCGGCGGCTGTTTGGGCAGCTGGGCCAGGATCTGGGACGGGGTGCCCACCAGGGTCTTGGGCGAGGGCAGACGGGCCGCGGCCACCTTCACCCCAGCAGAGGGCGCCGCTGCAGGACGGGCAGAGGCTGGAGTCAGAGGACAACTGTGCCCGTGCGTCTGTAGCTCTACCACAAGCGGGTACAGACTGCGCCCGTGCGTCTGTAGCTCTACCACACGCAGGTACAGACTGCGCCCGTGCGTCTGTAGCTCTACCACACGCGGGTACAGACTGCGCCCGTGCGTCTGTAGCTCTAATACACGCGGGTACAGACTGCGCCCGTGCGTTTGTAGCTCTAATACACGCGGGTACAGACTGCGCCCGTGCGTCTGTAGCTCTAATACACGCGGGTACAGACTGCGCCCGTGCGTCTGTAGCTCTAATACACGCGGGTACAGACTGCGCCCGTGCGTCTGTAGCTCTACCACACGCGGGTACAGACTGCGCCCGTGCGTCTGTAGCTCTAATACACGCGGGTACAGACTGCGCCCGTGCGTCTGTAGCTCTACCACACGCGGGTACAGACTGCGCCCGTGCGTCTGTAGCTCTACCACACGCGGGTACAGACTGCGCCCGTGCGTCTGTAGCTCTACCACACGCGGGTACAGACTGCGCCCGTGCGTCTGTAGCTCTACCACACGCGGGTACAGACTGCTCCCGTGCGTCTGTAGCTCTACCACACGCGGGTACAGACTGCACCCGTGCGTCTGTAGCTCTACCACACGCGGGTACAGACTGTGCCCGTGCGTCTGTAGCTCTACCACACGCGGGTACAGACTGCGCCCGTGCGTCTGTAGCTCTAATACACGCGGGTACAGACTGCGCCCCGTGCGTTTGTAGCTCTAATACACGCGGGTACAGACTGTGCCCGTGCGTCTGTAGCTCTACCACACGCGGGTACAGACTGCGCCCGTGCGTCTGTAGCTCTACCACACACGGGTACAGACTGCGCCCGTGCGTCTGTAGCTCTACCACACGCGGGTACAGACTGCGCCCGTGCGTCTGTAGCTCTAATACACGCGGGTACAGACTGCGCCCGTGCGTCTGTAGCTCTACCACACACGGGTACAGACTGCGCCCGTGCGTCTGTAGCTCTACCACACGCGGGTACAGACTGCGCCCGTGCGTCTGTAGCTCTACCACACGCGGGTACAGACTGCGCCCTTGCGTCTGTAGCTCTACCACACGCGGGTACAGACTGCGCCCGTGCGTCTGTAGCTCTACCACACGCGGGTACAGACTGTGCCCGTGCGTCTGTAGCTCTACCATACACGGGTACAGACTGCGCCCGTGCGTCTGTAGCTCTACCATACACGGGTACAGACTGCGCCCGTGCGTCTGTAGCTCTACCACACGCGGGTACAGACTGTGCCCGTGCGTCTGTAGCTCTACCACACGCGGGTACAGACTGCGCCCGTGCGTCTGTAGCTCTACCACACGCGGGTACAGACTGCGCCCGTGCGTCTGTAGCTCTAATACACGCGGGTACAGACTGCGCCCGTGTGTCTGTAGCTCTACCACACGCGGGTACAGACTGCGCCCGTGCGTCTGTAGCTCTACCACACGCGGGTACAGACTGCGCCCTTGCGTCTGTAGCTCTACCACACGCGGGTACAGACTGCGCCCGTGCGTCTGTAGCTCTACCACACGCGGGTACAGACTGCGCCCGTGCGTCTGTAGCTCTACCACACGCGGGTACAGACTGCGCCCGTGCGTCTGTAGCTCTACCACACGCGGGTACAGACTGCGCCCGTGCGACTGTAGCTCTACCACACGCGGGTACAGACTGCGCCCGTGCGTCTGTAGCTCTACCACACGCGGGTACAGACTGCGCCCGTGCGTCTGTAGCTCTACCACACGCGGGTACAGACTGCGCCCTTGCGTCTGTAGCTCTACCACACGCGGGTACAGACTGCGCCCGTGCGTCTGTAGCTCTACCATACGCGGGTACAGACTGCGCCCGTGCGTCTGTAGCTCTACCACACGCGGGTACAGACTGCGCCCGTGCGTCTGTAGCTCTACCACACGCGGGTACAGACTGCGCCCGTGCGTCTGCAGCTCTACCACACGCGGGTACAGACTGCGCCCGTGCGTCTGTAGCTCTACCACACGCGGGTACAGACTGCGCCCGTGCGTCTGTAGCTCTACCACACGCGGGTACAGACTGCGCCCGTGCGTCTGTAGCTCTAATACACGCGGGTACAGACTGCGCCCGTGCGTCTGTAGCTCTACCACACGCGGGTACAGACTGCGCCCGTGCGTCTGTAGCTCTACCACACGCGGGTACAGACTGCGCCCGTGCGTCTGTAGCTCTACCACACGCGGGTACAGACTGCGCCCGTGCGTCTGTAGCTCTACCACACGCGGGTACAGACTGCGCCCGTGCGTCTGTAGCTCTACCACACGCGGGTACAGACTGCGCCCGTGCGTCTGTAGCTCTACCACACGCGGGTACAGACTGCGCCCGTGCGTCTGTAGCTCTACCACACGCGGGTACAGACTGCGCCCGTGCGTCTGTAGCTCTACCACACGCGGGTACAGACTGCGCCCGTGCGTCTGTAGCTCTACCACACGCGGGTACAGACTGCGCCCGTGCGTCTGTAGCTCTAATACACGCGGGTACAGACTGCGCCCGTGCGTCTGTAGCTCTACCACACGCGGGTACAGACTGCGCCCGTGCGTCTGTAGCTCTACCACACGCGGGTACAGACTGCGCCCTTGCGTCTGTAGCTCTACCACACGCGGGTACAGACTGCGCCCGTGCGTCTGTAGCTCTACCATACGCGGGTACAGACTGCGCCCGTGCGTCTGTAGCTCTACCACACGCGGGTACAGACTGCGCCCGTGCGTCTGTAGCTCTACCACACGCGGGTACAGACTGCGCCCGTGCGTCTGTAGCTCTACCACACGCGGGTACAGACTGCGCCCGTGCGTCTGTAGCTCTACCACACGCGGGTACAGTTAGATTATTATATTCAGACGTCTGAAATCTAATATTTGATCTGGAAACACTGCATGAAGAAACACAAGACTTCAGCGTGAGAAACCAGGACTAAACCAGGACTAAACCAGGACTAAACCAGGACTAGACCAGGACTAGACCAGGACTAGACCAGGACTAGACCAGGACTAGACCAGGACTAGACCAGGACTAGACCAGGACTAGACCAGGACTAGACCAGGACTAAATCAGGACTAAACCAGGACTAAACAAGGACTAGACCAGGATTAAACCAGGACTAAACCAGGTCTTAACCAGGACTGGACCAGGTCTAAACCAGGACTGGACCAGGTCTAAACCAGGACTGGACCAGGACTGAACCAGGACTGGACCAGGTCTAAACCAGGACTGGACCAGGGCCTTGGGGAATGAAGGCGTCTGATTGGTCCGTTATTTATGTTCAGATCTTGATTTAGGAACAAAACAGAGAAATGAAAACTTCAGGCTCCTGTGTCGCGGCTTCAGACGAACACAGATCTCAGGAAGAGCCTCCTGGAGCACTTCCTGTTTGGGACGGGACGGTTAGCGCTTTAGCTACGTCCACTCATATATACGGACTATGGTGAACTCTGAGTTTGGACTAAACTTTCCTAAAGCTGCGCTGTTCTGTGGAGTCAGGAGGAACTCACATGGAGCCACGGTGGACATGAGCACGGAGGGGGAGGACGACACCACGGTGGTCACGGCGATGGTGTGTGAGGGGCTGGAGCTGGCGGGGAAGACGACGGTCTGTTTGTGCGAGGGCGGCGTCAGCGCGCCCGAGGAGCTCAGCTTGGACATGGCGGCGCTGTTGTGGGCGTGAGACTTGGACAGGATGTTGGGGACGAACCCGGAGCTGGGAGACGTGGTCACGATGATCACCTGCAACGCAAGAGGTCAAACGGTCAGACGCTGTTCTACGAGAAACGCTCACGATCCTCTTCCGAACATAAACGCCACATTTCCATGAAAGCTCCATGTCCATATAAAGTCCATATAAACACTTAATTCTAATGAAAATGGTCGAAGCCGAATTAATTTCTTCCTGGATCATGTAAACCTTCCTCTTCAAAATAATTTTCCATGGAAAGCTCAGTTCACAATGATTATTTCCATGTAAACTCCAAGGAGAATGTTTTAATTCCGAACAATTAATTCGTAATTAAAAGCATCATGTAAACGTGGCCAGTGTATTTATACTTCCAAATGTTTCTGATGTCGAAGCTGTGTTCTGTTAAACCACCACCAGAGGAGAGAGAACTCAACAAAACAACGAAACAAGAGCAACAGACCTTCTGCGTGGTGTTGGTGGGTTTGGGACTGACCTTCTGCGTGGTGTTGGTGGGTTTGGGACTGACCTTCTGCGTGGTGTTGGTGGGTTTGGGACTGACCTTCTGCGTGGTGTTGGTGGGTTTGGGACTGACCTTCTGCGTGGTGTTGGTGGGTTTGGGACTGACCTTCTGCGTGGTGTTGGTGGGTTTGGGACTGACCTTCTGCATGGTGGTGTTGGTGGGTTTGGGACTGACCTTCTGCGTGGTGTTGGTGGGTTTGGGACTGACCTTCTGCGTGGTGTTGGTGGGTTTGGGACTGACCTTCTGCGTGGTGTTGGTGGGTTTGGGACTGACCTTCTGCGTGGTGTTGGTGGGTTTGGGACTGACCTTCTGCGTGGTGTTGGTGGGTTTGGGACTGACCTTCTGCGTGGTGTTGGTGGGTTTGGGACTGACCTTCTGCATGGTGGTGTTGGTGGGTTTGGGACTGACCTTCTGCGTGGTGTTGGTGGGTTTGGGACTGACCTTCTGCGTGGTGTTGGTGGGTTTGGGACTGACCTTCTGCGTGGTGTTGGTGGGTTTGGGACTGACCTTCTGCGTGGTGTTGGTGGGTTTGGGACTGACCTTCTGCGTGGTGGTGTTGGTGGGTTTGGGACTGACCTTCTGCGTGGTGTTGGTGGGTTTGGGACTGACCTTCTGCGTGGTGTTGGTGGGTTTGGGACTGACCTTCTGCGTGGTGTTGGTGGGTTTGGGACTGACCTTCTGCGTGGTGGTGTTGGTGGGTTTGGGACTGACCTTCTGCGTGGTGTTGGTGGGTTTGGGACTGACCTTCTGCGTGGTGTTGGTGGGTTTGGGACTGACCTTCTGCGTGGTGGTGTTGGTGGGTTTGGGACTGACCTTCTGCGTGGTGTTGGTGGGTTTGGGACTGACCTTCTGCGTGGTGTTGGTGGGTTTGGGACTGACCTTCTGCGTGGTGTTGGTGGGTTTGGGACTGACCTTCTGCGTGGTGGTGTTGGTGGGTTTGGGACTGACCTTCTGCGTGGTGGTGTTGGTGGGTTTGGGACTGACCTTCTGCGTGGTGTTGGTGGGTTTGGGACTGACCTTCTGCGTGGTGGCGTTGGTGGTCTGGATGGTGGGTTTGGTGAAGGTGATCTTCACAGGGGACAGGTGCGGGGGCAGGGAGTTGGCGATGCTCTGCATGATGGTGCCCATCTTGGGGCTGGGGCTGACGGGCACACTGATGCTCTTGGAGGGAGGAGGAGACACTTTGGACACCTCCTTCAGGACCACGGGCGGAGAACCGGAGGAGCTGGTCCTCCTGCGCTTACGAGGTTTCTCCTCTTCATCAGAGCAGCTCACGCCTGCAGCACAAGTGTTACACAGCTGATATAACACACAGTAAGTGTTACACAGCTGATATAACACACAGTAAGTGTTACACAGCTGATATAACACACAGTAAGTGTTACACAGCTGATATAACACACAGTAAGTGTTACACGGCTGATATAACACACAGTAAGTGTTACACGGCTGATATAACACACAGTAAGTGTTACACAGCTGATATAACACACAGTAAGTGTTACACGGCTGATATAACACACAGTAAGTGTTACACAGCTGATATAACACACAGTAAGTGTTACACAGCTGATATAACACACAGTAAGTGTTACACGGCTGATATAACACACAGTAAGTGTTACACAGCTGATATAACACACAGTAAGTGTTACACGGCTGATATAACACACAGTAAGTGTTACACGGCTGATATAACACACAGTAAGTGTTACACGGCTGATATAACACACAGTAAGTGTTACACGGCTGATATAACACACAGTAAGTGTTACACAGCTGATATAACACACAGTAAGTGTTACACAGCTGATATAACACACAGTAAGTGTTACACAGCTGATATAACACACAGTAAGTGTTACACAGCTGATATAACACACAGTAAGTGTTACACAGCTGATATAACACACAGTAAGTGTTACACAGCTGATATAACACACAGTAAGTGTTACACAGCTGATATAACACACAGTAAGTGTTACACAGCTGATATAACACACAGTAAGTGTTACACAGCTGATATAACACACAGTAAGTGTTACACGGCTGATATAACACACAGTAAGTGTTACACGGCTGATATAACACACAGTAAGTGTTACACAGCTGATATAACACACAGTAAGTGTTACACAGCTGATATAACACACAGTAAGTGTTACACAGCTGATATAACACACAGTAAGTGTTACACAGCTGATATAACACACAGTAAGTGTTACACAGCTGATATAACACACAGTAAGTGTTACACAGCTGATATAACACACAGTAAGTGTTACACAGCTGATATAACACACAGTAAGTGTTACACAGCTGATATAACACACAATAAGTGTTACACAGCTGATATAACACACAGTAAGTGTTACACAGCTGATATAACACACAGTAAGTGTTACACAGCTGATATAACACACAGTAAGTGTTACACAGCTGATATAACACACAGTAAGTGTTACACAGCTGATATAACACACAGTAAGTGTTACACAGCTGATATAACACACAGTAAGTGTTACACAGCTGATATAACACACAGTAAGTGTTACACAGCTGATATAACACACAATAAGTGTTACACAGCTGATATAACACACAGTAAGTGTTACACAGCTGATATAACACACAGTAAGTGTTACACAGCTGATATAACACACAGTAAGTGTTACACAGCTGATATAACACACAGTAAGTGTTACACAGCTGATATAACACACAGTAAGTGTTACACAGCTGATATAACACACAATAAGTTTTACACAGCTGATATAACACACAATAAGTGTTACACAGCTGATATAACACACAGTAAGTGTTACACAGCTGATATAACACACAGTAAGTGTTACACAGCTGATATAACACACAGTAAGTGTTACACAGCTGATATAACACACAGTAAGTGTTACACAGCTGATATAACACACAGTAAGTGTTACACAGCTGATATAACACACAGTAAGTGTTACACGGCTGATATAACACACACATGTGCATGTGTTTTATTCACTCGCTCCAAACGCTCTTTAAAGGCTGATGGAGCCAATCAGACAAACATTATGAAGGAGCAAAAAACTGGTTTTTGAGAGTTTTTTAAATTGTAAACACACCTCCTGCTCTGAGGCGAATAACACGTCTCATTACTTTTGAGAAACACTCAAAACATTTACGAATCGCCTTTTATATGTTTCCTGTCTTTTTCAGCCATGTTTTATCTTTGGATTCCCTGTCTTATGTAATAAGTTTATCTTATGTGCAGTGTCTGCTGAAGTATTTTTGCACTCTAACAGTGGATACTACACACACACACGACATAACACAACAGGAATGTGTGAGCTTATTACCGAATGGTTTGTGTTAAAGAGACAGTTTGTGTTTTTGACATGAATCTGTACGTCCCCGTCAATAGAACTGAACTTTCCGAGCAGGAAACAGTGAAACAGGCGCCACCTGGAGGCAGCAGTGATACGACCGGAGAGAAAATAGCACCAAGAGATTCTGAGCTTGGACTTTTTCCCCGTTCACGTTTTGTGACGCAAATGTGTCGCTCTGTTGAACACAGATTGTTCTGAGAAGAAAAACTCTTTATTTTCATGACTCCAGCCTCCAGGAAACTTTCATCATCACCAAAACCAGAAGAACTCGGCTCAGACGCTGTGGGAGGAAAGTCAGAGCTGAAGGAGACGAACAGGTTCATGTAAAAGCACAAACTGTCCCTTTAATCACCCTTTACTGTGAACAGCTGGAGTGTTAATGCGACTCGTCAGTGCGACTCGTTAGTGAGACTCTTTAGTGAGACTCGTCAGTGCGGCTCGTCAGTGCGGCTCGTCAGTGCGGCTCGTCAGTGAGACTCGACAGTGCGACTCGTTAATGCGACTCGTCAGTGCGGCTCGTCAGTGCGGCTCGTCAGTGCGGCTCGTCAGTGCGGCTCGTCAGTGCGGCTCGTCAGTGCGGCTCGTCAGTGCGGCTCGTCAGTGCGGCTCGTCAGTGCGGCTCGTCAGTGCGACTCGACAGTGCGACTCGTCAGTGCGACTCGTCAGTGCGACTCACTCTTGACGTAGACGGTGCTTCCGCTGGGCAGCACCACCACGTTGGAGGAGGGGCTGGGGGGCCGGGGGGACTTCACCGCGGCCCCGATCACGGCCCCGGCGGCCGTGGCACAGCTGGGGGTCCCCGTGGTGCTGGTATACGAGTAACACACCACCACTGCAACACACAAACACACTCAACCTGGGGGTGTTCTACGTGTAGCTCTATGGTGGAACGTTCAGAAGTTACCATGGAGACAACGCACACGAGCAAACACAGGCGGAGATGTTTTTAAATGTCTGAGTTGAGCTAAATCAGCTCTGCACTGTCAAACTGCTAAAATAAAGCTCAGATTAAACTGTACTAGAGCTTCAGACAGAGCAGTGCCTCAGTTAGCATCTTGATGACACCTAAACAGGATGAACACTCGTATTGATCAGACTCATGAAAATGTGTTGTTTAACTTAATTTTATTTTCAAACCATCTTAAAAATTTAAAAAAGGTTTTGTGAGTGTTTGCTAATTTTTGCATTGCGTCGCTGCCGTAACTGCTGAACGTTCCACCATAGAGGCACATGTAGAACACCCCCTGCGCCCGTATCGACGCCGGTGCCGATGTGACCCACCCTCTTTGTTCCCCGTCTGCGCAGGGAGCAGCAGCGTGGCGTTCTGATTGGCCGTCGCACTGGCCACGGCGTTGGCGGACACGGTGAACGCCGTCTGGGGGACGAGCCGCGGCATCAGCGGCACCAGGCGCCGCCCCTCGATCGACCACTCGGAGGAGCTGTTGGGGCCCGACATGCTGCGAGGACGAGAACAAGAGAAGAAGAGAACACACGTCAACAACAACAGGACGGGACACGGACAGAGATGAGCCTTTCTGTGGAGTTTGCACGTTCTCCCCGTGTCTGGACGGGTTTACTCCGGTTTCTCAAAACCTGCTCCAAGTCTCCAGGGAGAAGAGCTGAGAAGTAACTGTACATCAATTAAATACAATAAATTCAAATACTGTCTAATTAGGGATGGGCTGATTAGTCAGCTAATCGATAATTGGTCATTATGAATTTGGTCGATCAGGTTCATTTTAATGGACAAACTGAATGTCGGTGTCTCTTCTACAGGAGAGAAAATGCTAACCGTGCTAAGTCTGCTAAGCGTGCTAATTCTACTAACCGTGAAAACTCTGCTAACCGTGCTAATTCTGCTAACCGTGCTAACTCTGCAAAACATGCTAACTCTGCAAAACGTGCTAACTCTGCTAACAACTGTGCTAACTCTGCTAACCGTGCTAACTCTGCTAACCGTGCTAACTATGCTAACCGTGATAATTCTGCTAACTGTGCTAACTCTGCAAACCGTGCTAATTCTGCTAACCATGCTAACTCTGCTAATCGTGCTAACTGTGCCCTTCCTTCCTCTGTGTTTGTTTCTCTACAGCTTTAGTGCTGCTACGAGCTGTAGTTTGAGTTTCCACAGAAGCTTTTGTTGTGTAGGCGACTGTTTTGGCGTTTTATCCTCTTGGTTTTGTGCGTATTGTGACTAAAGTCATGATCCTGGGTTAAACTGAGCCTTTCGTACGTGTCTGTGTATGAATGCTTCATGCAGCGTCCACAGACTTGTGCTCCTCAGTCTATATGCGGCGTCTCTTCGGTCGTTTTCTGAAATGAGCCACGGCGAAGTTTCAAATGAGCTCCTGACACTCGACTCACACCTTCATCTTCAGCGCTGTGACGTGTGAGAGCTGCTCCAGGCCAAATGTTCTTATTTCAAACAGAGATTACACAATATATTTTAAACTGAACAGTTAAACCGATTTTAACCGGTTAACGAGGCTCGGTGGTCGGTCATGATTTTTTTAAAAGTTTTCGCCGTGTTAGTAACAGGTTTGACTGACAGCGTTGCTGAGCGGTGTGTGCAGGAGGGGGCGTTACCTTCAGCAGCCTCGCTCCTGATTGGCTCTTTGGTCACTACGATACTCACGGACGGAATGCCAAATATGGAACTCGGCTCCGGTTTCGCTCCTAAAACTGCCGAACCTCGATGAGCTTCATTTGAGGACCTTATCCGTGAAGCACTTTGGACATTTGTTTATAAAATGTGCCACAGAAATAAAGCGGATTTGTGTGTGTGTGTGTGTGCGTGTGCGTGTGTGTGCGTGTGTGTGTGGACTCACTGGTAGGCGATGGTGGTGAGGCGTTCATCATTCACAGCCCTGCGGACCTCAGCGCGGTGACGCTCTGTGGAAATCCTGCCAAAGGAAAGAATCGTCAGAGTCTGAGCTCAGTTCTGCCCCCTGCTGTCCAGGTAAAGAAGGTCCATGATATTCACACATGTTACTTATCTGCTTTAAAGCTCCTGTATCGCACAAACCTGCTGTGAGCTTTAAAGTTGAACTCAGGCACATTTGAAGCTAAAGTCCGTTGCTGGAGGTGGTGGAATTCTGTCAGAAGCCAAAAAACGGCAAAAAACTAGTGCAGTGATGGGGCAAGTTCTGGACTAGTGTAGTGATGGGGGCAAGTTCTGAACTAGTGCAGCGATGGGGGCAAGTTCTGAACTAGTGTAGTGATGGGGGCAAGTTCTGAACTAGTGTAGTGATGGGGGCAAGTTCTGAACTAGTGTAGTGATGGGGGCAAGTTCTGAACTAGTGTAGTGATGGGGGCAAGTTCTGAACTTCCACGTAAAAAAAAGACTTGATTGTCGACTCCAGCGGCGGCGAGAGGCTTGAGCCGCCAGAAGCAACAAGTGAAGATCGACGACTGACGGAGAAGAAGAAGAGAAACTGAAAGTTGTTGTGAGCATTGAGAGCTGCAACAAGCCTCAGATACAAGACAAGATCTGCAGCAGTGATCTCCCCCGGGTTTTTACATGCAGATGTTTTCACTACTGTTCTAATGTTCTGGAGTAGTATTATTATTGGGTCTCATTCATGAATCTTTTCTTTAAAAAATCTTCTTCCACAGAACTCTGCCGCAGATTCGCAAAACGTTCTTAAGCCGCTGATTTCACCAACACCCAAATACGAACACCTCCGCGCTCATTTACATAGAAAATTAACATGGATTTAGTTAGAACACTAGTTCAGAACTTGCCCCCATCACTACACTAGTTCAGAACTTGCCCCCATCACGACACTAGTTCAGAACTTGCCCCCATCACTGCACTAGTTCAGAACTTGCCCCCATCACGACACTAGTTCAGAACTTGCCCCATCACTACACTAGTTCAGAACTTGCCCCCATCACGACACTAGTTCAGAACTTGCCCCATCACTACACTAGTTCAGAACTTGCCCCCATCACTACACTAGTTCAGAACTTGCCCCCATCACTACACTAGTTCAGAACTTGCCCCCATCACTACACTAGTTCAGAACTTGCCCCCATCACTACACTAGTTTGTTGCCTTGACAGACTCACTGCCACAGTGAGATCTCCACCGAGGAAACACTGATCTGTGCCGTTTTTTGGCTTCGGACAGAATTCCACCTCCTCTAGTGACTTTAGCTTCAGACGGGCCCGAGTTCCATTTTAAGAGATCAGATACAGGTCACAGGGGATTTGGGCCACTTCAGGTGCAGCCTGAACGTCGCCTATGATCCCTACAGAGTTTTCAGACAGTGCTGAAGAGCAGATACCCCAGGATCTTGGTGAGTTCTCCCAGCAGGTCCTTCTTGTCCTTGGTCAGGTCTCCTTGGGCCCTCAAGGCGCTGATGACCCCAGCGTAGGCCTCCAGCTCTGAAACGCACGTACACACAGAACGGCAACACCAAATCACATGTACAGACCGAGGCAGGGAATATGCAACTGCATTTACTGTTCTAGTACTTTTCTATCACATACTTTCACTCCTACTTCAGTAATATTTGTATGTAGTAAAGGTTGTGCTTCGTTTTCCCGCCGTGAGTGAGTCTAAAGTGACAAAAACCTCATGTGACGATCTGAAATGAACTGAACGTTTGTGTTTCGTCTCATTTTTGTGTCTGCCCTTTGAAAACACCAGATTCGGGGATTTATTTCATGTTACTCTTTTAGGTTTCCCAAACACTTTTTTTTACTGTTACTTGAGTCATTTCTTCTTCACGTCATCGTACTTCTACTTGAGTATTATTATTAACACCATAACATACATAACAACAATTTTTACTATTCTATCCACCTCTGTGTTAGGGGAGTGCAAAAATACTGAAATATCGATGTATTGTATTGGTTAATTTGATGATACTCGGGGTGTAACGATATCCAAGTGTCCTGATACGATACGGTCTGAACCTCACGTACGATATTTATTGTGACATTGTGGGAAAGTTCACGATATTACGATATTCTAAAAAATAACAAGACTGACTCTAAAACGCTCATTTGGTGCAACATTTATTGTCATTAGGGACGGACCGAAATCCAAATCTCTCTGGACCAGATTTATTACAATATAAAACTGTGAATCTGCAACTTTTTCCTCTAAAAATGCTTCACAGACTTAATCCACAGAATGAAGATGTAAAAGTGCTTAGAACAGTTATTTCTTCATGTCGTCTGCACTGAAACGGAGCAAAGGATCATGGTCTATGTAGTTCCCTCTGTTTGTTTTTTTTAGCTATTTCTGCATCAGAACTGTTCATTCGATATTGTGATGCTCAACCAGATTATTGGGACACCTTTGGCAATACGATATCCCCCGATTTACGTTATTGTCACATCCCGAGACAATACAGTATCGATATCATGAGCTGCTGTATCGATAAATTGCTAAGAGTATTTTTAGGTGTATTTTCCTGGATTATTTTGTGTGACAGCTGCAGTTGCTGACATTTTCATATTCACTTTGCACAAACTCAGTGGACTTTTAGCATCGGGGTGGTGATTTAGCCTTTGTTTTTCACTTAACTGCATTGAATCGATATGAAATGTATCGCATCGAATTGTATTTAAGTGCAACATATTGAAAAACATATCGTATCGAGGCCTGTGTATCGTATCAGCGACTTCTTAATGTCCCCAGCCTGGTCTGTACAGTCACATAAAGCTGTGACCACACTAAACCGAGTCGTGAGGGTGGAGGTGCCCGTCTGGTGCCCGTCTGGTGCCCGTCTGGTGCCAGGTGGTGCCGGTCTTACCCAGTTTGCGGAGGATGCGTTTGCACTCGTCCCTGCCCAGGTCCAGGATGGTGGGCCACACCACGGGCATGGTCCCTGGCAGCACGGGCTTCTCCAGCTGTATCATGGGCTGCGGCGACACAAACGTTCACACTGATTCCGCTGGTAACTTCGACTTAAGACAAATTTACTGATCCTCAAGGGAAAATATCTGTGCACAGGAGCTCACACTTCACAATATAATGTGGTTAATAATGGTGCTTTTCTAGAATGTAATGATGTCACACTCCCAGACGGGGGCGACAGGCAGGTTTCCCTTCTGAACCCACCGTACTTTACCACAAATGGGCCCTACAAAGGCTCTGGTCAAACCAAAGCTGCAGATTAGTGTTTCTTTTTTAATACCGTATGTTACTGAGCAGTGCTTGAATGTTGTGTAGAAAACATGGACGGTGAATATGGAAAGCGAATCTTATGAGTTTGATGCATTTACCGTATTTTTCAGACTATAAGTCACACTTTTTTCGACGACTTATCCTCAGGTGCGACTTATATATTACATTTTTAACACTGACAGTCCATAGAGCAAATATATGAATCAAAAATTTAAAAAAAAAGAAAAAAAAGAAAAAACAAATCGTTATCTGTTTTTTCATTTTGGTTTTAGAGACAAATAATAAAGAAAATAGTTGTTTTTTCATTTTCTTATTTTTGGTTCTATATTGAAAAACTAATGAACGAATGACACACAGATTCTTCTCTATTCTGTTGTTTTTGTCACTATAAGTCGCCTTGTCAGTTCTTGGTCTCTTATTTTATAAAATAAATTTACCCCAAAACGTTCAGTGTGACTTACACGTGTTTTTTTTCTTCATTGTGCATTTTTTGGCCGGTGCGACTTATAGTCCGCAAAATACAGTACCGTATGTGTCTGTTGTGTAGTTTTTTTAAGTTTTACCTTTTTAAGCACGAGTCCTGTGGAAATGTAGTTATAGATATTGCACAGAGACACACTGTAATCTACTGTGACCCCTGACCCCTGTGTGACCCCTGACCCCTGTGTGACCCCTGCCCGTGGGACTACAGATGGAAATGAGTCTTTTAGGCTCCAATCCGGCATGTTTACATTTATGTCTGTCCATTATGTGCACCGTCCCAGTCAAATAAATGCATAAATATAATAAAAAATAAAATAAATCATTTGTCAGAGTGTGAAACTTTTATTTATTTAAAGGGACAGTGCACATTCATGAACAAATACTTGTAAATATGCCAGAATTAGCCCAAAGGCGACTTTACATCTGTCGTCCCTGCAGGTCAAAGAGACAGAAATGACATAAGACAACTTCACAGAACAAACTGTCAATGACAATAAAACACAATCATGACGTACAACATTTACATTTACTTAAAAGCAGAACATTAGTGATCACAGATCTGGTTTCTCTTAAGCCATCGTTTCAGACTGGTTTAAAACGATGGCTTAAGAGAAACCTCAAAGAGAAAGAGAAAACTTCAAAGTTTCTGTTTAGTCCAGGTTTTGTAACAGGTCGGACTCCCAAAGTTTGACCACTAGTTGCTATAATGAAGAAATATTTGTGTTCGAAAGATACTGAGCTCAAAATGGACCCTTATTTGGCAGTTTTATTATTCTGCACGACTCCAGTAAAAGCGTCAGTTTGTGCTTCTTGCCTTGACGCGACTCCTTATTTTTGCCAAATGACACAAAGGCAGAGCATAGGAACTGCCAAATAAGGGTCCATTTTTAGCTCAATATTTCTCACAATATTTATTCACATGATAAACGAGGTCTCAAAAAATGACATGAACTCATTTTGGATCAGACCTGATGTTACGGCATTCTGCTTTTGTAGGACAGAAATACTGAACCTGATATTTTCAACTATCGACTGAACCCAAGAACTCACTGAATTACAACATTTTGCATTTTAACTGTTCTATGGAAGTTAATTTGCTCCATTACATTTTGAAATTTAAATAACACTGAATTTCAAATTTTTTAGCCCTGAAAAAAGATGTTTTTTTTTTAAATTTGAGTTCCTAAAATTTTAAGTGTACGTTTTTCAATGTTTCAAATTCAAAATAAAGTGAAAATTTCAACACAATTTAAAATTCAAAATCTGATTAAACAAATTTTCTTCTGTACCATTTTAATCTTAGCTGCCCCCGTCTGTATTAATATTGTGTTTTGTTTCATTCACACGTTTGAGTGCCTCTTTATTATTCATCTGTTACATCTGCAAAGCTCCAAACACTCTGCTCCACCTCGTGATGTCATGAAGTGGGAGTTTTCAAGTGAACAGCCGTTTTTAACCCAAAATGAACTCATTTATTCTATGATACACTAGAGCAGACCTGGGCAGTGTACAGCTTTGGTTGGAATTACAACCAAAGGGCCGTATGGAATTACAAAATAAACATATTTTATCATTTGGCTTCCTGCCTGGAGTTTTTTATAACTTTTTTTTGTAAGGCAACCTCACTTTTTCATTGCTTATAACATAAAAACCTCTCGGTCTGACCAGCGCGTCAAAACAATGAGGTTTACTGATTTTGTAATAAAGAAATACTACTGATATTCTGCATTACTGAGTGAAGCACTTGGCCCGGCCCTCCACAAACCCTCCAGCTGATCTGCAGAGGGAAACACTGCCCTCCACGTACAATTTCACCGGATTAAACTCATTTTTTTCATGCAAAAACTCAGATTAACACAGATCTGTCCTGTCGGGACGCCGTGCACATAAAGCCCCGCGCGGTCCCGCAGAGCGTCACCTTTTCCACCAGTTAACATCGTTAGCACCGTTAGCATCGTTAGCACCAGACCAAACCCGGGTCAAACCTCTCACCATTTGCGATCTCGGACTCTTAAAGCCTCGGGGCGGATCCTGGTGGCGCAGTCTGAGCCGACATGACGCTCTGTTAGCGCCAAACCGTCGCCAGTGCCGCGCGGATGCGGCAGGAGCAGGAAAAGCGCAGGAAAATCTCACAATGTTTATATGAAAAGCTAACGGAGGCTAACGGGGCTAGCGCCGATGACCGGAAGTGACGTCAACGCGGCGAGAGGGGCGTGCGCGCGGACTGCTGCCCCCTGGAGGCGGAGAGGCGGAACAGCGTCAGCGCAGTTTTAACGGCGCTTTTTTAAAGATTTATTTATTTTTTCAGTGAAATAAATGAAACAAAATCCCTTCACATAACAAAAGAAGAGAGGGGAAATACAAGAAATGACAGCAGCTGGCAAATCCAAATTGTAAACAAATAAAACAAAATAAAATCAGGGGAGTGATATTTATACTAGAGCAGAAAATAACTGAAGTGACTGACCAGTTCTGTTACTTTGGCTTAAGTAATTCATTTTTATCCAGGATATTGTAAGTTTTTAAGGGCCAAATGATATAATTTCTCATCTTTTTATTAGTTAATGTCGTAATAGTTGTAAAACGTTGCTGTATTTCATTTTGGTATTGCTGATTTGGTTTATTTTTGCCCATTTTGTTTCGTGAATATGAAATTTGCCATAAACTAAAAGTGGAAATACTTGAAACTCGTGTTTTCTGCTTAGAACAAGATTCAGATTTCGTCTTGTTTTAAGAAAACTTGGTAACTTGTGGCCACACCGGCTCATCACAGCCTGATCCCTCAGGTCTCAGAAGCTCAGCAGGACCTGGTTAGTACTTGGATGGAGACACTGGGAATTCCAGGGGCCACAGTGGGGCCAGTGGCAAAAACTGTCGTTGTGTCCTTAGGCAAGACACATCACCCACATTTCCTAGTATGAAAGTGGTGTGTGAGTGAATGGTGGTGGTGGTCGGAGGGGCCGATGGTGCAGATTGGAGCCTCACTTCCGTCAGTCTGCCCCAGGGCAGCTGTGGCTACAATAGCAGTTTACACCACCGGGTCTGGAGTGATATTATTATTATTATTATTATTATTATTATTATTATTATTATTATTATTATTATTATTATTATTATTATTATTATTATTATTATTATTATTATTATTATTATTATTATTATTATTATTATTAAGTGGCAATTTATTACTGCACTGGCAGAAAATTTCACTTAAAATTTTTACCTCAACATTGGTATTTTTTTTCTTTTTTTCTTTCTATTTTGATAGACCTTTTTTGCAGTGTGTATATATACTGCATGTGAATGTGTGGTATATATGTGTATATGTGTCTATATGTGTATATGTGTATATATGTGTCTATATGTGTATATGTGTATATGTGTATATGTGTCTATATGTATATATGTGTCTATATGTGTATATGTGTCTATATGTGTATATATGTGTGTATATGTGTATATGTGTATATGTGTGTATATGTGTATATGTGTGTATATGTGTATATGTGTATATGTGTATATGTGTATATATGTGTATATGTGTGTATATGTGTATATGTGTATATGTGTATATGTGTGTATATATGTGTATATATGTGTATATGTGTATATGTGTATATATGTGTATATATGTGTATATGTGTATATGTGTATATGTGTATATGTGTGTATATATGTGTATATGTGTATATATGTGTATATATGTGTATATATGTATATGTGTATATGTGTATATGTGTGTATATGTGTATATGTGTATATGTGTATATATGTGTATATGTGTATATATGTGTATATGTGTGTATATGTGTATATATGTGTATATATGTGTATATGTGTATATGTGTGTATATGTGTATATATGTGTATATGTGTGTATATGTGTATATGTGTATATATGTGTATATGTGTATATGTGTATATGTGTATATATGTGTATATGTGTATATGTGTATATGTGTATATATGTGTATATGTGTATATGTGTATATATGTGTGTATATGTGTATATGTGTATATGTGTATATGTGTATATATGTGTATATGTGTGTATATGTGTATATGTGTGTATATGTGTATATATGTGTATATATGTGTATATGTGTATATGTGTATATGTGTATATATGTGTATATGTGTATATGTGTATATGTGTATATATGTGTATATATGTGTATATGTGTATATATGTGTATATATGTGTATATGTGTATATATGTGTATATGTGTATATATGTGTATATGTGTATATGTGTATATATGTGTATATATGTGTATATGTGTATATGTGTATATATGTGTGTATATGTGTATATGTGTATATGTGTATATGTGTATATATGTATATGTGTATATCTGTATATGTGTGTATATGTGTATATGTGTATATATGTGTATATATGTGTATATGTGTATATATGTGTATATGTGTATATATGTGTATATGTGTATATATGTGTATATGTGTATATATGTGTATATGTGTATATATGTGTATATATGTGTATATATGTGTATATGTGTATATATGTGTATATGTGTATATATGTGTATATGTGTATATGTGTATATATGTGTATATGTGTATATATGTGTATATGTGTATATATGTGTATATGTGTATATGTGTATATGTGTATATGTGTATATATGTGTATATGTGTATATGTGTATATGTGTATATATGTGTATATGTGTATATATGTGTATATGTGTATATGTGTATATGTGTATATGTGTATATGTGTATATGTGTGTATATGTGTATATGTGTATATGTGTATATGTGTATATGTGTATATATGTGTATATATGTGTATATGTGTATATGTGTATATGTGTATATGTGTATATATGTGTATATGTGTATATGTGTATATATGTGTATATGTGTATATGTGTATATGTGTATATATGTGTATATGTGTATATGTATATATGTGTATATATGTATATATGTATATATGTGTATATATGTGTATATGTTTCTTTTCTTTTTTACTGTATAATTGATCAGATTATAAAAGTAAAGGGAATTGAAAGAACACAGTTTCCTGTGGTTTGTGTTTCTCTCAGACTCAGATCCACATGAACTGAAGCATCAAAATCCTTTTTCTACACAAAGACTAAATCCAGTCAGGCTCAAAGGACCTGGATCAGGAAAGTTTTACCAGGATTTGAATAAATTTCACTTGACAAGTAAAATGATCTGCGAGTGCAGTAAGATTTTTCTACTTAAAATATGAAATTACATCTTTGCTCCACTTAAAATAAAGAAAACAACAACTTTTTGCACTGAAAATAAGAAATAAAATCAAATGTCGCTTGAATTAAGAAAAAACCCACAGCCGAACATTTCACTTGTCAAGATGAAAACCCGGAGATGTTTTTTCTAAACCCTCAGAAATCACTCAGGTTCTGAAGGAAAAGCGCCTCCAGAGTCTCGACACTTCAGATCCAGAAAAATGAGGCCGGGACTTTCCTCCGCTCTGCCCGGAGCCTGAACGCCTCACCGCGCGCTCCGTGCGCCTCCCGCGGGCCTCTCCGCTTTACGCACGGCCCGTGAACGCGGCACGGTGCGTTTCCTCTTCAGTCCGCGCACATCCGTGGGGCTGGGGGGCGGGGGTGGGGGTGGGGGCATTTCCTTTTTCCCACCCCAGCCCCTGTCCCTGTCCCGGGGCGCAGACGCGAGCAGACGCCGAGGAGGATGCGCTCTGGGCGGACGCGACCCACTCCACGCCGCGGCCCGTTTTTCCACTTCCACAGCAGCGAGCGGACACGGCGGAGCGCGCGCGGGGCCAGGGGGGCGGCCGAAGTTTGACGCACTTTTCCGGGGAGAGGATGCGCAGTCGTCGCGCTGTCGCTGCGGGAAAGTGGAGCTGAAGTGTTTTCGGGGCTGGTTCATGGCGCGCGTCCTGCCCGGAGGAGCTGCTCGGCCCACGGACACGGGACTTTTACGCTTTCCGTGAGTTTGGCGCAAGCGCGAAGCGGGAGGACGCGCGTGGGGCCGGGAGTAGAAGCGGCGCAAAGAGACAGCGGAGACCGGACAGTGCGCAGCGGACACGGGACACGGGACACGGGACACGGGACACCGGCAGCGCCAATGAGCGGAACACAGGCCACCCTCGCGGACAGGTACGACCCCGCACACTCACGCACACTCACGCACACTCACGCACACTCACGCACACTCACGCAGATTCGAAATGGGGCCTGCAGCCAGTGAGTAATCGACTAATCGTGAGGACTCGGTCTCTATAACCGTAATCGTGTTGTGATCTGGACTCGGGGCGGAAAAAGTCCAGGAGCTTCTGACACAGGAACTTTAAACAACTTTAACTGGACTTTATTGAGTTTATTTGGAGTTTATTGAGTTTATTTGGAGTTTATTGAGTTTATTTGGAGTTTATTTGGTTTATTTGGAGTTTATTTGGTTTATTTGTAGTTTATTGAGTTTATTTGTAGTTTATTGAGTTTATTTGGAGTTTATTGAGTTTATTTGCAGTTTATTTGTAGTTTATTTGTAGTTTATTGAGTTTATTTGTAGTTTATTGAGTTTATTTGGAGTTTATTGAGTTTATTTGTAGTTTATTGAGTTTATTTGGAGTTTATTGAGTTTATTTGGAGTTTATTGAGTTTATTTGGAGTTTATTGAGTTTATTTGGACTTTATTGAGTTTATTTGGAGTTTATTGAGTTTATTTGGAGTTTATTGAGTTTATTTGGAGTTTATTTGGTTTATTTGGAGTTTATTTGGTTTATTTGCGACATGGAGAAGTTACTGCACACAGACCCAGATATGAAGATTTACCACTTTTTCAGGTCTTTTTGAGGTTTTATTTCCAAATTCATAAATTACTGTAACCGTGTAAAAAAACTGGGACTCGTTTGTGGTGTTTGGTAATAATAAAACTGTCAAATGTGGAAGTTTGAACCCATTTTGCTTTTCTCGGGTTCTGTCCTTTTTCTCTTGAAGAATTTAGATTTTCTTTCTGAAGCCCTGAATATCTCGGCCTCTGAAACACAGAAAACATGAAATAAACGGCATTGAAAAGGTAAAACTCTCTTTTATGAAACTGTGTCACTGAAATGAAATCTCCAGTGATGCAGGAACAGGAAAAGTGTTTGTGACGGAGATGTGAGGCTTTAGACCTGGTTTAGACCTGGTTTAGACCTGGTTTAGTCCTGGTTTCATCCTGGTTTAGACCTGGTTTAGTCCTGGTTTAGACCTGGTTTAGACCTGGTTTAGTCCTGGTTTCAGTCCTGGTTTAGACCTGGTTTAGTCCTGGTTTCAGTCCTGGTTTTAGACCTGGTTTAGACCTGGTTTAGACCTGGTTTAGTCCTGGTTTAGACCTGGTTTAGTCCTGGTTTAGTCCTGGTTTAGACCTGGTTTAGACCTGGTCTAGTCCTGGTTTAGACCTGGTCTAGTCCTGGTTTAGACCTGGTCTAGTCCTGGTTTAGACCTGGTTTAGTCCTGGCTTAGACCTGGTTTAGTCCTGGTTTAGTCCTGGTTTAGTCCTGGGTCCAGGGCTCTCCTCTCCACAGCTCTGACCTTCAGCTTGGCGCTTGCTCGTCTCCATGGAGATTGTGGAAAGTGACACAGTTAATCTTTAGGTGCAGTTTTCCCCTCTCTTCTTCCTCATCTCTTCTTCCTCATCTCTTCTTCCTCATCTCTTCTTCCTCGTCTCCTCCTCTCTTCTTCCTCATCTCCTCCTCGTCTCCTCCTCTCCTCTTCCTCATCTCTTCTTCCTCATCTCCTCCTCCTCTCTTCTTCCTCATCTCCTCCTCGTCTCCTCCTCTCCTCTTCCTCATCTCTTCTTCCTCATCTCCTCCTCCTCTCTTCTTCTTCATCTCTTCTTCCTCAACTCTTCTTCCTCATCTCCTCCTCGTCTCCTCCTCTCTTCTTCCTCGTCTCCTCCTCTCTTCTTCCTCGTCTCCTCCTCTCTTCTTCCTCATCTCCTCCTCGTCTCCTCCTCTCCTCTTCCTCATCTCTTCTTCCTCATCTCCTCCTCCTCTCTTCTTCCTCATCTCTTCTTCCTCATCTCCTCCTCGTCTCCTCCTCTCTTCTTCCTCGTCTCCTCCTCTCTTCTTCCTCGTCTCCTCCTCTCTTCTTCCTCATGT
>CM060664.1:1311089-1356089 GCA_030686955.1 Odontamblyopus rebecca
TGTGTGTAAATGTGTGTGTGTAAATGTGTGTGTAAATGTGTGTAAATGTGTGTGTAAATGTGTGTAAATGTGTGTGTAAATGTGTGTGTGTAAATGTGTGTGTAAATGTGTGTGTAAGTGTGTGTAAATGTGTGTGTAAATGTGTGTGTAAATGTGTGTGTGTAAATGTGTGTGTAAATGTGTGTGTAAATGTGTGTGTAAATGTCTCCAGCAGCTTCATAAATCTGCCCCATCACCAAATCTTCAACCAACAAAGTCGACAAAGGAGAAACATTCTTCGTGAAGAATTTATCCACAACGATGGAGGGAAGAAAGACGAAAGATTAAAGGGGCAGTTCTGATTTTCTTCACAGTTCCTCATGTCCAGAGTGTTGGAGACGTGTGGAGACACTTGTTTAACTCTTCCTCCAGTCCTTGTATCTGCAGAGGTGCTGGTGCTGGGCTAGTGCAGGTCAATGGCCACAGTCGTCCTGCCACTAAAAACAGTCTGACCCTGAATCGTCACATGTTGAGGGACTATTTTCTCATATATCAGTCCACCGCTGCAGAGCTTCTGTCAGGAACAACTCACTGCTGCTCAGACACAAATCCTCCAAATGCAGCGGTCGGTTTGACTCTAAAATGATTCTGTGACACAGATGTTCAGGCCCCGTTCACACATACACGGGTATTTTTAAAAACGAATATTTCCCTCGCTCTGTTTTTCCAAAATAAAATCGTGTGCACAGCATCGTCTTCAGAAATAACATCGTGCGCTCAGCATCGTCTTCAGAAAAGTTTACGTTTACGTTTCGGGGGTCGTCTCCCGCTCGACGTCTGGAGTCGCAGAGAAACAGCAGTGATGACGCCACATCCTAAATGTTCACGCCTCCTCCGGGACAAACACTTCGTCTTCAGAATGATCCACCAGACGAAAACGGCGGCGTTGGCGGTGACGGGACGTGGGTCTTCTGGTCGTGAGGAGAAGAGGGAAAAGTTCTGAGCTCCTTCGCCTCATTCGTCTCTTCGTGGATCTGAAACATCAGCTGTGCAAATGCAAACGCGACTGCGGCTCTGACGCTTCTGATCATCACCACGGAAACACCTGAACACTGGTCTCACTTTGGCGCCGTTTATGTCACTTTACAAACGCCAAACCGGAGTTTTCCAAAACCTCCACTTTAGCCCGAGGTTTTAGAAAGATTCGTTTTCAGAGGCGAATTCTCCGTTTGGCTGTAAAAGACGGGAACAAACGAAGGGAAATGTCTGCGTTTTAAAAATATCTGTGTACGTGTGAACGGGGCCTCACAGGGACAGTCTGGAGTTCACACATTTACACACATTTACACACTTACACACACATTTACACATTTACACACATTTACACACATTTACACACTTACACACACATTTACACACACATTTACACATATTTACAGACACATTTACACACACATTTACACACACATTTACACACACATTTACACATATTTACAGACACATTTACACACACATTTACACACACATTTACACACACATTTACACACACATTTACACACACATTTACAGCGGGACACTCCAGACTGTGGGGAAAAGGTCTCTAACCCCTGAACAGCGCCCCCTGTAGGGAGCGCGTGGTGTGCGTCTGCTGCCCCCTGTAGGGAGCGCGTGGTGTGCGTCTGCTGCCCCCTGTAGGGAGCGTGTGGTGTGCGTCTGCTGCCCCCTGTAGGGAGCATGTGGTGTGCGTCTGCTGCCCCCTGTAGGGAGCGTGTGGTGTGCGTCTGCTGCCCCCTGTAGGCAGCGTGTGGTGTGCGTCTGCTGCCCCCTGTAGGGAGCCTGTGGTGTGCGTCTGCTGCCCCCTGTAGGCAGCGCGTGGTGTGCGTCTGCTGCCCCCCTGTAGGGAGCGCGTGGTGTGCGTCTGCTGCCCCCTGTAGGGAGCGCGTGGTGTGCGTCTGCTGCCCCCTGTAGGGAGCGCGTGGTGTGCGTCTGCTGCCCCCTGTAGGGAGCGCGTGGTGTGCGTCTGCTGCCCCCTGTAGGGAGCGCGTGGTGTGCGTCTGCTGCCCCCTGTAGGGAGCGTGTGGTGTGCGTCTGCTGCCCCCTGTAGGGAGCGTGTGGTGTGCGTCTGCTGCCCCCTGTAGGGAGCGTGTGGTGTGCGTCTGCTGCCCCCTGTAGGGAGCGTGTGGTGTGCGTCTGCTGCCCCCTGCTGACCACAGTGTGTGTTTCAGATGGAGCCGCCATGAGGGCCGGCGTGCAGACCGGAGACCGCATCATCAAGGTGAGCCCTGCTAGCTTTAGGAAAACAGAAACGACTCAACTCACCAGGGGCACATGGGTCTTTAAAGCCGCACTCTGTAACTTTTTTCATGGATACGTCACTGCTCTGCCTGGAATGTTCCGCAGTGGGACTTTAAACAGCTCAACTTTACATTTATTCAATCACAGGGGGTTTTAGTGCTCAAAAGTCCTAAGAAAAACAGACGTTCTGACTGTGAGCGGGGTCGCCTCTCCACAGATCTGACCTGTAACCTGGTCTGGTCTCTATGGAGATAGAAAGGTTTAATGCCATACTGCGGAACATTCCAGACAAAGCCAGAACATTGCCACGGAGAAAAGCGTTTGACGGAGCCTCCACCAGAAAAGTGACACAGTGCAGCTTTTAAACTAATTAATGCAGGAGCCCAGAGACATTTGTTTCACATCTTGAGTACGAAAGGTTTGACCCCTGGAATGGATAGGACACTCACACAGGACCCTTAAAAGGCCTTTCTTAAGTTTTGAAAATGTGGATAACCAGAAGAGTGCGCCACCCAAAGTAGCCAAAAAATCTGATTTGCTTCCACACCCCTGAGGTACATCCACCAAACCTCTGCCAAAATGTTCAGTCTTGGGGTATATTGAAAAAATGTGATTTCTTAAGTTCCGCAGTGTGGACTAAGGGGCTTAAGAAGGGCCTATGTTACCCCCAAATTCACGTTTAATTCACATCTTGAGTACATCCATTAAACTTGACTGAAATATAGTCCATGACCAACTGTTTAAGAATCCATGATTCTTAAGTTCATCAGTTGTGGATAAGGGGTCTTAAGAAAGGGCCAAAGGTCAAATTACCCAAAAATGCAGATTTCATTCACATGATGAGAACATCCACCAAACATCTTCCAAAATGTTAGGCTTGGGGATGACACTGAAAATTAGTCTTTCTTAAGTTCTGCAATTTTGGATAAGGGGGGTTAAGAAGGGCCCACGTGGCCCCCAAATTCACGTTTAATTCACATCTTGAGTACATCCATTAAACTTGGCTGAAATATAGTCCATGACCAACTGTTTAAGAATACATAATTCTTAAGTTCATCAGTTGTGGATAAGGGGTCTTAAGAAAGGGCCAAAATGTCAACATACCCCAAAAAGGAGATTTAATTCACATCATGAGTAGATCCACCAAACATCTTCCAAAATGTTAGGTTTGGGGATGACGCTTAGAATGAGTGTTTCTTAAGTTCTGCAAATGTGGACTAAGGGGCTTAAGAAGGGCCTATGTGACCCCCAAATTAATGTTTAATTCACATCTTGAGTACATCCATTAAACTTGGCTGAAATGTAGTCCATGACCAACAGTTGAATATTCCATGATTCTTAAGTTCATCAGTTGTGGAAAAGGGGGCTTAAGAAAGGGCCAAAGGTCAAATAACCCAAAATAGTAGATTTACCACATCATTAGCAGGTCCACATGAGTGTAAGTTGAGTGAACGTACTCTGAGTATGTTTTTTTAAGTTCTAGTATTTTAGGTAAAGGTTTAAAGATATAAAAAAGTATCACTAAACTAGATTTTATTCTATACGTTTTAATACAATATGAAATATTTCACTGATCCTAATGTGCTTCATGTTTAAGTAGTAACATTGTGCTGTCTCTGCTATCAAAGGAAAGTAAGCAACATCAGTCAAGACTAACATAGTATGAGTGATTACAGGAAATTAACTCTTGCCCTATGAAGAATGTCCCAGAAAAAAAAAGATAGGAAAACTTCATTGCATATCAATATTTGAACATTTTTTAATGTCATGAATAAACCCTGCACATTAATTGGATAGAAAATCGAAATTATACTCTGAAAATGCCAAGTAAAAGCTGTCTTTGAATCTCCTGAGTACTGTATACCCGACAGTTTCACAAATGATGCCTGATTGCAAAATAAAGCTACAAAACTTAAACTACATGATTGTATTATACTCTGAACATGTCAACAAATGAAAGACATCTTTTGAAACTCAAATGACAACTTTGAAATCAAAGACAGGTTTGGTCATGTCTGAACATTGTTGCAACCACTACTGCTCTTCATCAGACTCTGCTTTTTCCTCTACATCGCTTGCATCATCTTCTTCATCAGATGAAGCCGCTTCGAAACTTTCATTGTCAATCTCGTCAGCGCCTTCATGGTCATCAGGCATTTCTGGCACCAGGGAATCTGGTAACTGAGGACCATCGAACCAAACTGGGGTGTAAACCCCATTCTCCAGCATCCATCCATCATCTTCTGAGGGATGTTGAACAAGTTCTGCCTGGTCAGCATCAGCCCACATCTTTGCAACAAATGCCACTCGTTTCATATGGCACATGACCTCAGCTTCACAAGGGGGCAGACCACTGGCATCGATCCCTTTTAGTTTTTCGAGTGGATTTTTGCCTCTCATCTTTGGTTTATACACTGTCTCAAAACGTTTGTACCTATGGGAATTCAGTGACACCTTGGAGTTTTCTCTGGCTCCATAGCTGTAAACTTTAGGAGAACCTTGCAGCTTCTTTCATCCTTGGGCTTTGTTGTGAGTGTCTCGAATGCCTTCTGCACATCAGTGTTTTTCAGATATGTGGCAAATGGCCTAACCTTTCCCTTCTTGACAAATGCTGAGGTATAGTCCGAGCCCGTAAATGCATGAAATGCTGGCAATGACTTGCAAACCCCTGGCCCTAGTGACCTTTGTATCTCAGTGATGTTGATGAACCAGCGATTCTTCTTTGACACCGTTCCCACGTCCATCCAGACTGTCTTGTCTAATTTCCCACAGTGATAGACTAAGAGCACAGCAATGTCCGTGTCATGGGCTCTGACAACTATGTCTCCTCTGCGAGTATGCTGGTCAGCCTCAATAGCATGGCAAATAGCAAAATTTGGTTGGGTGGCATTAAGCCCCCTTTTCCACAACTGATGAACTTAAGAATCATGGAATATTCAACAGTTGGTCATGGACTACATTTCAGCCAAGTTTAATGGATGTACTCAAGATGTGAATTAAACATTAATTTGGGGTCACATAGGCCCTTCTTAAGCCCCTTAGTCCACATTTGCAGAACTTAAGAAACACTCATTCTAAGCGTCATCCCCAAACCTAACATTTTGGAAGATGTTTGGTGGATCTACTCATGATGTGAATTAAATCTCCTTTTTGGGGTATGTTGACATTTTGGCCCTTTCTTAAGACCCCTTATCCACAACTGATGAACTTAAGAATTATGTATTCTTAAACAGTTGGTCATGGACTATATTTCAGCCAAGTTTAATGGATGTACTCAAGATGTGAATTAAACGTGAATTTGGGGGCCACGTGGGCCCTTCTTAACCCCCCTTATCCAAAATTGCAGAACTTAAGAAAGACTAATTTTCAGTGTCATCCCCAAGCCTAACATTTTGGAAGATGTTTGGTGGATGTTCTCATCATGTGAATGAAATCTGCAATTTGGGGTAATTTGACCTTTGGCCCTTTCTTAAGCCCCCTTATCCACAACTGATGAACTTAAGAATCATGGATTCTTAAACAGTTGGTCATGGACTATATTTCAGTCAAGTTTAATGGATGTACTCAAGATGTGAATTAAACGTGAATTTGGGGGTAACATAGGCCCTTCTTAAGCCCCTTAGTCCACAATTGCGGAACTTAAGAAATCACATTTTTCAATATACCCCAAGACTGAACATTTTTGGCAGAGGTTTGGTGGATGTACTCAGGGGTGTGAAGCAAATCAGATTTTTTGGCTACTTTGGGTGGCGCCCTCGACTGGTTATCCACATTTTCAAAACTTAAGAAAGGCCTTTTAAGGGTCCTGTGTGAGTGTCCTATCCATTCCAGGGGTCAAACCTTTCGTACTCAAGATGTGAAACAAATGTCTCTGGGCTCCTGGACTAAATGTACGTATATGTGCTTATATAATAGTACAATAGTGTATATATATAATAGTATATACTGTAAAGATGTGTCTATATATACATTGCAAGGATGTGTATATATAATGGATGTGTATGTGTGTATATGTAATATCAGGACGTGTTTATATAATGTCAGGATATGTGTGTATGTAATGTCAGGACATGTGTATATACAGTGATGGCCGAAAGTATTGGCACCCCAGAAGTTCCGTCAGAAAAGGCCCAATTTCTCCCAAAAATGAATGCAATCACAACTGCTTTGACATTAAAATGTTCATTTAATTTATCTTCAATGACAAATCACAAAAAGGAATTGTCAAAAAGCCAAATTGAATATAATTCTGCACCAAACATAAAAAGGGGGTGGACAAAAGTATTGGCACCCTTTGAAAGATCATGTGCTGCTTCTCTAATTTGAATAATTAATGGCACCTGGTACTCACCTGTGGCACACAACAGGTGGTGGCAATAACTAAATCACACCAACAGCCAGTTAAAATGGATTGAAGTTGACTCAACCTCTGTCCTGTGCCACACACACACCACACTGAGCATGGAGAAAAGAAAGAAGACCAAAGAACTCTCTGAGGACTTGAAAAACAAAATTGTGAAGAAGCATGAGCAATGTCAAGGCTACAAGTCCATCTCCAAAGATCTTGAAGTTCCTGTGTCTACTGTGCGCAGTGTCATCAAGAAGTTTAAAGAGCATGGCACTGTGGCTAACCTCCCCAGATCTGGACGGAAAAGGAAAATCGATGACAGATTTCAGCGTAAGATTGTGCAGATGGTGGGAAAAATCCTAGACTAACATCCAAACAAGTTCAGGCTGCCCTGCAGTCCGAGGGTACAACAGTATCAACCCGTACTATCCGCCGACATCTGAATGAAAAAGGACTCTATGGTAGAAGACCCAGGAAAACCCCATTTCTGACCCAGAGACACAAAAAGCCAGGCTGGAGTTTGCCAAAACCTACCTGAGAAAGCCACAAACATTTTGGAAGAATGTTCTCTGGTCAGATGAGACAAAGGTAGAGCTTTTGGGAACGGGCATCAACACAGAGTTTTCAGGAAAAGAAATGAGGCCTTCAAAGAGAAGAACACGGTCCCTACAGTCAAACATGGTGGAGGTTCCCTGATGTTTTGGGGTTGCTTTGCTGCCTCTGGCACTGGACTGCTTGACCGTGTGCATGGAATTATGAAGTCAGAAGACTATCAACAGATTTTGCAGCATAATGTAGGGCCCAGTGTGAGAAAGCTGGGTCTCCTCAGAGGTCATGGGTCTTCCAGGAGGATAATGACCCTAAGCACACTTCAAAAAGCACTAGAAAATGGCTTGAGAGAAAGCACTGGAGACTTCTAAAGTGGCCAGCAATGAGTCCAGACCTGAATCCCATAGAAAACCTGTGGAGAGAGCTCAAAATGGCAATTTGGAAAAGGCACCCTTCAAATCTCAGGGACCTGGAGCAGTTTGCCAAAGAAGAATGGTCTAAAATTCCAGCAGAGCGTTGTAATAAACTCACTGATGGTTACCGGAAGCGGTTGTTCGCAGTTATTTTGTCTAAAGGTTGTGCTACCAAATATTAGGCTGAGGGTGCCAATACTTTTGTCCAGCCCATTTGTTGAATTTTGTGTAAAATAATATTTGATTTGACTTTTTTTTCATTCTCTTTTGTGTTTTTCATTGCAAGAACAATAAATGAAGATATTAATGCCAAAGCATTTGTGATTGCAATCATTTTCTGGAAGAAATTGAGTATTATAGGACAGGATTGCAGGGGTGCCAATACTTTCGGCCATCACTGTATATATATAATATCAGGATGTATGTGTAAAGGACGTGTGTGTATATATAATGCATGTGTGTATATAAAGGACGTGTGTATATAATGTATGTGTATATATAATGTGTGTATATATGTGTGTGTATATATGATGTGTGTATATATAATGTGTATATATAATGTGTGTGTATATATGTGTGTGTATATATGATGTGTGTATATATAATATGTGTGTATATATAATGTGTGTGTATATATGTGTGTGTATATATGATGTGTGTGTATATATAATGTGTGTGTATATATAATGTGTGTGTGTATATATAATGTGTGTGTATATATAATGTGTGTGTATATATAATGTGTGTGTATATATGATGTCTGTATATATGTGTGTGTATATATAATGTGTGTATATATAATGTGTGTGTATATATAATGTGTGTGTATATATGATGTGTGTATATATAATGTGTGTGTATATATAATGTGTGTGTATATATAATGTGTGTGTATATATAATGTGTGTGTATATATGATGTGTGTGTATATATGATGTGTGTGTATATATAATGTGTGTGTATATATAATGTGTGTGTATATATAATGTGTGTGTATATATAAGCGCTCTGTGCTGTGGCAGGTGAACGGGACTCTGGTCACTCACTCCAACCACATCGAGGTCGTCAAACTCATCAAGTGTAAGTCTGCTCCACACAACACAACACAACTACACAACAACACAACAACACAGCTACAACAACACACGACACGACAACAACAACACAAATACACGACAACACAACAACACACGACAACAACACACGACACAACAACAACACAACAACACACAACACGACAACAACACAACACCAGAAAAAAACAACAACACGACAACATGACAACAACACAACACAACAACATAACAACAATAACACAACAACACAACTACACGACAACACGACAAAACAACTACACAACATGACAGCACAACACCAGACCAACACAATACAACACGACAACACAATACGACATGACAACACAACATGACAGCACAACACCAGACCAACACAATACAACACGACAACACGACACGACAACAACACGTCACAACAACACAACACGACAATACCACACCAGAACACGACAACACGACATGACAACACAACACCAGAACAACACAATACAACACGACAACAACAGGACACGACAACACAACACAACAACAACACGACAATACGACACGACACAACAGCACAACACCAGAACAACACAATACAACACGACAACACAACACGACAACAACACGACACGACAACACAACAACACGACACGACAATACAACAACACAACGCAATGACACAACACAACAACATGACACAACACAACATGACACGACAACACAACAACACAACAACATGACACGACACAACAACATGACACGACACAACACAACAACATGACACGACAACACAACAACATGACACGACACAACACAACAACATGACACGACACAACACAACAACATGACACGACAACACAACAACACAACAACATGACACGACAACAACATGACACGACAACAACATGACACGACAACAACATGACACGACAACAACATGACACGACAACACAACAACACAACAACATGACACGACAACACAACAATATGACACGACAACACAACAACGCAATGACACAACACAACAACATGACACGACACAACACAACAACATGACACGACAACACAACAACACAACAACATGACACGACAACAACATGACACGACAACAACATGACACGACAACAACATGACACGACAACACGACATCACAACACCACACCAGATCAACAACACAACACTAGAACAACACAACACCACAACACAACATCCCACAGTGAGTATTCAGCTGTTACCATGGCGACACAATCCACACATCGGCAAACTGTGCCAAAGTTTCAAGGAAAAGTCCCGCAGTGATTTAAAGACCTGCGTGAAGTCAAACACAAACCTACACAAAAACTCTGCTGATCGTTCGTGCTGCTTTAGTTTTGGAAATTCTAACGATTCTTTTACGTCAGAGGTCGGATTTTGTAGGATTCCTCTGTATTTTTTACAGTATGAACTTTAAAAATGTTTTAAATGGTCAAAGCGCCTAAAAGTCTGTTTTGTCTGATTGGTCAGAGCTGCACGTTTCCGTCGCCACAGGTTTGGTGTAGCGCCGTATTCAGGAAGGAATGAGGAAGTAAACATCTTTTTCGGTGATGCTCCAGTGAACTCAGACCTCTGAAAACAACAGGACGCCATCTTGGGTTCACCATCAGATCTTATGCTGCGTTTCAGTGAGTGTCAGAAAACAACAGGACGCCATCTTGGGTTCACCATCAGATCTTATGCTGCGTTTCAGTGAGTGTCAGAAAACAACAGGACGCCATCTTGGGTTCACCTTCAGATCTTATGCTGCGTTTCAGTGAGTGTCAGAAAACAACAGGACGCCATCTTGGGTTCACCATCAGATCTTATGCTGCGTTTCAGTGAGTGTCAGAAGTCGGTAAATCCGAGTCAGTTCTCCCGACATCCGATGTAAATCCATTGCAACAGCGGGAAAATATGTACGCCCCAGAAAGTTTAAAGTTTATTTTATGCTAGCTCCTGCTAATATAGTCCTATAGAGTCTGTTAGCTAACGTTAGCTGTCAGTGTTTTTTTTTTAGTTTTAGTTTATTTGAAATGAGACAAAGCGTAATTTCATAAAACACATGATTACACATGGTTAAAAAAGCCAGAATTAGCCAGAAGGCTGTTTCCATCTGTCGTCCCCTGGCCGTGATAGAAAAAGGCAATAAGAAGCGTCTTGTGCCGTAATCATAGACCTTACATATATACATATATACGGTCTATGGTCGTAATGGGAACTATGGCGATAAACTCGTCTCTCACATCAGAGACTCTGACGTCTTTAAGCAGGTTTAATGATGTTTGAAAAGGTGAAACTGTAGAACAGACAAATGTGAAATTACAATATGTCTATTAAAATGACAAAAGTATACAGCAAACAACAAAAGTACAAGGATGTAAAGCCACACATTAATCTGACGCCATTTTGAGATTAGCATTACAATACTCGAGATAAACTGCTGACAACGCTGGATTTACAAATAATCTAAAGCTGGTGAACATAGGTACAAGATGCAACTCCAAAACAAAGACATTTGTGGACTCAAAGGCAAAGAACCGTGTGCCGCCATGTTCTGCCCACATCTGCTACTGCGCTCAGTAAAGTTCTGTTCAAAACATGCGCTCTGACCACAGTTCCCCAAGTGTCCACCAGACGGCGCCACACAAAGGCGAAACCCACTAAACCAAAGCCAGGCGAATTATACATATGAAACATTTTTAAAACATTTTTTGTGCAGAACACATCTATACAAGAGGAAAGAAGAAGAAGGAAAAATAATAACGAGGGAGCACAGAGCCCACAAAACCTGTACAATATAATACAGGATACACATACATACACTTACTGCACAGAAGTACTGCACACTTACTGCACAGAAGTACTGCACACTTACTGCACAGAAGTACTGCACACTTACTGCACAGAAGTACTGCACACTTACTGCACAGAAGTACTGCACACTTACTGCACAGAAGTACTGCACACTTACTGCACAGAAGTACTGCACACTTACTGCACAGAAGTACTGCACACTTACTGCACAGAAGTACTGCACACTTACTGCACAGAAGTACTGCACACTTACTGCACAGAAGTACTGCACACTTACTGCACAGAAGTACTGCACACTTACTGCACAGCGAGGAAAGAATAAGACATCACAACATTTGATCCGAACATCACAACAGGCTGATAGTGTGTAGTGTTGGCAGCTGTAGGTGTTGATAAGCCACATTTTCCTTGTATGTTGGAGCAGTTTAACCTCCTCAGGTCATGAGCTCCTCACTGACCAGGGCGACGTACTGAAAGCTCCTGCAGAGGAATCAAACCCTCACCCCTGACAGAGCCGCAGTGTTTCTGTGGCTCCTGAAGCTGCCAGAGGATCTGGAGCCAAACGATGCTCTGCTTTAGAAATCAAATTTAGCTCTGCAAATGTGTCAAGACTTTCCCAGTTTAAATGGGAAAGTTAAATGGGAGGTTTTTTATCCATAACTTTAATTGCTCGTTTGTAAAAGATTTCCAATGTTTTTTTTTGCACTCTGACCAGCCTGGGACCAACTAGTTATGCAATAGTTGAAGTGACTGAGAATCACTGAATACAGGTACAGTTGTGCTCAGAAGTTCACAGACCCTGACAGAATTTATGAGTTCTTGTCCGTCTTTCAGAGAATATGAATGAAACACAAAATCTTTTCTTTCACTCACAGTTGGTGCTTCTTGGGTGAAGTTGTTTATTATCAAACTCCTGTGTTTCCTCTTTTTAAATCAGAATGAAACAGAAACTACACAAATGACCCAGTGAAGCTGGAGTCTTCTGTGATAGTTGTGGATAAGTTCTTTTCTCTGATGGTGAAGCTGCTCATTCTTCTGGGCCAAAGGCTCCAGTTCCTGTAAATTCTTGGGCTCTTGTCTGAACTGCAGCTTGAATCTGCCCAGAGGCTCAGAGATACTGAGGTCAGAAGAGATGAACACTCCAGAACCTTCACTTTATTCTGCTGGAGCCACAGCTCCACTCTGTGTTTGGATCATTCTCATGTTGAATATCCAGGTCCGTCCCATGTGCAGCTTCTGGACCAGGAAATCACCCATTCTGCCTGAGGAGGGAAACTTATGAGCTCAGCTGTACGTTTTTGCGGCTTCAGTTGACATGTCTCAGTTATGGCAGTTTGACTCTTCCGTGTTCAGACGTCCGTCCGACTCGGGCTGCACTGAACTCGCCCGTTTGAGTTGATCGGTCGTTCCTTTACACTTTCCCGAGGTGGAGGTGGTTTTCTCAGAGTTTCGAGCACAATCGAACGCAGCTTTATTCTAGTTCTTTTCATGCTGTAATGTTCTTCAGAGGGACGTGTTTCACAGCACAGATCAGATCAGTCAGGTCCTTACGGTCAGATTAAAGCCCCAGACAGAGCAGAGCCTCCTGTTAGCGTCACAGCCCCAGGGTGAAGTATTTACTGAGACATTTTCAATACCTCCATGAAGTTAACCGCCCGTCAAACTCAAACCTGCACAAAAACTCTGTCAGTCATTTGTGCTGCAAAAAGTTCCGTTTGTGATTCTGGTTCTTCAGATATTCACAGTTTTATTTTGGTCGATGACGTCGTCCAGAACCTCAGAATGTGAAACAGCCTCAAAACAGAAGAAAATTATAGAAACGTTATTATTTCATTATTTCTGTGGTAATTACAGGACGTCATTTCTGCTCAGCTGACGGAGACAAACTCCACAAAACTAGAGAAGAGAAACGACCTGAGGCTGAGAAACGACCTGAGGCTGAGAAACGACCTGAGGCTGAGAAACGACCTGAGGCTGAGAAACGACCTGAGGCTGAGGAAAAGTCTGTGTTATTCTAGAAAATCTGAATCCAAAGCAAAAGACTAAAGACTGAAACAGACTTTTCCTCAGCCTCAGGTCGTTTCTCTTCTCTAGTTTTGTGGAGTTTGTCTCCGTCAGCTGAGCAGAAATGACGTCCTGTAATTACCACAGAAATAATAATGAAGAATTGTAGAAATAAACTCACACAAATGAAACTGTCACAGCACAAAACAGCACAAACCAAATACAAACCACTGACATCATTTTCTTCTGTTTGGAGGCTGTAGCTCCCCTGGTTTTCTTCGCACTGATGATCATGTGGAAGATTTATTCTCATTCATCAACTTCAACACATGAAACCGTGAAAACTAAAAGACAAAGGAAACGTCTCAGATTTGCATAAATTCCCTCTAAACAAACACAAATACAGACAATATATTTACCAACACATCACCAGCGGGAGTTCAGCAGCATTTTTACATCTTCTCTTTTATTTCTCTCTATCGTCTTTCTCCTTTTTCGCGGCTGTTATTTCTCACTCTCTTTGAACTTCTGGGACAAAGTAAAAAATCACCTGACTCAAGAGGTCAATATTTTACAAAGAAAATATGTGGAAATTAATAACAACAATATTCTGACACATCTCAATACTTGAACAGGTAAAACAACAATTTTAGGACTTTAAACGACATTATCGACATCTACAGAGTTTCACATTCTGAGGTTCTGGACGACGTCTTCGACCGAAATAAAACTGTGAATATCTGAAGAACCAGAATCACAAACTGAACTTTCTGCAGCACAAACGACTGACTCCATTTTGGGCGTTTTCGAGCGTTTTTCTTCTTCCTGTGGGGCCGACCCCAGTTTGACCTGTAAAAGAATCGTTCATTTCTCCAAAACTAAAGCAGCAGAAATGAAACTTTCTGCAGCACAAACGACTGACAGTTTTGAGGTGGCTTCACAGAGACATTTTCCATCAGCACCTTCCACATTTCTGTCCAAACAAATCTGTGTCTGAGCACTTCCTGCTCCTGTTCCTCTCCTCAGCCGGTTCCTACGTGGCCCTGACGGTTCTGGGACGGCCCCCGGGTCTTCCCCAGATCCCCCTGGAGGACGACCTGTCGCCCCTGTCGCCCCTGTCCGCTCTGCACTCCCCCGTCCTGTCAGGAGGGGGCAGCACCAGCCCTCTGTCCCTCTGGAGCCCCCTGCTCTCCCTCAGCCCCCTGACCTCCTGCCCCCCGGACGAGCCGCAGGTCAGTGCGTTTAGATTTACAGCTCCAAACGCCCCGTCCCACCTCGTGATGTCATGAAGATGCAGTTTCTCCTTTTCCCTTTAGTTCAGTCAAGATCAGCGACTCCGGAGCTGAAAAAAAAACAAAAAAAACGATGCAGGTGATTCTAGTGAAGGTGTGTGGAGTTTAAAAACACAGCGGAGCGCTTCCTGTATTACCACATGATGACATCACGAGGTGGAGCAGAGTGTTTTCAGTCTGAGAGAAGAACTTTAAATGCTGCCGTCGTGTCCTTGGGCAAGACGCGTAAAAAGATGCAGAAAAAAATTGTGTAACTTTTCTGGTGGAGGCTCCTTCAAACGCTTTTCTCCATGGCCATGTTGTTGCTTCGTCTGGAATGTTCCGCAGTACGGCATTAAACATTCCTATCTCCACGGAGACCAAAGCAGACCGAGTTCCAGGTCAGATCTGTGGAGAGGCGAGTCTGTTTTCCGAGGTGTTTCTGAGCTCTAAAACCTCCTGTGACTGAATAAAGGTAAAGTCGAGCTGTTTAACGTCGCACTGCGGAACATTCCAGGCAGAGCAGTGACGTCTCCATGGAAACGAGCAGGAGGCCAAAAAGTTACACAGTGCAGCTTTAACTGATTATAAAACTGTGATGAATTTTCTGCATTTCCTGTTTCAGAACGACAACAGAAGCGGCCAATCAGATCCACTCGTGAGGGCGGAACCCCAACCGGAGATTCAGGTGTGTCCGGCAACGCAGACGTGACCGAAACGCCAAAACACCAGAACGCCAAAACACGAAAACGCCAGAACACCAGAACGCCACAACGCCAAAACACGAAAACGCCAAAACACCAGAACACCAAAACATGAAAACGCCAGAACACCAGAACGCCACAACGCCAAAACACGAAAACGCCAGAACACCAGAACACCAAAACATGAAAACGCCAGAACACCAGAACGCCAAAACACGAAAACGCCAGAACACCAAAACATGAAAACGCCAGAACACCAGAACACCAAAACATGAAAACGCCAGAACACCAGAACGCCAAAACATGAAAACGCCAGAACACCAGAACGCCACAACGCCAAAACACGAAAACGCCAGAACACCAGAACGCCAAAACACCAGAACACCAGAACGCTAAAACATGAAAACGCCAGAACACCAGAACGCCAAAACACCAAAACACGAAAACGCCAGAACACCAGAACGCCAAAACACCAAAACACGAAAACGCCAGAACACCAGAACGCCAAAACGCCAAAACACCAGAACACCAAAACATGAAAACGCCAGAACACCAGAACGCCAAAACGCCAAAACGCCAAAACACCAGAACACCAGAACGCCAAAACACCAAAACACCAGAACGCTAAAACATGAAAACGCCAGAACACCAGAACGCCAAAACACGAAAACGCCAGAACACCAGAACGCTAAAACATGAAAACGCCAGAACACCAGAACGCCAAAACACCAGAACACCAAAACATGAAAACGCCAGAACATCAGAACGCCAAATCACCAGAACACCAAAACGCCACAATGCCAAAACACCAGAACGCCACAACGCCAGAACACCAAAACACGCAAACGCCAAAACACCAGAATGCCAAAACGGCAAAACACGAAAACCCCACAAGAGCCAATCATGAGTGAGGAGGTTAAATGTGGCGCCTCCTCCTGGCAGAGCTGATGCATCATATATACGGACTATGGATGTGATACTCTGCACCTGCAGGACACTGGATTTACCTGATTCTGCACAAGAAGAAGAAACTTTGAGCTTTAAAGAGTTTAAGTCGCTGATTTATGTTGTTTGTTCTGTTACGCATTTAACAACAATAGAGTCACAATTTAACCAAATTCTCTTTACTTTCTGCTCGTTAAATTCTGCTCGTTCAGATTCTAGTCACATTAGATATTGTGACTGTTTGAGATATTTTGTCATTTTATTTCAGAAATCGTCACTCGGGGGAAAGCGGGAAGGGAACTTACTTAGCAACGAAACGAGCTGTCAATCAAACCTGTTGCTAACGCTAGGGGGAGGGGCCTCGGGGAATGAAGGCGTCTGATTGGTCCGTTATTTCTGTTCAGATCTTGATTTAGGAACAAAACAGAGAAATGAAAAGTTCAGGATCCTGTGTGGCGGCTTCAGACGAACAGTTTAAGTCCAGAATGACGAGGCTCAGAGCAGCAGGTACAGACAGAGGGACGAGAAGATCCTAATGTGAAGGAGCCCCAAGAGCCTCCTGGAGCACTTCCTGTTTGGCACGCGGCGGCTGACGGGTTAGCGGCTAACGGTTTAGCTTAGTCCACTCAGATATACGGACTGTGGTTCATTTTTTGGTTAAAGCTGCACTTTGTTTTGATGATTTTGGCAGAATCGCTTAAAAGGAAAAAAAATTGTTTGCAAATTTGAACTTTGGAATGAAATCTGATTATTTATTCTACCGTAAAATACCAAACAGTCGCCGGGGCGTTTGTTTCAGTCGCCCTTCCTCTCCCAGCTGTTCCACTGTCTTTGTTCGGTGGATTTGTGGATTATAGGATTACTCTTTTCCGTGTCCGTCTTTTGTCGGCCTGAGTCTCACGTGTGTCTCCGTCTCGTAGGCTTCAGACGGCGTGGACGGCGGCGGGTCGTGTGTGGACATGTCTCCGTCCTCGCACAGACACAGCGGATTCCAGAGCCCGGTGAGTTTTGTGTCTGCTGGAAAATTCAACCAAAACCACCGACCAAAGACAAGAAAGAAGAACATCAGAAGGAACAATGTGTAGACCACAGACCGGATATATAAATGTTCTACGAAACCGATCCCACCGCGCTCTCTAGGGTCTAAACCAGAACTAAACCAGGACTAAACTAAGACTAAATAAGAACTACACCAAGTCTAAGTCAGGCCTAAAACAGGACTAAAACAGGACTAAATCAGGACTAAATCAGGACTAAAACAGGACTAAAACAGGACTAAAACAGGACTAAATCAGCACTAAATCAGGAGAAAAACAGGACTAAAACAGGACTAAATCAGGACTAAATCAGGACTAAAACAGGACTAAATCAGGACTAAAACAGGACTAAAACAGGACTAAAACAGGACTAAATCAGGACTAAAACAGGACTAAATCAGGACTAAAACAGGACTAAAACAGGACTAAATCAGGACTAAAACAGGACCATCACAATTGTTGACTAATCTGATCCTGTCAACAGTACAGAGGAGCATAAATCGTTTGTTTTGCCAAAAATCACAAATCTGTGTTTCTGATTGAACATAAAGCAAAAAAAAAGCAGCATTCCTCAGATCACGACAGGAGAACGGACAATCTCACACAAACACACACACACTTCTGTATCACACACACACACCTCTACACACACTCTTTTCACTGTTTTACCTACACCAAACATCCAAACCCAGTGTGTCCCAGTTCAGAATGTCTATATACAGTCTGAATGTGTGTGAATGTGTGTGAATGTGTGTGTGAATGTGTGTGTGAATGTGTGTGTGAATGTGTGTGTGAATGTGTGTGAATGTGTGTGTGAATGTGTGTGTGAATGTGTGTGTGAATGTGTGTGTGAATGTGTGTGTGAATGTGTGTGTGAATGTGTGTGAATGTGTGTGAATGTGTGTGTGTGAATGTGTGTGTGAATGTGTGTGAATGTGTGTGTGAATGTGTGTGAATGTGTGTGTGTGTGAATGTGTGTGTGAATGTGTGTGTGAATGTGTGTGTGAATGTGTGTGTGAATGTGTGTGTGAATGTGTGTGAGTGTGTGTGAGTGTGTGTGAATGTGTGTGAATGTGTGTGAATGTGTGTGTGAATGTGTGTGTGAATGTGTGTGTGAATGTGTGTGTGAATGTGTGTGAATGTGTGTGTGAATGTGTGTGTGAATGTGTGTGTGAATGTGTGTGTGAATGTGTGTGAATGTGTGTGTGAATGTGTGTGAATGTGTGTGTGAATGTGTGTGTGAATGTGTGTGTGAATGTGTGTGTGAATGTGTGTGAATGTGTGTGTGAATGTGTGTGAATGTGTGTGTGAATGTGTGTGTGAATGTGTGTGTGAATGTGTGTGAATGTGTGTGTGAATGTGTGTGAATGTGTGTGTGAATGTGTGTGTGAATGTGTGTGAATGTGTGTGTGTGAATGTGTGTGTGAATGTGTGTGTGAATGTGTGTGTGTGAATGTGTGTGAATGTGTGTGTGAATGTGTGTGTGAATGTGTGTGAATGTGTGTGTGAATGTGTGTGTGAATGTGTGTGTGAATGTGTGTGTGAATGTGTGTGTGAATGTGTGTGAATGTGTGTGTGAATGTGTGTGTGAATGTGTGAATGTGTGTGTGAATGTGTGTGTGAATGTGTGTGTGAATGTGTGTGTGTGTGTGAATGTGTGTGTGAATGTGTGTGTGAATGTGTGTGTGAATGTGTGTGTGAATGTGTGTGTGAATGTGTGTGTGTGTGAATGTGTGTGTGAATGTGTGTGTGAATGTGTGTGTGTGAATGTGTGTGTGAATGTGTGTGTGTGAATGTGTGTGTGAATGTGTGTGTGAATGTGTGTGTGTGTGTGAATGTGTGTGTGAATGTGTGTGTGAATGTGTGTGTGAATGTGTGTGTGAATGTGTGTGTGTGTGTGTGAATGTGTGTGTGAATGTGTGTGTGAATGTGTGTGTGAATGTGTGTGTGTGAATGTGTGTGTGAATGTGTGTGTGAATGTGTGTGTGAATGTGTGTGTGTGAATGTGTGTGTGTGAATGTGTGTGTGAATGTGTGTGTATGAATGTGTGTGTGAATGTGTGTGTGTGAATGTGTGTGTGTGTCTGTGTGTGTGTGTTTGTGTGTGTGTGTGTGTGTGTGTTTGTGTGTGTGTTTGTGTGTGTGTGTGTGTGTGTGTGTGAATGTGTGTGTGAATGTGTGTGTGTGTGAATGTGTGTGTGAATGTGTGTGTGAATGTGTGTGTGAATGTGTGTGTGTGAATGTGTGTGTGAATGTGTGTGTGAATGTGTGTGTGTGAATGTGTGTGTGTGTGTGTGTGTGTGAATGTGTGTGTGAATGTGTGTGTGAATGTGTGTGTGAATGTGTGTGTGTGAATGTGTGTGTGTGAATGTGTGTGTGAATGTGTGTGTGAATGTGTGTGAATGTGTGTGTGAATGTGTGTGTGAATGTGTGTGTGTGTGTGTGAATGTGTGTGTGAATGTGTGTGAATGTGTGTGTGAATGTGTGTGTGTGAATGTGTGTGTGAATGTGTGTGTGTGTGAATGTGTGTGTGAATGTGTGTGTGAATGTGTGTGTGTGTGAATGTGTGTGTGAATGTGTGTGTGTGAATGTGTTCTCTAAACATGTGACCATTTGCTCCCCTCATGTCCCTGTGCTTCAGGTCAGTGGAGACGCGCCCTGTCCCTGCCTGGAGGACCCCCGTCCTGAGGCCCCGGACCCCCGTCTTGAAGCCCCGGACCCCCGGCCAGAGGCCCCGGACCCCCGTCTTGAGGCCCCGGACCCCCGTCTTGAGGCCCCGGACCCCCGTCTTGAGGCCCCGGACCCCCGGCCAGAGGCCCCGGACCCCTGTCCTGAGGCCCCGGACCCCCGGCCAGAGGCCCCTGGTCTGGGGACAGAGGACACGGACGAGGCCCTGGGACAGGTACAGCCCAGAGACTGTAAAAACAAGCTTGTCCAAAATGTGAGCTCTACACCAGAGGTCCTCAGTTGGTCGATTCGGGTTTGGATCCGGGTCGAGACAAAAATCTCTCTCTAGCCTGTTTTTCACAGCGTTCCGGATCCACGCAGTATTTCACTGGCCGCTGCTTTGCTGTGAAGCCGTGTTCTCCATCCCCGCCTTTCTCCAGTCCCTCACACGTGTCCGGCTCACTCCAAACGTTCTTTCTGCAGCTCAGTTACCGTTTTTTTTCAGTGGTTCAGAAGTGTCGGTGCGATCGACTGATCCCAGACAGAACAGCTCCTTCTGCAGGAGACACGAGCAGCAGAGCCACAGTGACAGAGGTGCAGGAGGAACAGGAGCAGCAGAGCCACAGTGACAGAGGTGCAGGAGGAACAGGAGCAGCAGAGCCACAGTGACAGAGGTGCAGGAGGAACAGGAGCAGCAGAGCCACAGTGACAGAGGTGCAGGAGGAACAGGAGCAGCAGAGCCACAGTGACAGAGGTGCAGGAGGAACAGGAGCAGCAGAGCCACAGTGACAGAGGTGCAGGAGGAACAGGAGCAGCAGAGCCACAGTGACAGAGGTGCAGGAGGAACAGGAGCAGCAGAGCCCCCTGACCACTTATGGAAACAGCCGTGTGGTTTGAAGTTCGGTTTCTGTAAAACGTGAACAAAGCTGCACTAAACACATTATGACTCATAGCACTATGCTCGATGCTGAGCGGTGGTGGAGAGGCCCAGTCACAGCTCACAGTGTCTGCGAACTTTTGATGCAGAGTCTTAATTCGGCCTTTTCACACCGATTTGGACAGAACACACAAAACTTAATACTAAAAAAACGGGTGTGGGCTGCGATTACTTGATATTGTCGTGCTTTTTAAAACTACGAACGGAGAAGCCACCTCCTGCAAATTCTTCTTTGGTTTTACACCTGGTTTAGACCTGGTTTAGACCTGGTTTAGACCTGGTTTAGACCTGGTTTAGTCCTGGTTTAGTCCTGGTTTAGTCCTGGTTTAGACCTGGTTTAGACCTGGTTTAGACCTGGTTTAGACCTGGTTTAGACCTGGTTTAGTCCTGGTTTAGTCCTGGTTTAGTTCTGGTTTAGACCTGGTTTAGACCTGGTTTAGACCTGGTTTAGACCTGGTTTAGTCCTGGTTTAGTCCTGGTTTAGTCCTGGTTTAGACCTGGTTTAGACCTGGTTTAGACCTGGTTTAGACCTGGTTTAGACCTGGTTTAGTCCTGGTTTAGTCCTGGTTTAGTCCTGGTTTAGAGGTGCACAGAAGGAAGCGCGGTCCACGCAGCGTAAGCGACAAGACATGATCCACGCTCTGTATCCACGGCGTTCGGGAGGCGGCGCATACGGTTTATGGGTTCACTCAGCACCAAAACCAGAAAAAGACGTCTGCGACACATCGATTATCAGTTTTAAATGGCGTTTTTTTCAAATATTTTAAAGAATTCAAGTAGATTTTTCTGCAAAATTAAAGAAATTTATAAATTCCATTTCACGCTGATGATTCCATGTTTCCCGTCCGTTTTCCGCGATCGTGGAAAATCATTGGCCCTAGAGTTGGATGTGTGTCTTGACCCCTGATCGAACCCCTGAGATTGACTCAAGAACCACTGGTTTAGATCCTAAATCTTGGCCAAGCTTTGTTGCCGATTCTCATGTTTGTGTCCAGGCCTGTCCTCCGGCCCCCCTCCAGCCCGGGGCCCCCCTCCAGCCCGGGGCCCCCCTCCAGCCCGGGGCCCCCCTCCAGCCCGGGGCCCCCCTGCAGCCCGGGGCCCCCCTCCACCCTCACATCATCGGAGCGGAGGACGACGACTTCGAGCCTGGACAGGTTGGTCACGGCGTTCTCTTGTGTTTTGGTGCAGCCTGAGGAGGTTTTGCAGAGTTCATTGGGTCTGAAGTTTTGCAGAGTTCATTGGGTCTGAAGTTTTGTAGAGTTCATTGGGTCTGAAGTTTTGCAGAGTTCATTGGGTCTGAAGTTTTGTAGAGTTCATTGGGTCTGAAGTTTTGCAGAGTTCATTGGGTCTGAAGTTTTGCAGAGTTCGTGGGTCTGAAGTTTTGCAGAGTTCGTGGGTCTGAAGTTTTGCAGAGTTCGTGGGTCTGAAGTTTTGCAGAGTTCGTGGGTCTGAAGTTTTGTAGAGTTCGTGGGTCTGAAGTTTTGCAGAGTTCATTGGGTCTGAAGTTTTGCAGAGTTCTTTGGGTCTGAAGTTTTGCAGAGTTCATTGGGTCTGAAGTTTTGTAGAGTTCTTTGGGTCTGAAGTTTTGCAGAGTTCGTTGGGTCTGAAATTTTGCAGAGTTCATTGGGTCTGAAGTTTTGCAGAGTTCGTGGGTCTGAAGTATTGCAGAGTTCTTTGGGTCTGAAGTTTTGCAGAGTTCATTGGGTCTGAAGTTTTGTAGAGTTCATTGGGTCTGAAGTTTTGTAGAGTTCGTGGGTCTGAAGTTTTGTAGAGTTCGTGGGTCTGAAGTTTTGCAGAGTTCATTGGGTCTGAAGTTTTGCAGAGTTCATTGGGTCTGAAGTTTTGTAGAGTTCGTGGGTCTGAAGTTTTGTAGAGTTCGTGGGTCTGAAGTTTTGTAGAGTTCGTTGGGTCTGAAGTTTTGCAGAGTTCATTGGGTCTGAAGTTTTGCAGAGTTCGTGGGTCTGAAGTTTTGCAGAGTTCATTGGGTCTGAAGTTTTGCAGAGTTCGTTGGGTCTGAAGTTTTGCAGAGTTCGTTGGGTCTGAAGTTTTGCAGAGTTCGTGGGTCTGAAGTTTTGTAGAGTTCGTTGGGTCTGAAGTTTTGTAGAGTTCATTGGGTCTGAAGTTTTGCAGAGTTCGTGGGTCTGAAGTTTTGCAGAGTTCGTGGGTCTGAAGTTTTGCAGAGTTCGTGGGTCTGAAGTTTTGCAGAGTTCATTGGGTCTGAAGTTTTGCAGAGTTCGTGGGTCTGAAGTTTTGCAGAGTTCGTGGGTCTGAAGTTTTGCAGAGTTCGTGGGTCTGAAGTTTTGCAGAGTTCGTTGGGTCTGAAGTTTTGCAGAGTTCATTGGGTCTGAAGTTTTGCAGAGTTCATTGGGTCTGAAGTTTTGCAGAGTTCGTTGGGTCTGAAGTTTTGCAGAGTTCATTGGGTCTGAAGTTTTGCAGAGTTCATTGGGTCTGAAGTTTTGCAGAGTTCGTGGGTCTGAAGTTTTGTAGAGTTCGTGGGTCTGAAGTTTTGTAGAGTTCGTGGGTCTGAAGTTTTGTAGAGTTCGTGGGTCTGAAGTTTTGCAGAGTTCGTTGGGTCTGAAGTTTTGCAGAGTTCGTGGGTCTGAAGTTTTGTAGAGTTCGTGGGTCTGAAGTTTTGCAGAGTTCATTGGGTCTGAAGTTTTGTAGAGTTCGTGGGTCTGAAGTTTTGTAGAGTTCGTGGGTCTGAAGTTTTGCAGAGTTCATTGGGTCTGAAGTTTTGCAGAGTTCGTGGGTCTGAAGTTTTGCAAAGTTCGTGGGTCTGAAGTTTTGCAGAGTTCGTGGGTCTGAAGTTTTGTAGAGTTCGTTGGGTCTGAAGTTTTGCAGAGTTCGTTGGGTCTGAAGTTTTGTAGAGTTCGTTGGGTCTGAAGTTTTGCAGAGTTCGTTGGGTCTGAAGTTTTGTAGAGTTCGTGGGTCTGAAGTTTTGCAGAGTTCATTGGGTCTGAAGTTTTGCAGAGTTCATTGGGTCTGAAGTTTTGTAGAGTTCGTGGGTCTGAAGTTTTGTAGAGTTCGTGGGTCTGAAGTTTTGTAGAGTTCATTGGGTCTGAAGTTTTGCAGAGTTCGTTGGGTCTGAAGTTTTGTAGAGTTCGTGGGTCTGAAGTTTTGTAGAGTTCGTTGGGTCTGAAGTTTTGTAGAGTTCGTGGGTCTGAAGTTTTGCAGAGTTCATTGGGTCTGAAGTTTTGCAGAGTTCATTGGGTCTGAAGTTTTGCAGAGTTCGTGGGTCTGAAGTTTTGCAGAGTTCATTGGGTCTGAAGTTTTGCAGAGTTCATTGGGTCTGAAGTTTTGCAGAGTTCGTTGGGTCTGAAGTTTTGCAGAGTTCATTGGGTCTGAAGTTTTGCAGAGTTCGTTGGGTCTGAAGTTTTGCAGAGTTCATTGGGTCTGAAGTTTTGTAGAGTTCGTGGGTCTGAAGTTTTGTAGAGTTCGTTGGGTCTGAAGTTTTGCAGAGTTCATTGGGTCTGAAGTTTTGCAGAGTTCGTGGGTCTGAAGTTTTGCAGAGTTCATTGGGTCTGAAGTTTTGCAGAGTTCATTGGGTCTGAAGTTTTGCAGAGTTCATTGGGTCTGAAGTTTTGTAGAGTTCGTGGGTCTGAAGTTTTGTAGAGTTCGTTGGGTCTGAAGTTTTGTAGAGTTCATTGGGTCTGAAGTTTTGCAGAGTTCGTTGGGTCTGAAGTTTTGTAGAGTTCGTGGGTCTGAAGTTTTGTAGAGTTCGTTGGGTCTGAAGTTTTGTAGAGTTCGTGGGTCTGAAGTTTTGTAGAGTTCGTTGGGTCTGAAGTTTTGCAGAGTTCATTGGGTCTGAAGTTTTGCAGAGTTCGTGGGTCTGAAGTTTTGCAAAGTTCATTGGGTCTGAAGTTTTGTAGAGTTCATTGGGTCTGAAGTTTTGTAGAGTTCGTGGGTCTGAAGTTTTGCAGAGTTCATTGGGTCTGAAGTTTTGCAGAGTTCATTGGGTCTGAAGTTTTGTAGAGTTCGTGGGTCTGAAGTTTTGTAGAGTTCGTGGGTCTGAAGTTTTGCAGAGTTCATTGGGTCTGAAGTTTTGCAGAGTTCATTGGGTCTGAAGTTTTGTAGAGTTCGTGGGTCTGAAGTTTTGCAGAGTTCGTGGGTCTGAAGTTTTGCAGAGTTCGTTGGGTCTGAAGTTTTGCTGAGTTCATTGGGTCTGAAGTTTTGCAGAGTTCGTTGGGTCTGAAGTTTTGCTGAGTTCGTGGGTCTGAAGTTTTGCAGAGTTCATTGGGTCTGAAGTTTTGCAGAGTTCGTGGGTCTGAAGTTTTGTAGAGTTCGTGGGTCTGAAGTTTTGTAGAGTTCGTTGGGTCTGAAGTTTTGTAGAGTTCGTTGGGTCTGAAGTTTTGCAGAGTTCGTTGGGTCTGAAGTTTTGTAGAGTTCTTTGGGTCTGAAGTTTTGTAGAGTTCGTGGGTCTGAAGTTTTGCAGAGTTCGTGGGTCTGAAGTTTTGTAGAGTTCATTGGGTCTGAAGTTTTGTAGAGTTCGTTGGGTCTGAAGTTTTGTAGAGTTCGTGGGTCTGAAGTTTTGTAGAGTTCGTTGGGTCTGAAGTTTTGTAGAGTTCATTGGGTCTGAAGTTTTGCAGAGTTCGTTGGGTCTGAAGTTTCGCACAGTTCGTTGGGTCTGAAGTTTTGCAGAGTTCATTGGGTCTGAAGTTTTGCAGAGTTCGTGGGTCTGAAGTTTTGCAGAGTTCGTTGGGTCTGAAGTTTTGCAAAGTTCGTTGGGTCTGAAGTTTTGTAGAGTTCGTGGGTCTGAAGTTTTGTAGAGTTCGTGGGTCTGAAGTTTTGCAGAGTTCGTTGGGTCTGAAGTTTTGCAGAGTTCATTGGGTCTGAAGTTTTGCAGAGTTCGTGGGTCTGAAGTTTTGCAGAGTTCATTGGGTCTGAAGTTTTGCAGAGTTCATTGGGTCTGAAGTTTTGCAGAGTTCATTGGGTCTGAAGTTTTGCAGAGTTCGTTGGGTCTGAAGTTTTGCAGAGTTCGTGGGTCTGAAGTTTTGCAGAGTTCATTGGGTCTGAAGTTTTGCAGAGTTCGTTGGGTCTGAAGTTTTGCTGAGTTCGTTGGGTCTGAAGTTTTGCAGAGTTCGTTGGGTCTGAAGTTTTGTAGAGTTCGTGGGTCTGAAGTTTTGCAGAGTTCGTTGGGTCTGAAGTTTTGTAGAGTTCGTGGGTCTGAAGTTTTGCAGAGTTCATTGGGTCTGAAGTTTTGCAGAGTTCGTTGGGTCTGAAGTTTTGCAGAGTTCATTGGGTCTGAAGTTTTGCAGAGTTCGTTGGGTCTGAAGTTTTGTAGAGTTCGTTGGGTCTGAAGTTTTGCAGAGTTCGTTGGGTCTGAAGTTTTGTAGAGTTCATTGGGTCTGAAGTTTTGTAGAGTTCGTGGGTCTGAAGTTTTGCAGAGTTCGTTGGGTCTGAAGTTTTGCAGAGTTCATTGGGTCTGAAGTTTTGTAGAGTTCATTGGGTCTGAAGTTTTGTAGAGTTCGTGGGTCTGAAGTTTTGTAGAGTTCGTGGGTCTGAAGTTTTGCAGAGTTCATTGGGTCTGAAGTTTTGCAGAGTTCGTTGGGTCTGAAGTTTTGTAGAGTTCGTTGGGTCTGAAGTTTTGCAGAGTTCATTGGGTCTGAAGTTTTGCAGAGTTCATTGGGTCTGAAGTTTTGCAGAGTTCGTTGGGTCTGAAGTTTTGCAGAGTTCATTGGGTCTGAAGTTTTGCAGAGTTCGTTGGGTCTGAAGTGTGTCCGGTCTGATCCTCCTGCAGATGAACGGACAGTGCAGCAGCTTCCAGAGCCTGGAGCAGCTGAAGACTCGACCCGCTCACCTGGCCGTGTTCCTCCACCACGTCGTCTCGCAGTTCGACCCGGCTCCTCTGGTGAACGAACACAAACACAAAGCGGCTAAAGGTCCAAGAAGGCCAACGCAATCGACCGACTGAGGATAGAGGCTGGTTCCTGTGGGAAGTTCTCTTCAGTTCAGGAATCAAAGAGTTGAGGGAAGCATCTCATTTCTCTTTCCTCGTTTCCTTCTCCTCGATTCTGCAGGAAATGGGTGAGGAAGTCCCACAGAGGAGACACAGGGAGGAGAGGGGATCTAAACTTCTTCGCTCCTTCAGGTTTCCTCCTCCTTCGTTCCCTCAGGTTCCTCCTTCGCTCCCTCAGGTTTCCTCCTCCTTCGCTCCCTCAGGTTTCTCCTTCGTTCCCTCAGGTTTCTCCTTCGTTCCCTCAGGTTTCTCCTTCGCTCCCTCAGGTTTCCTCCTTCGCTCCCTCAGGTTCCTCCTTCGCTCCCTCAGGTTTCTCCTTCGTTTCCTTAGGTTTTTCCTTCACTCCCTCAGGTTTCCTCCTTCGTTTCCTCAGGTTTCTCCTTCGTTTCCTCAGGTTTCTCCTTCACTCCCTCAGGTTTCTCCTTCACTCCCTCAGGTTCCTCCTTCGTTCCGTGGTTTTCTTTGAGACACTTAACATGACACATTTGAATGATCACTGAAAAATTGAGGATTGAGGAGAGGAATCGAGGAGGAGGAAACGAGGAAATAGAATTGATCCGATCGGGTGTAGAGTTAGATCGACTCGCTCGGTCGCTTTTGTTTGGGCGTCTTGGATCTTTACCGCGAAAATTTTCACTGCAAATTTTACACTCTGAATTTAGACGGTTGAATTTAAGAGCTTCAAAATGACATTTCTGGTCGATTTTACAGACTTGAGAGCTCAGAAATCCAGAGAAAATTCTGGTCAGACATTCTGACCAGAAAAGTTAAACCTGGTCTGAGTTCATGTGTGTTGCGGTTCCAGCTGTGTTTCCTGTACGCCGACCTGCACAGACTCACCAGCGCCAAAGAGAGTCGCCGATTCTTCATGGACTTTTACTCGCTCTTCCTGGACCGAGCCGCGGTGAGTCCGGTGACCTCTGTCTGTGCAGAAGAAGAATCAGAATCAAAATAAGAATATTTAGGAGTGGGACGAGACGCATTTCCACGAGACGAGATGAGATATGGGTCCACGAGAAAAACAAGACGAGATTTAACATAAGTCCTAAAACATAAATCTCACGGTTCAGTTTCCAGTTTTGGTCTCACAGTTCTTAGATATATTTTTTTATTTGAGTTACGAAAAAAAAGCAAAAATAACATATGAAGAAATGTACTTCAGGAAAAGTATATTTGATTTGCTCAAAACTGGGACGTTAACTCAAATTAAATGTGCTAAAAATAAGTGTCAGATGTTTATGCAGGTTCTTTTTGACTTTTCGGCCCTGTTCTAAAGTGCAGTGCAGCAGAAAGTACAGATACTGCCCTCAAATGTACTCAAGTAAAAGTAAAACATGTCAAATGTACTTAAGTGAAGTACATATACTTAAAAATGGAAACACTTTATAATGACTACACCTTATTTAACCTTAATAAAGCAGGAACAATTTAATAAGATTTAATTCATAATGAACAAATACTTGATTACCAGTCATTCAGGCTTAATAAATACTTAATTACTGCCTTAATTAGCACTGAACTTGCACTTAATTAACATGTGCTTTAAATAGTTACTCATAATTATTTCATACTTAGTTCCTCATGAACTAACCATTTGTGTAAGTTAATACACTATTAAATGCTAAATATGAATAAATTCCACAAACTAAATAGAATCAGTGAAACACTGTCCCCCTGGAACTGCAGCTCTGAACTGCAGCTCTGAACTGCAGCTCTGAACTGCAGCTCTGAACTGCAGCTCTGAACTGCAGCTCTGAACTGCAGCTCTGAACTGCAGCTCTGAACTGCAGCTCTGAACTGCAGCTCTGAACTGCAGCTCTGAACTGCAGCTCTGAACTGCAGCTCTGAACTGCAGCTCTGAACTTGTTTATTTGTTGTGAGGCCTGGAGTGTGCAGAACGGCACCTAACAAATAAAATGTATTATTATGGTTATTATTAGTACTAAATGCATATTTAAGTACAAATTCAAGCATTTATTAATGCTTAGTAAGCCATGATTTACTCACACTGCGATGCACTGATCAATCTGACAGAATATATGATCTGTTTATAACATGAAGACTAATTATGCTTTATTAAGTATTTATTAAGGTCATAATAGAATTGACACATTATTTAAGCCTGTGATAATGATGGACAAATGTCTGAATAACACCATTAGCTCAGATTTGTGCTTAAATATGCATTTACTAATACTATAAACGGTTAGTTCATGAGCAACTAAACATGAAATAACTGAGTAAGTTTTTACAGCACAGGCTCATTAAGTGCAAGTTATATACGGCCACTAGAGTCACTTTACAGTCGCTAACAGAAAACAGCCTGTTTATGTGTGCGAGCTACAGCAGCTAATCGCTAACCAACGAGAAAGAACCAAAACGAGCTTCAAACCGACACATTTGAACACTCAGCCTCACACAGGCTCCTCTCAGATCAGCACTAAGAACTGTCCTTTAATCCAGACTCACACTGAGCGGCCGCAAAAACAACACAATCTCAGATAAACCCTGATGCCCCGCCACAGATCAGGACATTTATCTGTGAACTGGATTAAACGGGCAGAATATAGAGTCTGAGCTTTAGAACGAGGGAAAACCTCCACCAGGAAAATCGGCCCAGATCGGAAAGATTTAGCCTGATATGTTTCCAAGAGCAAATATCGGCCGGGCTTAGTCAGTATCGTTCAGTGTCTCTGTGTGTGTTCTGTGCATTTGCTTTGTGGAGTTTTGTTGTTCACGTTTGTTCCGTTTGTGTTTTCGATGCAGAATCTGAAAGTCCCGGTTCCAGAGAACGTGGCGGCGGAACTCGGTGAGTTTGTGAACGAAACAAAACGCGGCTCCAGGTGCGTTTGTGACGAGGAAACGACGTCAGGACAGAGAAAATGGTGTAATACGGGCTCGATTCACACTGCAGGAACACGTTTGGCGGGCGTTGCTTCAGGTCTATTCGCAGTAGTTTTACCCACCTGTAAAATGCCAAATAAGAGCCGGGTCCCTTTAAACGCCGGGTGCAGGGGCAGATTTTGATAATTAAGCGCTGGTTCTAAATAAACAGTGAGTCTAATGTTGGTGCTGAAGACAGAAGTCGAGCTGCACCAACAGGAGCAGGACTGATGCTCGAGTCGTCTCTGTCAAACTTTATTTACAGAGCGCTTTTCATACAAAAATACAACACAATCCCACACTTCCCTCCACAAAGCTAAACAGACGAGTCTAGAGATGATCATCTGTGACAATCCCACATAAAGATCAACTAAACAAGAGAGTCTAACTGTGACAAAACCATCTTTATTTACTACTAACTGAAACAGGAAACGATGAGATCACCACCGTGACGACGATCTTTCCTAACTCTCTACACGAACTATAACTATAACTAACTCCGACAGAGAAAAAAGGAAATAGAGGAAGAACAAAAAGAACATGTATATATTATGACACATTAGATTATGTTGTCCCAGTTTGTGACTGTTGAAACGGGATAAACACATGAGCAAAGACAGAAGAAAACACGAGCCTTTTACCGGGTTCAACTCCAGACTGTGATGGTTCATGATGTTATTGTGAGACCTTCGACCAGATGATGGCCCCAGATTTATTCTTATGTCCCCTATTGTGTGTTTATGTGTGTGTGTGTGTGTGTGTGTGTGTGTGTATATGTGTGTGTTGTGTGTGTGTGTGTGTTGTGTGTGTGTGTGTATGTGTCTGTGTGTGTGTGTGTGTGTGTGTCTGTGTGTCTGTGTGTGTGTGTGTGTGTATGTGTGTGTGTATGTGTGTGTGTATGTGTATATGTGTGTGTGTGTGTGTGTGTATGTGTGTGTGTGTGTGTATATGTGTGTGTGTGTGTGTGTGTGTGTGTGTGTGTGTGTGTGTGTGTGTGTGTGTGTGTGTGTGTGTGTGTGTGTGTGTGTGTATGTGTGTGTGTGTGTGTATATGTGTGTGTGTGTGTATATGTGTGTGTGTGTGTGTGTGTGTGTGTGTGTGTGTGTGTGTGTGTGTGTGTGTGTGTGTGTGTGTGTGTGTGTGTGTATGTGTGTGTGTGTGTATGTGTGTGTGTGTGTGTGTGTGTGTGTGTGTGTGTGTGTGTGTGTGTGTGTGTGTGTGTGTGCTGGAGCAGAGCGGCGGCGTGTGGAGCTGCTCCCAGAGGACCTGTGTAAAACCTTCCCTCAGATGGTGCAGGCGTCTCTGCACTCGGACCTGCTCCGGCTGCTCCAGGACTTCAGGTCAGGACACGACTCAAAACCTTCTGTGTTTCTGTCACTTTTCTCTACAGAGATGTCGTTGCTTCGTCCTGAATGTCCCGCAGTGCGGCATTAAACATTCCTATCTCCACGGAGACCAAAGCAGACCGAGTTCCAGGTCAGATCTGTGGAGAGGCGAGTCTGTTTTCCTCTGTGTTTCTGAGCTCTAAAACCTCCTGTGACTGAACAAACGTAAAGTTGAGCTGTTTAATGTCGCACTGCGGAACATTCCGGGCAGAGCGGCAACGTCTCCATGGTGCTAAAGCCCCAACTGAAAAGTGACATAGTGCGCCTTTAATTTTTGGTGAAAGTTTTGCAGAATAAAAGAACAAAAGTCAGTGCAGTCGGAGAAGACGTTTTAGTTTATTTGAGTCGATTCAACTTGACGAGTAAAATGAGCTGTGTGGTGTTTTTCTTACTTCAAGCAACATTTGATTTAGTTTCTTCTTTTAAGTGGAGCAGATGTATTTTCATATTTTAAGCACAAAAACTCTTGTTCCACTGCAGATCATTTTACGCGTCCAGTGAAATTTACTCAAATCAGGATAAAACTTTCTTCATTCAAGTCGTCTTCACTCGACTGGATTTAGTTTTTTCACTCTGGAATATTCCACAGCTGTGGGCATATATATATATATACAGATATATATACATGTATATACAGATATATACATGTATATACAGATATATACATGTATATACAGATATATACATGTATATACAGTATATATAAATATACAGATATATACATGTATATACAGATATATACATGTATATACAGATATATACATGTATATACAGATATATACATGTATATACAGTATATATAAATATACAGACAGAGCAGCACAAAGCATCAGCTAAACTGGGTGAGGATATTCAGACCTGCTGTTTCTGTACGAAACTTCAGCCTAAAGCCTGAACAGGTACAGCTGAGAATCACTGAATACAGGTACAGTTGTGCTCAGAAGTTCACAGACCCTGACAGAATTTATGAGTTCTTGTCCGTCTTTCAGAGAATATGAATGAAACACAAAATCTTTTCTTTCACTCATAGTTGGTGCTTCTTGGGTGAAGCCGTTTGTGATCAAACTCCTGTGTTTCCTCTTTTTAAATCAGAATGAAACAGAAACTACACAAATGACCCAGTGAAGCTGGAGTCTTCTGTGATAGTTGTGGATGAGTTCTTTTCTCTGATGGTAAAGCTGCTCATTCTTCTGGGCCAAAGGCTCCAGTTCCTGTAAATTCTTGGGCTCTTGTCTGAACTGCAGCTTGAATCTGCCCAGAGGCTCAGTGATACTGAGGTCAGAAGAGACGAACACTCCAGAACCTTCACTTTATTCTGCTGGAGCCACAGCTCCACTTTGTGTTTGGATCATTATCATGTTGAATATCCAGGTCCGTCCCATGTGCAGCTTCTGGACCAGGAAATCACCCATTCTGCCTGAGGAGGGAAACTTATGAGCACAACTGTACGTTTTGTCTGTTTGATTTTCTGAGCATCTGTCTGAGGTCTGAGGGGCGACAGGTGGACTCGAGCTCCAGAGCTTCAGCCTGGTACAAACATGTGTCCTGGTTCATGTGTGAAAGAAAACAGGCTGCAGATCCACACAAATGTGGACAGGGAAATGTCTGAGGAACGAGGGGACGCTCCTCTTCTAATGGAAACACATTTTCAGCCACAGCTCGCTTCATTTTACACTCTGAAAATCAAAGTGAAATCATCTGGGAGGCAAAATGTTTCTCAGTCTGTGGTGTGGTCCCCACGTCCTTGTGTTCATGTTTGACAACAGCGCGGCACGTTCCTAACCACAGTCTGTATATGAGTGGGCTAAGCTAACCCGTTAGCCACCGCGTGCCAAACAGGAAGTGCTCCAGGAGGCTCTTCCGGCTCCTTCTCTCCTTTTTCCCATTGACTTACACTGAGATCTTATCGTCCCTCTGTCTGTACCTGCTGCTGTGGCCTCGTCATTTTGGTCTTAAAATGTTTGTCTGAACCTGCGACTCAGGATCCTACTTTTTTTTTTCTTGCTCTTTTGTCCGTCAAAAAAATCCTGGCTCCAGATTAACTGTGGCATCAGGAGCCTCATTTGAGCGACGCTGACGCTGTGGAGACGTCACACTCACTTAGTCCACCTCTTTTATACAGTCTGTGTTCCTAACGCTCCCGGATCTGTGAGGGCCTCGAGCTCCTGCAGAGTCTGAGGAGGAACCTGCAGCTGACGGACCAAACATCACGTCCCAGAGGCTCTGTTGGGTTCAGGTGGTGTGAGGGACGTTCAGGCGTATCGAGCCTTCCTCCTCCAGGTTCTGCTGCAGACTGTGGGAGAGCGAGGAGCTGCTGCACCATCGCAGGCTCTGACAGAGGATCGAGGGTTTCATCCTGACCCCTGATGGCGTCTGTGATGGAGCTGCTGCGCTCCGTAGTCCTTTCACCCCCAAACAAACATTAAACAGAATATGGCACAACTTCACCAGCGTGTTCCGCCGCACTAAGGCCGCACACTTAGTAGCGTCAGTTTGGCCACTCACAATCGCACCAAAAACCCGATCATACCTCGTACACTCGCGCTGCTGCTTCCTCCCCGGACACATCCGCACTGCAAAACAAGGCCTATCAAAAATAAGAAAAAAATACAAATTTTGAGGGAAAAAATTTCTATTTTGAGTGAAATTTTCTGCCAGTGCAGTAAGAATTTTACACTTACCAAGTTTTCTTAAAACAAGATGAAATACGAGTCTGTTCTAAGCAGAAAACATGAGTTTCAAGTGTTTATGGACAGATTTTTGTGTTATTATAAAATCTGAATCAAAAGCAAAAGACTAAAGACTGAAACAGACTTTTCCTCAGCCTCAGGTCGTTTCTCTTCTCTAGTTTTGTGGAGTTTGTCTCCGTCAGCTGAGCAGAAATGACGTCCTGTAATTACCACAGAAATAATAATGAAGAATTTTAGAAATAAACTCACACAAATGAAACTGTCACAGCACAAAACAGCACAAACCAAATACAAACGTTTGACATCATTTTCTTCCTGTTTTGAGGCTGTTTCACATTCTGAGGTTCTGGACGACGTCATCGACCAAAATAAAACTGTGAATATCTGAAGAACCAGAATCACACAAACTGAACTTTCTGCAGCACAAACGACTGAGTCCATTTTGGGCGTTTTCGAGCGTTTTTCTTCTTCCTGTGGGTCTGACCCCAGTTTGACCTGTAAAAGAATCGTTGATTTCTCCAAAACTAAAGCAGCACAAACGAAGGACACAGTTTTTGTGTAGGTTTGAGTTTGACGGGGCGACTTCACGCAGGTCTCAGGGCACCAGTGGAGGACTTACCATTTCTGGTGTGGTCGAGCAAACGCCAGTGGAGCTCCACGGCGCCCTCTGCAGGTCGTGGAGCCCTCGTGCCGCCCTCAGGAAGTCTGTGATGGTCTGGAGATGTTCGCCCCAGTGTCCTGCTGGAGGTCACTCTGTTGGAGGTATAATCGCTGCAGCCAAAGCAGCACGAGTGGAAAACCAGTCCTGCTTTAGGGGTTCTTTTTTTGCTGCTTTAGTGCCCCCAGGTGTTCATTCTTTTGTTCCTCAGACTCTGCCCTCTCCAGATTTGTACAGATACACAACAGATTATTTTTTCACACTGAGATCTGATGTGTTTTTTGAAGTGTTTCCTGATCTCTTTCCCCGTCTCATTAAATCACCTAAACTAAAGTCAGATTTGTGTTCCAGGCACAAACGCAGCATGGGCCTGACCCTAGCTGAAGACGAGCTCTCCAAACTGGACCAGGACCAGACCATGGACCAGATCGTGGACCAGACCAGAGACCAGACCAGGGACCAGACCAGAGACGAGAGCAGGGACCAGAGCAGGGACCAGAGCAGGGACCAGACCAGAGACCAGAGCAGGGACCAGAGCAGGGACCAGACCAGAGACCAGAGCAGGGACCAGAGCAGGGACCAGAGCAAGGACCAGAGCAGGGACCAGAGCAGGGACCAGAGCAGGGACCAGAGCAGGGAGCAGCAGGCCCTGGAGCGGGAGTGTGTCTGCGCTGAAGGAATCCTCTCCAAGATCGACGACGTTCTGTGAGCAGCTTTTCTGTTTGACCTGAAAATGAAAGAAGCAGTGTCAGTCTCAGTCTAGAACCTGGGTCTACAATAGCTGGTCCGCGAGACCCCAGCCCCGACTCAGAAGTGTCCAGACACATTGGTTCTGGACACTGTTCACGGTCAGGCTCCCTCGTCCACTTTAGGTGTAATACCTCATACTGACCACTAGGGCATATGATTGTATTTATACGCCCTTCTCGTGGCGTCCAGGCCTCACTCGGGGTTGTGCACTTTACCAAAATAAACCTCCCATTAAAGCTGAACTCCGGCACGTTTGAAGCTAAAGTCCATTGCCAGAGGTGACGCCAAAGCCCAAAAGACTCGATTGTCGACTCGAGAAGCAACAAGTGAGAATCGGCTACTGACGGTGAAGAAGAGAAACTGAAAAGATATAGGTCACTCATAAATAAACAGGATGAGAAACGACGTCGGCGATCGAGTCTTTTGGGCTTTGGCCTGTGGGAAATCAGCAGAGGGAAGTGTGAGGTGCTTATAAAGTTCTTTTCTAACGTTTCCAGACACTAATGAGTGAACCAGGCAGAGCGTTTGGTTTGTTAGACTCGTGGCTGTTGTCAGATGGGTTAAAGTGGTGTTAAGCTTCTTCAGTCTGAAGCAAATTGGTGTTTTACGTGGAAGTTCAGAACTTGCCCCCATCACTACACTAGTTCAGAACTTGCCCCCATCACTACACTAGTTCAGAACTTGCCCCCATCACTACACTAGTTCAGAACTTGCCCCATCACTACACTAGTTCAGAACTTGCCCCCATCACTACACTAGTTCAGAACTTGCCCCCATCACTACACTAGTTCAGAACTTGCCCCCATCACTACACTAGTTCAGAACTTGCCCCCATCACTACACTAGTTCAGAACTTGCCCCCATCACTACACTAGTTCAGAACTTGCCCCCATCACTACACTAGTTCAGAACTTGCCCCATCACTACACTAGTTCAGAACTTGCCCCATCACTACACTAGTTCAGAACTTGCCCCCATCACTACACTAGTTCAGAACTTGCCCCCATCACTACACTAGTTCAGAACTTGCCCCATCACTACACTAGTTCAGAACTTGCCCCCATCACTACACTAGTTCAGAACTTGCCCCATCACTACACTAGTTCAGAACTTGCCCCCATCACTACACTAGTTCAGAACTTGCCCCATCACTACACTAGTTCAGAACTTGCCCCCATCACTACACTAGTTCAGAACTTGCCCCATCACTACACTAGTTCAGAACTTGCCCCCATCACTACACTAGGTCAGAACTTGCCCCATCACTACACTAGTTCAGAACTTGCCCCATCACCACTAGTTCAGAACTTGCACGTTCAGAACTTGATCACTACACTAGTTCAGAACTTGCCCCATCACTACACTAGTTCAGAACTTGCCCCCATCACTACACCAGTTCAGAACTTGCCCCCATCACTACACTAGTTCAGAACTTGCCCCATCACTACACTAGTTCAGAACTTGCCCCCATCACTGCACTAGTTCAGAACGTGCCCCATCCCTACACTCGGTCAGAACTTGCCCCATCACTACACTAGTTCAGAACTTGCCCCCATCACTACACTAGTTCAGAACTTGCCCCCATCACTACACTAGTTCAGAACTTGCCCCATCACTACACTAGTTCAGAACTTGCCCCCATCACTACACTAGTTCAGAACTTGCCCCCATCACTACACTAGTTCAGAACTTGCCCCCATCACTACACTAGGTCAGAACTTGCCCCATCACTACACTAGTTCAGAACTTGCCCCCATCACTACACTAGTTCAGAACTTGCTCCATCACTGCACTAGTTCAGAACTCGTTCAGAACTTGCCCCATCACTACACTAGGTCAGAACTTGCCCCATCACTACACTAGTTCAGAACTTGCCCCCATCACTACACTAGTTCAGAACTTGCCCCCATCACTACACTAGTTCAGAACTTGCCCCATCACTACACTAGTTCAGAACTTGCCCCCATCACTGCACTAGTTCAGAACTTGCCCCATCACTACACTAGGTCAGAACTTGCCCCCATCACTACACTAGTTCAGAACTTGCCCCATCACTGCACTAGTTCAGAACTTGCCCCCATCACTACACTAGGTCAGAACTTGCCCCATCACTACACTAGTTCAGAACTTGCCCCCATCACTACACTAGTTCAGAACTTGCCCCCATCACTACACTAGTTCAGAACTTACCCCATCACTACACTAGTTCAGAACTTGCCCCATCACTACACTAGTTCAGAACTTACCCCATCACTACACTAGTTCAGAACTTGCCCCATCACTACACTAGGTCAGAACTTGCCCCATCACTACACTAGTTCAGAACTTGCCCCATCACTGCACTAGTTCAGAACTTGCCCCATCACTACACTAGGTCAGAACTTGCCCCCATCACTACACTAGTTCAGAACTTGCCCCATCACTACACTAGTTCACAGTCAGATCTCCACTGAGGAATCACTGATCTGTGCCGTTTTTTGGCTCCTGACAGAATTCGACCTCCTCTAGACACAGACTTTAGCTTCAGACGGGCCCGAGTTCAACTTTAAGCCGTCACTTTTCAGACACACCATTACAGTCTGTGCACCATTTGGTTATTTAGAAATTCATTTAAGAACGAAAAACAATAAAATGGTCAAACAGTTTATTTCATTATTCTGTTTTACTGTCGGCCTCTCTTTCCAGTATTTAATTCCAAATAACACCAATCAAAAACAATTTTGATTTAGATATTTTATTCTCTCTGGAGGACTCGGACTTCATCCGTCTCCAGTTTATAACTCCATCCTCAAACCCAAATCAAAAGAACAACAGGTGTAGGTCAGGTCCAGAGGTGAAAGCTCCACGATGGTCCTGAAGGATTCTGCTGATAAGACCCCAACAGGCTGAGCTACAACAGAAACTCTAAACAAGGACGGTGTTAGTTTCACCTGCCTGAAGTCGCCCATCAAACACAAACTGCACAAAGAGAAACGACCTGAGGCTGTGGAAAAGTCTGTTTGTCTTTAGTCTTTTGCTTTTGATTCAGATTTTATAATAACACAGACTTTTCCTCAGCCTCAGGTCGTTTCTCTTCTCTAGTTTTGTGGAGTTTGTCTCCGTCAGCTGAGCAGAAATGACGTCCTGTAATTACCACAGAAATAATAAGGAATAATTTTAGAAATAAACTCACACAAATGAAACTGTCACAGCACAAACCAAATACAAACGTTTGACATCATTTTCTTCTGTTTTGAGGCTGTTTCACATTCTGAGGTTCTGGACGACGTCATCGATCAAAATAAAACTGTGAATATCTGAAGAACCAGAATCACAAACTGAACTTTCTGCAGCACAAACGACTGACAGAGTTTTTGCAGGTTTGAGTTTGATGAGGCGACGTCACACAGGTTTTCTAATGCAGTAACAGACCTGGAGTTCACACATGTTTGAGTCTTTATTATTATTCTGTGTACATCTCCAAAGAAGGACTCTACAGTGTAAATGTGCAGGTTTGTGTGTTAAACATGTGTGAGTGAAACACAACACGACTCCAGGTGTCTGTGAGGAGGAAGCGACGTTAGAACGTGGATTAGAGATCGGATGTTTGAGACGGGGTGTGTTTGTGTTCCAGGACGGCGTCGCAGGCCTCAGAGGAGGACAAGTGGTAAGAGATGTGAATAATGTGGCTGAAGCGAGCGGGGACGAGCTGAAGCCCTCACGGCTCCTGTGTTTGTGCAGCTCCACCACACAGTACGTGATCCAGGCCTACATGAAGCACCTGGGGGTCAAAGTGAAGGAGACGCGAGGGCTGGAGCCAAAGAGGCCGCGGATCAACTTCCTCCCAAAGATCCCTGCTAAGAAGGTACGTAAAGTTTATTTATTCAGTGAACCGTGGCTATAACGAGGTTCACATTTCACGGCTTCGCTGTTTCGCAGATTTTTTTATGCTTTTTTCCCAGTGCCTTGTGTTCTGAATCCTGAGGCTGAGGTCGTCTGGAAGTGAAAAAAGTCACGTTGGTCTTTCACTTAGACCAGTGTCCACAGTTTCAGCCTCGTCTCTGTTCAGCCCGACACATTTACCTTTGCAAATTTTCTCCAGGACAAAACCCACAATGTGGAGGAAACGTTCTGCACGACAAAGGCAAAAGGCCGAGGAAGATGAAACTATCACAGAAAAAGAGGAACTTCTGGAGCTGCTGAAGGTAGAAGCTCTGCGGCTGTAGGCGCCTTTACAGAATAAATGAATCTACGGTTCGTTCCATAAAGGAGGAAAATAACATAAGGACGACAGCAGCAATAAGTTTGAACAAGGAGGCAAAAAGGGTCATGACTGTCCAACGAGACCAGCGTCAGGATGGAGTCGCTTCAGCGAGACTAACGTTATCTGATGATGTTCATGACAGTGAAGAGGAGGAGGATCTCGGGCCATCGGCGACGCTGTTCACACAGTGTCAGGCCCGTTTAATGTGTCGTTCATTAAGGCTCTCAAATATAATCGAATGTGACGTGTCTGTTTATAAGAATCTTCTTGCCCAGAAGAAAAAACAGCACCAACAACTGCCCATAACTGTGTTCTTCTGTGGGGAAAAAGATGCTGCACCACAGCTTCAGTAGACTGATTTAAACCTGGTTTAGACCTGGATTTAGACTTGGTTTTAGTCTTGGTTTAGTCCTGATTTAGACCTGGTTTAGACTTCACCTTCAATCCAATCCACTTTATTTAAAAAGCACATTTCATAAACAGTTTCCAAAGTGCTGCACATCAGATAAAACATCCAACACAAGTCTAAAATAAAGCTGTGCTTAGCTCCACTGGTCCTCATTAAGACGATAAACGAGTCAAATCAAATCAGAGCTTCTTATCAGACAGGTTCTGCTGAAGTGATCTCCTGTGTGGCTCTGAAACTGAACTCAGCTCCACAATAATATGATCAAACACAGTTACTTCATTATTGAACAATCGGGCGATTTCCTTTCCACACAGGAAGTTTGGAGAGGATTTTTCTCTTCACGAATAAAATCATCACAGAAAAACTGCATTTTCTGTTGACTCGGGTTATCTTTAATATTTACATTTGTTTGAAGATCTGAAATGGTTAAATGTGACACACAAGCGGAAAAGTGAGAAATCAGGAGTCACAGATCTGAACACTCTGGTCGAGAATATTTCCTCAACAAGCAAAGTGTCCGACTGCCAGATCCTCGATCAGTGAGAAAAACTGTCAAACTTTAGTAGAATATCGATTCTGACACACAGAGAACAACCAGACATTTTGGTTCTTCTTCTGCCCGTGTTCAGTCTGAATGAATCAGAATGAATGGGGAACAATGACGCTTCTGTCGCCAAAATGCACAGCTTTTTTTTTTTTCACTTCCGCTCTATAAATGACATTATTGTTGAATTTTCAGAAAACCGTCAAACCGGAGAAAGAGGGAGAGGAGAAGGTGAAGAAGCGCTTCCCCATCATCCTGCCCACACCTCGACGCCTCAGCCGGGCGGAGTCTACCTCAGGTCAGCAAACGCAGATAAACGTTTAAAATCGTCTGAAAACTCAAGAACAAAAGTGAAGTGAAGAGTTTGTGACTGTGATTCAGAGAGACGTCACTTCACCTGTCGCCGTGCAGATCAGGCACGTCTGTACGACTGTGTTCAAATAAAAGATTAAAACCCCCGAAGACCTGAGGGCAGTTTTAGTACATTTCTCCTCGCCTGGATTTTTTTTTCTTCATTTTTCTTTGAAAACTGCCCCTTTTACCCCTAATGAAGTGTTCTACCTCCTTTTGTTCAGTCCAACCTGTTATTTCACAATCTGCTGCTGTAGTTGTGTCATGAGGCTGTGAGAAAAGCTACAGGACCAGAAATAGAGATGAAAAAAATGAATAAATAATTAAATAAAATCCACACTCTTTTATACAAAACCCACAGCAAACATGTAGAAACAACTTTCTGGACATAAAAATGCTTAATTTAGGGCCTGAGCTACAAAAATGCAAAATCTCAAGTCTGTAAGTAAATAAAAAATCTCCTTATTGCCCTAAAAACAAAAAAAGTGCAGTGGCTCCATGACTTTCCTGGTCCAGTCCTGGAAACAGCTCCTGTCAGGACCACGGCCAGAGCCACAGCACTTCTGCATTTCCAGGGTGGAAATTACATTTGGATTTGTTCATTTGGACTGAAATAAACCTTTAAATAAAAATAGAAAGAGATGCACAATTACACACACCAAGATGTGTCATTTTCCATGTGTGTGAGAAACACTTAGAGCGACTTTTAGCGTCACATGTGTCTGTCTGCAGGGAAGGTGGAGCTGAGCAAACAGAGGTCCCCAAAACTCCTGCCTCAGCCGGAGCAGGTGGACCCATCCAGCCCCGTGAGCCCAGCCTCACCCAGCAGGACCCCCCCGTCTCACACCCCTGCACCCGGGCACGGACCTGCGCACACACCCGGGCACGGACCTGCGCACACACCCGGGCACGGACCTGCGCACACACCCGGGCACGGACCTGCGCACACACCCGGGCACACACCGGAACCCAGCGGCCCCGACTCGGACTCCAGTAAGGACGACAGGACATTTTTATCTAAAGAACCTGTTATGCGCTACATACAGTCGAGGCCAAAAGTTTAGAGAATGACACAAATATTCATTTTGGTACCAGGACGTCCCCCGAGAGCAGCGTCCCCCAACCGTCCCGGAGCCGTTTGGTGATGAGCGAAGCCTTTTCCAGCAGGATGGACCTTCCCATAAAGCAAAAGGAAAAACTAAACGGAACAAAACATAAAGATTTTAGATCCAGAAACTCCCCAGATCTTAACCCCACTGAGAACTTGTGCTCAGTCCTCAAGAGGCGGTGCTCTCGGGGGACGTCCTGGTACCAAAATGAATATTTGTGTCATTCTCTAAACTTTTGGCCTCGACTGTAGAAAAATGTGTCAGTCAAATTAACAGAAGAGAAGATGCAACATTTTTAGTAAAACCTTCAGTCTAATGATGGTCCTTTCCTCATGTGCACTTTCACTCCTGTTGCAAATACAGCTGCGTCCTCTCTGTCCCCGGGCCCCCGACTCTTTGAGGGGCCCCCGGCTCCAGAGACGCCCTCCGGCTCTGGCCCCGGCTCTGGCCCCGGCTCTGGCCCCGGCTCTGGTTCGCACTTCGACTTCAGCCCTGCCAGTGTGGAGCTCCAGGACCAGGACCAGGACCCGTTCAGGTTCCACTTTTCCTCCAATATTCAGCCTCATGTTTTAAAGCTGCTTAAAGGAAACAACGAGCGTCCGTAAAAAAGTGGAACATCCTCGGTTTTTTGGGGATTGGTAATAATAAAATTGTGAAACGAGTGCGTAATAATAATTTAAAAAAAAACAGTTCTGCAGAGACCAACATGAGCAGAGTCACATTTTCTTTGTGTTTTGGTCGTTTTTAAGCTGATTTTTTGAATTTTATCTAAACAAATGACAGTTTCTGCCTCTTTACTGTTGGCAGAGATAAAATTGGTCCAAAATAGAGACACTGGGACATTTCTTATATAAAACTGGGACAAATCATTGGTTTTGTGTAAATCTGTGGGCCAGAGGACACAGGGTCAGGACTGGGACTGTCCCGGGGAAACTGGGACGTCTGGACTCACTGACGACTGAGCAAAATGTTCTGGTCCTGGAGACGTGTCACATTCAGCTGCACAAATCTGTCTGAGCTCAGATCCACATCAGGAAATGGATTTGTAATTGTAGAATCTGAACAAGTTTAGTTTAGTTAAGTTGAGCCTTTATTTGAAGGGACAATGTACAGAGACATTACGCTCATACAAACACAGATGTTCTGCACCAGATTAGAGCTGAACAGCTCGTTTCCATCTGCAGTCCCTGATTCACATGAATAAAAATACAAAGCAGTTACACTCAAACAATCTGAGTAAAAGCAAAAACTAAAACTCACACACAGACAGAACCACATCTCAACATTATTTACAGGAACATTTGTCTTATAAAAGGCACATTACTGAGCTCCATTTAAACAACTACAAAGAAGTTTTCCTGTGGAGACGGAATTACACTGGTTAAAGTTCACGATCTGCATTTCTACATCACACAGAAGCAGAAACTGAAGGTGTCGTACTGGACTTAGTTCCTTCTGAGTTCCTTCTGTTTCCTCCAGGACCAGAACGTTCGTGTCGCTCAGTCGTTTCTCTGATGCTCGTCGTCGTTTCCTTTCAGCTTTCGTCTTTCTTCCCTCCATCGTTGTGGATAAATTCTTCCTGAAGAAAACCTTTGCACCTCCAGCAGCCTGTGGGGAGGGTCCCGCTCTCTCTGCTGAAATGGTAGTTTAATGGTGTCGGTCTGACTCTGGTGTCTGTGCAGTCGCCGGGCGGAGCCTCCGAACGCCGGAGCGGCCGAGGCCCTGAGCGAGGACGAGCAGGGGCCGGCGGTGGAGCTGGAGGAGGGCGCCCCCACCTGGCAGAGCGCCGTCAGCAGAGACGTGCTGTCGGCGCTCACGGCCCGAGAGATCGAGAGGCAGGAAGTCATCAACGGTACGGCGCCCCCGCAGGTCCACACGCGTCACTGCGGCCTTTAGCTGAGCCCGCTCTTTAAATCACTTCAGTGTTTCTTCTTAACGCTTTAGTTTTTTGGTATTTATGTGTGAGTTGCGTCTCTGGAAATGAAAGTGTCACCGGGGCACTCGGTCACCGCTCGAGTTTGAGGTCAGAAAGGTTTAATTCGTACCGTGAAACATTCCAAACATCTCCACGAAGGAAAGTGTTTGACGGAGCCTCCACCAGAAAAGTTACACAGTGCAGCTTTAAATACACTGCGCCTCATTCATGGATCTTTCCTTCAAAAATGTTCGTTCACTTTAAGATTCACAAAACGCCAAACTCCTTCTTAAATGTTTCACCAGAATTTACCAACAAAATACGAACACGCTCATTTACATCTCGTTTACATCTCATTTACATCTCATTTACATAGACAATTAACATGTATTTAGTTAGAAATACCGTCTGAACTTCAAAATGTGACCAGTATGGGTTTGAGTCCACACCTGTGCGTATTTGAGTCGTTTCCATTGTGGATAATAATAATAATGCATTTTATTTAAAGGCACCTTTCTGTGCACTCGAGGACACCGAATTCAAAACAAACCCTCAGGACATGAACTGGGGTCGGCTAATTTAAATAAATGTGTTTTGGGTGTGGATTTGAATGTTGGGAGTGCAGTGGATGCAGAGTTCGTCCACACTAATCCGATGGAAAACGGCTCTGATCTGGACACGCGGCTCCCACTGATGCGCCTGAGCACAGATCTGATCCGGCACCGTGTGGAAAATCGGAAAAAAAATCTGAAAGCGCTGATACTCGGACGTCGGGGCTCTAGTTCTCGTCCGTATTGGGCCGCGTCACTGTGACCTTCTCCTTCTTGATTTGCCAATTCGGGACGTCGGTCATGTGACGCCATTGCACAAAAGTTTAAACAAACCCGAGACGAACGGGAAACGGCGTCGGTCCACGGAAAGTCTGTTTTCGCTCTTGTATCTTCCTCGGCTCGAAATCGGCTGCTGCCACTTCCACAGAGCTAAGACGGCTTCAGACACGGAGCTTCTTTGCTTTTACCGCCCACGTGCAGCTGTGACGCCGTGACTCCAGCCGAGTCATGTGACCAGC
>CM060664.1:1361089-1388589 GCA_030686955.1 Odontamblyopus rebecca
TGGAGTTAAGCTTCTTCAGTCTGAAGTAAATTGGTGTTTTACGTGGAAGTTCAGAACTTGCCCCCATCACTACACTAGTTCAGAACTTGCCCCCATCACTGCACTAGTTCAGAACTTGCCCCATCACTGCACTAGTTCAGAACTTGCCCCCATCACTGCACTAGTTCAGAACTTGCCCCCATCACTGCACTAGTTCAGAACTTGCCCCATCACTACACTAGTTCAGAACTTGCCCCCATCACTGCACTAGTTCAGAACTTGCCCCATCACTACACTAGTTCAGAACTTGCCCCATCACTGCACTAGTTCAGAACTTGCCCCCATCACTACACTAGTTCAGAACTTGCCCCATCACTACAGTAGTTCAGAACTTGCCCCATCACTACACTAGTTCAGAACTTGCCCCCATCACTACACTAGTTCAGAACTTGCCCCATCACTACAGTAGTTCAGAACTTGCCCCATCACTACACTAGTTCAGAACTTGCCCCATCACTACACTAGTTCAGAACTTGCCCCATCACTACACTAGTTCAGAACTTGCCCCCATCACTACACTAGTTCAGAACTTGCCCCCATCACTACACTAGTTCAGAACTTGCCCCATCACTACACTAGTTCAGAACTTGCCCCATCACTACACTAGTTCAGAACTTGCCCCCATCACTACACTAGTTCAGAACTTGCCCCCATCACTACAGTAGTTCAGAACTTGCCCCCATCACTGCACTAGTTCAGAACTTGCCCCATCACTACACTAGTTCAGAACTTGCCCCATCACTACACTAGTTCAGAACTTGCCCCCATCACTGCACTAGTTCAGAACTTGCCCCCATCACTACACTAGTTCAGAACTTGCCCCCATCACTACACTAGTTCAGAACTTGCCCCCATCACTGCACTAGTTCAGAACTTGCCCCCATCACTACACTAGTTCAGAACTTGCCCCCATCACTGCACTAGTTCAGAACTTGCCCCCATCACTACACTAGTTCAGAACTTGCCCCATCACTACACTAGTTCAGAACTTGCCCCCATCACTACACTAGTTCAGAACTTGCCCCCATCACTACACTAGTTCAGAACTTGCCCCATCACTACACTAGTTCAGAACTTGCCCCCATCACTACACTAGTTCAGAACTTGCCCCCATCACTACACTAGTTCAGAACTTGCCCCCATCACTACACTAGTTCAGAACTTGCCCCCATCACTACACTAGTTCAGAACTTGCCCCATCACTACACTAGTTCAGAACTTGCCCCCATCACTACACTAGTTCAGAACTTGCCCCATCACTACACTAGTTCAGAACTTGCCCCCATCACTACACTAGTTCAGAACTTGCCCCCATCACTACACTAGTTCAGAACTTGCCCCATCACTGCACTAGTTCAGAACTTGCCCCATCACTACACTAGTTCAGAACTTGCCCCATCACTACACTAGTTCAGAACTTGCCCCCATCACTGCACTAGTTCAGAACTTGCCCCATCACTACACTAGTTCAGAACTTGCCCCCATCACTGCACTAGTTCAGAACTTGCCCCATCACTACACTAGTTCAGAACTTGCCCCCATCACTACACTAGTTCAGAACTTGCCCCCATCACTACACTAGTTCAGAACTTGCCCCATCACTACACTAGTTCAGAACTTGCCCCATCACTACACTAGTTCAGAACTTGCCCCATCACTGCACTAGTTCAGAACTTGCCCCCATCACTACACTAGTTCAGAACTTGCCCCCATCACTGCACTAGTTCAGAACTTGCCCCCATCACTGCACTAGTTCAGAACTTGCCCCCATCACTACACTAGTTCAGAACTTGCCCCCATCACTACACTAGTTCAGAACTTGCCCCATCACTACACTAGTTCAGAACTTGCCCCCATCACTGCACTAGTTCAGAACTTGCCCCCATCACTACACTAGTTCAGAACTTGCCCCCATCACTACACTAGTTCAGAACTTGCCCCATCACTACACTAGTTCAGAACTTGCCCCATCACTGCACTAGTTCAGAACTTGCCCCCATCACTGCACTAGTTCAGAACTTGCCCCCATCACTACACTAGTTCAGAACTTGCCCCATCACTGCACTAGTTCAGAACTTGCCCCCATCACTACACTAGTTCAGAACTTGCCCCCATCACTACACTAGTTCAGAACTTGCCCCATCACTACACTAGTTCAGAACTTGCCCCCATCACTACACTAGTTCAGAACTTGCCCCATCACTACACTAGTTCAGAACTTGCCCCCATCACTGCACTAGTTCAGAACTTGCCCCCATCACTGCACTAGTTCAGAACTTGCCCCCATCGCTACACTAGTTCAGAACTTGCCCCCATCGCTACACTAGTTCAGAACTTGCCCCCATCGCTACACTAGTTCAGAACTTGCCCCCATCACTGCACTAGTTTGTTGCCTTGACAGACTCACACACAGTCAGATCTCCGCCGAGGAAACACTGATCTGTGCCGTTTTTTGGCTCCTGACAGAATTCCACCTCCTGTAGAAACGGACTTCAGCTTCAGACGGGGCAGAGTTCAGCTTTAATGTTGCACCAAATGACTGGTCAAAGCATTTCAGTCTTGTTATTCTGTAGAATATCGTAACATCGTGAGCTTTCCCACCACACCGTGATACATATCGTACCGTGAGGTTCAGACCGTGGATACCGTTACTCCCCTGGTAAAAAATACCTGAGTAAAGTACAAATCAGTTTCCTGTAGATCCTAAACCGCTGGTCTCAGCATCTGCCCTGAGCACAAACCTCTCAGTCGTAGATCTGGCGCGTAACGTTTGACCCTGTCTCATGTTTTGCCTCGTTGCCGCGGGCGACCAGGAGGCGGAGAGTAACCGTCTGTGCCGGCGGCTGCAGCTCAAGGACCTCATCCCCGTGGAGGTGCAGAGGCTCACCAAATACCCCCTCCTGCTGGACAACATCGCCAAGTACACGGGTGAGCGGCACAGTGCACACCGGGGTCGAGTTTTCAGGGCTGTTCTACACGTACTGGTTGTATAATCTTAAAAAACCTCAGATCTATTTCTCTCATGACTCAACTCGTCAGAAAATCTTACATTTGGACAAGAAATGTTTAAAAGAAGAAGCTACGATCCATTTGCCAGAGTTTCCCTGCAACACTTCACTTGGTTTTAGATTCAGTGACACAGATTTGCTTGAAGAATAAAACTTTTTTATTCAAACAAGAAAAACACTACAAAATGCCTGTCCAGAATTTAACATATGAAGACTTAAATGTATCAGAAAATGACTTAAAAGATGCAAAACTCTAGATAAACGTACTTAAAGGGACAGTTTGTGTTTCTGTCATGAACCTGTTCGTCTCCTTCAGCTCTGACTTTCCTCCCACAGCGTCTGAGCCCAGTTCTTCTGGTTTCGGTGCTGATGAAAGTTTCCTGGAGGCCGGAGTCACGAAAACAAAGAGTTTTTCTTCTCAGAACAAAATGTGTTCCAAAGAGCGACACGTTTGAGTGGAAAAAGTCCGAGCTCAGAATCTCTTGGTGCTATTTTCTCTCCGGTGGTGTCACTGCTGCCTCCAGGTTCCGCGGGGCCGGGGCTCCACTCGGCACTCGCAGACCACAGTCAAGTGTTTTTCCTCCCGTTTGTGTTCGGCCTCTGAGACGCCGTCGGGGGCGTCTGGATCCAAACAGCGGTTTCGGACGCTGCGTGTGAACGTTTGGAGTCTCGCAGCTCCATATTCCTCACGTTCACGCGAGCTTTGATTTCTCGTGCACAGTCAGTGATTTAACCAACCTGGACGATAGTTTGTGCTTCTTCAGGCAACAAAAAGCGACATTCAAGGCAGGAAGGATCATATAATCGACATTAACATTACTCATATTTAACAGAGGAACCCGAGGATCGACGCTACTGCAGCAGGAGAGGGAAGGATTAAGCAGCACTGACGTAGGCGACAGTCATTTCTCCAGCTGTTGTGGATGAAGAATAAAAACAGGAGAGAAGTTGTCGTAAATCAAAGAGTCTGGATTTATTAAAGCGATTGTGCCACAATTACAGAGAAAATGAAAACAAAACCTTCTGTTCCTCACACAAAGTCCGTCTGTCCCTGATCTGATCCACGGCAAAACAACAACAGGCTCTTCTACAGTCGACAAACGTCATGACATCAACATGAGGCAGAACAAACTACAGGATCTGAACAACCTCCAAACAGAGACTAAACGTCTGGTTCAGCTGAGGCATCGAGCAGATTTACCCCAAGGATCTCACTGTTCTAAATGATGAGAATAAGTAAAGCAACAGCTCGTTGTTTTAAACACATTGGATAAAGACAGAGCAGTGACTCAGGAACAGCAGATTTACACCATCACATGTGGCAGGAAAACAGAAACGCTTTAGCACTTGTTAGTTAACAGTATCTAAACCCATAAAATACATTCTCTACCTTAAATAGATCACAATAGAAAACAAAGTAAAAGTTTTCCGCCACAGCCGCGTTTTAAAAAGTTTGAATAGATCGATTACCAGAAGATTTAAAAGGAGCTCGACCGCTGTTCACGACGACATGGGCGACGATGAAGACGACGCCTTTAGCTCAGAGCCCAGGGCGGATCTGCATGAACCCGAATATCCTGAAGCCCAAACTCAGCAGTTGGAGTCAGAGCAGCAGAGACAGAGGAGGGACAGAGGGACGAGAACCTGAAGAACCTGAAGAACCTGGAGAACCTGAAGAACCTGGAGAACCTGGAGAACCTGAAGAACCTGAAGAACCTGAAGAACCTGGAGTTTTGTTCTTCCTGGAGAATCACAAGCTCCATTTTATACAGATTCTTCTGTCGCTTCTACAGGCTCATACACTTCAGCGTCATCGTTCTGAGTGGAAACACCAAACTACTGAAAAAAGTGTTGGATTCGTGCGCGGCGCCACCCGGAGGCAGCAGTGATACGACCGGAGAGGAAATAGCACCAAGAGATTCTGAGCTCTGAATCTCCCCGTTCACGTTTTGTGGCACAAATGTGGCGACGTTCAGACGGCGCCTGAAGGGACCCGAATCCGATTTTTGCCCCTATGTGACCATATCCCGTACATCTGTGTTCTAAGTGAGTGTGACTCAAATGAGGCTCCTGTTTCCATGGTTACAGGCTCCATATTTGGAAATCCGCCCACGAGTATCATAGCAACCACATAGCAACCACATAGCAACCACATAGCAACCACAAGAGCCAATCACGAGTGAGGAGGTTAAACGTGGCGCCTCCTCAGAGCGGAGACACTCTGGATTTACTGATTCTGCAGAAGAAGAAGAAACTTTGAGCTTTTAGCATCAAACTTTAAATAGTTTAAGTCACTGATTTATGTTGTTTGTTCTGTTCCGTACGAACAACAATAGAGTCACAATTTAACCAAATTCACTTTACTTTATGCTCGTTAAATTCTGCTCGTTCAGATTCTAGTAACATTAGATATTGTGACCGAAGGGAACTTACTTAGCAACGAAACGAGCTGTCAATCAAACCTGTTGCTAACGCTAGGGGGAGGGGCCTCGGGGAATGAAGGCGTCTGATTGGTCCGTTATTTATGTTCAGATCTTGATTTAAGAACAAAACAGAGAAATGAAAAGTTCACAGGTCGTCGTCGTGTCTCATGTGGGACTTTTGGGGCGTTTAAAGTTCACACTGAAGATCACACACGAGTGAAATGTGAACGACCTCGCAAAAGAACTGAGCATTAAGCCCGGCACTCTGTCGCCATTTTGTTCTTTGTTTTCATGACTCCAGCCTCCAGGAAACTTTCATCAGCACCAAAACCAGAAGAACTGGGCTCAGACGCTGTGGGAGGGGGCAGACAGGAGGCAGTAGGAGGGGGCAGACAGGGGGCAGTAGGAGGGGGCAGACAGGGGGGAGTAGGAGGGGGCAGACAGGGGGGGCAGACAGGGGGCAGTAGGAGGGGGCAGACAGGGGGGAGTAGGAGGGGGCAGACGGGGGGGGCAGACAGGGGGCAGTTGGGAGGGCATCTGGTGTAACCTCTCGTTGCCTGGACAGATGAGGCGGAGGAGCGCAGGAGGGTGAACAGAGCCGCCGAGTGCTGCAAGAAGATCCTGAACCACATCAACCAGGCGGTGAAAGAGGCCGAGAACCGACAGGTGCGTCCCTGCAGCGCCCCCCGCCTGTCGCCGCAGGAAACACTATATTCTGCCCGTTTAATCCAGTTCACAGATAAATGTCCTGATCTGTGGCGGGGCATCAGGGTTTATCTGAGATTGTGTTGTTTTTGCGGCCGCTCAGTGTGAGTCTGGATTAAAGGACAGTTCTTAGTGCTGATCTGAGAGGAGCCTGTGTGAGGCTGAGTGTTGAAATGTGTCGGTCTGAAGCTCGTTTTGGTTCTTTCTCATTGGTTAGCGATTAGCTGCTGTAGCTCGCACACATAAACAGGCTGTTTTCTGTTAGCGACTGTAAAGTGACTCTAGTGGCCGTATATATGTTACTGGACACACACTGATATGGAAATGAGCTGTGAACAGAGGTGTGAATTATCCGCATTTAGCAGATCATTCATTACCGCGGTGCACACACATTTACCGCTAAAGGCTAACAGCGGTAGTTTACTTACAGAACTTTCTTTACAGGCGAGAATATCGTACAAAAACACCATTAGGCCGAGCGACTCTTTAAATATGACGTAAAGAGGCAGAAGAACAGGAAATGTTGCCTAAACAAACCGACTGAAAATCCAACAGAGCCAAACCGAAGTTTTAGAAACAACTGAAGATTTACAGATTTTGTTATGTCATAAATATATCGGCGATTATATCGGCAGCTCCAACTCCCATTTTATCAGAATCATATCGGCCGCAACTAAATCCATATCGGTCGGTTGTTGTGTTGTTGTTGTGATCCTGACTCTTGTGTGGTTCTTTCAGAGGCTGGAGGAGTACCAGAGGAGACTGGACCTGTCGTCTCTGAAGCCCAACGAGAACCCTGTGGTCCTGGAGGTCAAGGTACAGGACGCACGACGCTGCTATGACCCAAAAAGAATCAGATTATATTTAAGAAGGACACAGAAAACAAAGCTAAGGAGTGACCATTTTTAAAAATGTCTTACTTTGGATATTGTATCTGGGAACAAAAGAAGCTCTTAACCTGCCCCCAAAACTAATGAAACCCAAAAACCCCCGGTGAGCCGTCCTAACCCGACATGTGCTGGACGGGCCAACCCTGTGCAGGGCCGCAGAATCTGACCCGACCCAAACTAAACCACCGCCCGCTAACTGTCCCCGCCTGTTGTTTTCAGTGGCCTGAGCTCATTTTCGCATGACCGCAGAGAAGATTTTCATTTCCGCATTTACTTCCTTGTTTGCAGCCTGAAACGCAGTTCTGACCAATCAGAGCGCGAGCTGCTAGAGCAGAGCTAGCGCGGCTCAGAGCGGGGCTAGGCTAACTCTTACAAAGCTGATTTTTAGGTGCTTTGACAATTTAAAAAAATGTTGAAGTTCGTACTGTAAAAATACAGAAGAATCCCTACAAAATCCGACCTTTCTGAAAGCTGTGGACGCCCTGTCAGAACACGGGCAGGTTGATTTCTCAAAAAATGCTCTGTGCTTCTATGAGAGAGTTTTTCTCAGGCTGCAGCTGCAGTTCCTCGCTCGGCCACACGTCAGTCTGCGGTCACAGATAGAGGGGGCGGGTCTTATCCAGCTCTTATTATACATCCACGGGACAAGCCAAAAAAGCGAGGCTAACAAAAAAGCGAAGGAAACGAGGAGCAGGGGAGTGAGAGGCAGCTCCCCCGGAGCAAGGCGTCCGGCACCTGAGGGCTCAGCAGCGGCGGAGGAGGAGGAGGAGGAGTGAGATGGAGCGAGATGGAGCGAGATGGAGCGCGATGGAGCGAGATGGAGCGAGATGGAGCGAGATGGAGCGAGATGGAGCGAGATGGAGCGCGGTGGAGCGAGATGGAGCGAGATGGAGCGAGATGGAGTGAGATGGAGCGAGATGGAGCGAGCTGGAGCGAGATGGAGCGCGATGGAGCGAGATGGAGCGAGATGGAGCGAGATGGAGCGAGATGGAGCGAGATGGAGCGCGGTGGAGCGAGATGGAGCGAGATGGAGCGAGATGGAGTGAGATGGAGCGAGATGGAGCGCTGGGCTCGAGCGTTTAAAGGAAATGAGCGGAAATGAGCCCAACAAAGGAATATGAAAGATCCAATAATAATAACAAAACCAGGGAAAATGCTACAAAAAAAACAGGGGGGGAACAAAAGGTGCCCAAACCTAACAGATGCGCACTCAGGTCACGTGAGGCACTCGGGTCACGTGACGCACTCGGGTCACGTGAGGCACTCGGGTCACGTGACGCACTCGGGTCACGTGAGGCACTCGGGTCACGTGACGGCACTCAGGTCACGTGAGGCACTCGGGTCACGTGAGGCACTCGGGTCACGTGAGGCACTCGGGTCACGTGAGGCACTCGGGTCACGTGACGCACTCGGGTCACGTGAGGCACTCGGGTCACGTGAGGCACTCGGGTAACGGGAGCCACTAGGCTCACGTGACCCAACTCAGGTCACGAGACGCACACGGGACACGAGACGCACTCGGGTCCCGTAAAGCACTCGGGTCACGTGAGGCACTCGGGTCACGTGAGGCACTCGGGTCACGTGACGCACTCGGGTCACGTGAGGCACTCGGGTCACGTGACGCACTCGGGTCACGTGAGGCACTCGGGTCACGTGACGGCACTCAGGTCACGTGAGGCACTCGGGTCACGTGAGGCACTCGGGTCACGTGAGGCACTCAGATTTCGCTCCAGTCTTTTCCCTCTCAGTCCTCAGCAGCTACAGAGACTCTAAAGAGCCTGTTTACATAAAAGCATTTCTGACAACAACATTTCATCGATAAAACACCTCAACTTAACATATATATTATTTTGCGCAGTGTCTGAGAGTCTGACCCGTGCACCTGGACTCATTCTGAACCTTCTTTGTTCCACAGAACCTGGATCTGACCAAGAAGAAGCTGGTCCACGAGGGCCCCCTGTCCTGGAAACTCACCAAAGACAAGGCCATCGGTACCGACATTTAAACAACACACGAAGCACACGTGACCTTTGGAGCTGTGACAGGAGACAGATGGGCTTGTGTCAGTTTTATGTATATGACCCCCGTGGATCACTCTGTTAGAATCTGGACATTTTAAATCACAGTATTCATCTAAAATGGCTTCATTAAAGAACCTGACTTCACCATGAATACACTGCGGTGTCCAATAGACCTTTTCCACAGCGTCTCAAGTGTCCCTGTAGGTCTGTGGAGCTTCCGATTAAAGTTTTTCTGGGGTAAATGTGTGCGTAAAGGTGAAGAATTTATCCACAACGATCAAGGGAAGAAAGACGAAAGCTTAAAGGAAACAACGACGAGCATCACTGAAACGTCTGAGCGACACGAACGTTCTGGTCCCGGAGGAAACAGAAGGAACTTGTTCAGATTCTACAATGAGAATAAAAACTCCATTTCCTGATGTGGATCTGAGCTCAGACAGATTTGTGCAGCTGAATGTGACACGTCTCCAGGACCAGAACATTTTGCTCAGTCGTCAGTGAGTCCAGACGTCCCAGTTTCCCCGGGACAGTCCCAGTCCTGACCCTGTGTCCTCTGGCCCACAGATTTACACAAAACCAATGATTTGTCCCAGTTTTATATAAGAAATGTCCCAGTGTCTCTATTCTGGACCAATTTTATCTCTGCCAACAGTAAAGAGGCAGAAACTGTCATTTGTTTAGATAAAATTCAAAAAATCAGCTTAAAAACGACCAAAACACAAAGAAAATGTGACTCTGCTCATGTTGGTCTCTGCAGAACATTTTTTCTTAATTACGCACTCGTTTCACAATTTTATTATTACCAATCACCAAAAAAACGGAGGTGTGCCAGGTTTTTATTTTGGATTCCTGGTCGCTCTATCAGTCGTTTCACTGATGCTCGTCGCTGTTTCCTTTAAGTTTTCGTCTTTCTTCCCTCGATCGTTGTGGATAAATTCTTCATGAAGAATGTTTCTCCTTTGTGGACCTTGTTGGTTGAAGATTTGGTGATGGGGCAGATTAGATTTATGAATTATTGACACAGAAAACCACAGAAAAGACACTTCAGACTTTGGGGGAAAGGGTTTGTAAGATCTGGCGAAATTTGGAGAAGGACGTGCGACCGGTGGAGCTGAAAACAGCGGTCGAGTCTTGAAAATAAGCAATGAAAGATTCCTCAAATGTGAATCGCTCCAAATAAGCTTGAGAGGGTCAGAGAGAAGCGAGTAGAACGTGGAGGAAGCTGTGATCCGTGTGTTCTTCCTCTCCTCCCTCCTCAGACGTGTACACTCTGCTGCTGGAGGACGTCCTGGTGCTTCTGCAGAGGCAGGACGAGCGTCTGGTCCTCAAGCTCCACGGGAAGAACCTGCCCAGCGCCGCGGACCCCAAGCAGGTGTTCAGCCCCGTCATCCGGCTGGGCGCGGTGCTGGTGCGCCCGGTCGCCACGGGTCAGTGTCCCGCCGCCGCAGCAGCACAGCCACGGGAGACACGGGAAACACGGGAAACATGGGAGACACGGGAGCCACGGGAGACACGAGAAACACGGGAAACACGAGAAACACGGGAGAGACGGGAAACACGGGAAACACAGGAGACACGGGAGACACGGGAGACACGGGAGACACGAGAAACACGAGAAACACGGGAGAGACGGGAAACACGGGAAACACAGGAGACACGGGAGACACGGGAGACACGGGAAACACGGGAAACACGGGAGACACGGGAAACACGGGAGACACGGGAAACACGGGAAACACGGGAAACACGGGAGACACGGGAGACACGGGAAACACGGGAAACACGGGAGACACGGGAAACACGGGAAACACGGGAGACACGGGAAACACGGGAGACACGGGAGACACGGGAAACACGGGAGACACGGGAGACACGGGAAACACGGGAGACACGGGAAACACGGGAAACACGGGAGACACGGGAAACACGGGAAACACGGGAAACACGGGAAACACGGGAAACACGGGAGACACGGGAGACACGGGAAACACGGGAGACACGGGAAACACGGGAAACACGGGAAACACGGGAAACACGGGAGACACGGGAGACACGGGAGACACGGGAGACACGGGAGACACGGGAAACACGGGAGACACGGGAAACACGGGAGACACGGGAAACACGGGAGACACGGGAGACACGGGAAACACGGGAAACACGGGAGACACGGGAAACACGGGAAACACGGGAGACACGGGAGACACGGGAAACACGGGAGACACGGGAGACACGGGAAACACGGGAGACACGGGAAACACGGGAGACACGGGAGACACGGGAGACACGGGAGACACGGGAAACACGGGAGACACGGGAGACACGGGAGACACGGGAGACACGGGAAACACGGGAAACACGAGAAACACGGGAAACACGAGAAACACGGGAGACACGCCAACGTCCGTGTCCCGGTGACGCTCGGGATTCTGAAGGTTACAACAGTTATGGGGTTCACCCACTTTTCCGACACTAGACCTGGTTTTAGTCCTGATTTAAACCTGGTTTATTTCTACTTTAGACCTGGTTTTGGTCCTGGTTTAGACATGGTTTTGGTCCTGGTTAAGACCTGGCTTAAACCTGGTTTTAGTCCTGGTTTGGACCTTGTTTATTTCTAATTTAGACCTGGTTTTAGTCCCAATTAAGACCTGGTTTTGACCTGGTATAGACCTGCTTTTAAACCAGGACTAAACCAGGACTAAAGTCAGGACTAAAACCAGGTCTAAACCAGGACTAAAACCAGGTCTATAACAGGACTAAACCAGGACTAAACCAGGATTTATCCAGGACTAAACCAGGACTAAACCAGGACTAAAACAGGATTTATCCAGGACTAAACCAGGTCTAAACCAGGTCTAAAACAGGATTTATCCAGGACTAAACCAGGACTAAAACAGGATTTATCCAGGACTAAACCAGGTCTAAACCAGGTCTAAAACAGGATTTATCCAGGACTAAACCAGGACTAAACCAGGCCGCGCCTCCAGTCCGTGTAAATCTGGTCCTGAAAAGAGCTCAGTCCAAACTTAATAATCACATGTCGGATGTCGGCTGTGGGGAAAAGCGAATGTGGCGCCGCTCGGACCACGGGGGAAATGTGGGAGTGCAGGACGTGTGAGAACAAACGGACACACGACTCCCACAGACAGACGCCGGTGTCGGAGCCGAGTGTGGAACCTGTTATCCTGTAGCTGGGATATTCCGATAGTAACCGGGACACATGTTTACGCAGTATCCAGGTCACTGCAGCATAAAGCTGAGTGTGTGCGTCAGAAAGACAAACACTGTTCAGTCTTCATCACAACCGTCGCAACATAAATGAAGTATATGACCGTTAGTGTCGGGCTGGTCAGTCCATTAATCGATATTTGCTCCTTCAGAGTTTGGTGGATCAAGTTCATTTTAATGGCCAAACTGAATGTCGGTGTCTGTGTAACGGAGCCTGAGGAGTCGAGGTCTGAGCACAAACTCTGGAGCCTCACAGTCCCACGTCTCGGCTCTGGCTCCTTGGAGATCCCTATATTCCTCAGAGTGCGTTTCCCTGCACATCAGTGTCCCGGGTATGATCGGGTTTCTGAGTGTCCCAGTTTCACATGTTTACGCAGCATCTGCAACGCGACATACGCACAGAACAGACTCAGCATCAGCAGAACATCCTCTGTCACAGAGAGAACACTCATATTCACCGAGTCACAGAGAGAACACTCATATTCACTGAGTCACAGAGAGAACACTCATATTCACTGAGTCACAGAGAGAACACTCATATTCACTGAGTCACAGAGAGAACACTCATATTCACTGAGTCACAGAGAGAACACTCATATTCACCGAGTCACAGAGAGAACACTCATATTCACTGAGTCACAGAGAGAACACTCATATTCACTGAGTCACAGAGAGAACACTCATATTCACTGAGTCACAGGGAGAACACTCATATTCCACTGTTCTTTAGTCCGACAGAAGATAACAACAAGACTTTTTTTTGCAGCGCTTTATGCAAATGAGCCGTGAGGTTTTAAGTTTAGTTTGTGTCAAACATAAATGTTTAAATCTGCATTAAACTCATTCTGACCTCACACTGATGAGGCTCTGGACGTTTGGATGTTCTGAATCTGCTGCAGTGCAGAGTTTGCACAAATAGTTTGGAGCCGTTGGGTTTGATCTGTGCAGTACGGAAGCCTGTGGGGCTCACGACAAACGCCACAACAAAGAGCCACAACGGAAGTGGCTGCGGGACTCGATTTCAACGGATCAAGTGGGAAATTCTTTCCGTCGGTCAGACAGTGACACGGATCCTGAACACAAAACAATAAATGACTTTTCCTCCCGTTTCCAACTTCCTTCACTTCTCCGTTCCTTTACTTTTCACTTTCTTCTGCTTCAACGTTTCCCCTTCACTTCCGGCTTGATCCTCCTCACTTATAGTCCTACGGTCACTTCCGCTGTGGCGTTTTGTTGTGTTGTGACGTTTGTATTTGTGTTTTTGTTTTGTTTTTCTTGTTTTTTCTTATTTTTATTTTATTTTTTTATATTTGTTTTACTTTTTTCTTTTCTTAAAAATATCTTCTTTTATTATTATTATTTTTCTTTTATTTATTTATTTATTTTTGACTGTAATGTTCTTTAGAGGGGCTTGTTTAACAGCACCTGTTGGAGTTCAGCTCAGTCGGGTCTTTATGCTCAGATTGGGTTAAAATAAAGGTCAGGTTTTAGAGCCTCAGACAGAGCAGTGCCTCCAGTTAGCGTCACACCCCCAGAGAAGTAACATATGGAGTCATGTTTACTCTGTGTTAATAAACTCCAGTATCGTGTGCTGTTGTTGCAGATCACCGCTCCTTCTTCGTCCTCTCCATGTCCGACAACGTGGCTCAGATCTACGAGCTGACGGCGCCGAGCATCTCCGACCAGCGCACGTGAGGCCCTTTCCTCCTCCGCAAACCCGAACCCCAAACCGAAAAACCCAAACCCGAAAAACCCGAAAAACCCGAAAAACCCCAAAACCGAAAAACCCCAAACCCGAAAAACCCGAAAAACCCCAAACCGAAAAACCCCAAACCCCAAAACCCGAAAAACCCGAAAACCGAAAAACCCCAAAGAAAAACCCGAAAAACCCCAAACCGAAAAACCCCAAACCCCAAAACCGAAAAACCCGAAACCCCAAAACCGAAAAACCCCAAACCCGAAAAACCCGAAAAACCCCACCGAAAAACCCCAAACCCCAAAACCCGAAAAACCGAAAAACCCCAAACCGAAAAACCCCAAACCCGAAAAACCCGAAAAACCCCAAACCGAAAAACCCCAAACCCCAAAACCCGAAAAACCCGAAAAACCCCAAAACCGAAAAACCCCAAACCCGAAAAACCCGAAAAACCCCAAACCGAAAAACCCCAAACCCCAAAACCCGAAAAACCCGAAAAACCCCAAAACCGAAAAACCCCAAACCCGAAAAACCCGAAAAACCCCAAACCGAAAAACCCCAAACCCCAAAACCCCAAACCCGAAAAACCCCAAACCGAAAAACCCCAAACCCCAAAACCCCAAAACCCCAAAACCCCAAAACCGAAAAACCCCAAACCCGAAAAACCCGAAAAACCCCAAAACCGAAAAACCCCAAAACCCCAAAGACCCAAACCTGAAAAACCCCAAAACCCTAAATCCGACAAACCCCAAACCCCAAAACCCGAAAAACCCCAAACCCGAAAAACCCCAAAACCGAAAAACCCCAAAACCCCAAAGCCGAAAAACCCCAAAGCCGAAAAACCCCAAAACCCCAAAACCGAAAAACCCCAAACCCAAAAACCCCAAAACCGAAAAACCCCAAACCCAAAAACCCCAAACCCCAAACCCGAAAAACCCCAAAACCGAAAAACCCCAAACCCGAAAAACCCCAAAACCGAAAAACCCCAAACCCGAAAACCCCAAACCCGAAAAACCCAAAACCCCAAAACCGAAAAACCCCAAACCCGAAAAACCCCAAACCCCAAAACCGAAAAACCCCAAACCCAAAAACTGAAAAACCCCAAAGACCCAAACCTGAAAAACCCAAAACCGAAACCCCCCAAAACCCTAAACCCGAAAAACCCAAAAACTCCAAACCCCAAAAACCCCAAAAACCCAAAAACCCCAAATCCCAGACGCATTTTTACCACAGACTGTGTGAAGAACTGGACGAACAAACTGAGCAGACGTCTGTTTATTTATCCAAAAGTCCAAGTTTTATTCAAGAAATGTCCCAGTGTCCCTGTTTAGACCAGTCTGATCTAAACCAGGACTGAACCAGGACTAAACCAGGTCTAAACCAGGGCGACATCAGGTCTAAACCAGGTCTAAACCAGGACTAAACCAGGACTAAACCAGGACTAAACCAGGTCTAAACCAGGACTAAACCAGGACTAAACTAAGACTAAACCAGGACTAAACCAGGACTAAACCAGGTCTAAACCAGGACTAAACCAGGTATAAACCAGGACTAAACCAGAACTAAACCAGGTCTAAACCAGGACTAAACCAGGACTAAACCAGGACTAAATCAAGACTAAACCAGGTCTAAACCAGGTCTAAACCAGGACTAAACCAGGTCTAAACCAGGACTAAACCAGGACTAAACCAGGACTAAATCAAGACTAAACCAGGTATAAACCAGGACTAAACCAGGACTAAACCAGGTCTAAACCAGGACTAAACCAGGTATAAACCAGGACTAAACCAGAACTAAACCAGGTCTAAACCAGGACTAAACCAGGTCTAAACCAGGACTAAACCAGGACTAAACCAGGACTAAATCAAGACTAAACCAGGTATAAACCAGGACTAAACCAGGTCTAAACCAGGACTAAACCAGGACTAAATCAAGACTAAACCAGGTCTAAACCAGGTCTAAACCAGGTCTAAACCAGGTCTAAACCAGGTCTAAACCAGGACTAAACTAAGACCAAACCAGATCTAAACCAGGACTAAACTAAGACTAAATGAGAACTACACCAAGTCTAAATCAAGTCTAAATCAGGACTAAATCAGGACTAAACCAGGACTAAACCAGGTCTAAACCAGGACTAAACCAGGACTAAACTAAGACTAAACTAAGACTAAACCAGGACTAAACCAGGACTAAACCAGGACTAAACCAGGACTAAACCAGGACTAAAACAGGACTATCACAATGTTTGACTAATCTGACCCCTGACAGTAAACAGGAGCATAATCCGTTTGTTTTGCGAAAATACACAAATCTGTTTCTGACTGAACATAAAGCAAAAAAGTCCACACACAAAGCACAATGTTCTTTTCACCATTTTCTTTACACCCACCATCCAAACCCGGTGTGTCCCAGTTCAGAATGTCTATATACGACCTCCGTGAAGTCGCCCCGTCAAACACAAACCTGCACAAACACTGTGTCAATGTTTGTGCTGCAAAAAGTTTTATTTCGGTCGATGACGTCGTCCAGAACCTCAGAATGTGAAACAGCCTCAAAACAGGAAGAAAATGACAGGAAATGTTTGTATTTGGTTTGTGCTGTTTTGTGCTGTGACAGTTTCATTTGTGTGAGTTTATTTCTACAATTCTTCATTATTATTTCTGTGGTAATTACAGGACGTCATTTCCGCTCAGCTGACGGAGACAAACTCCACAAAACTAGAGAATAACACAGACTTTTCCTCAGCCTGAGGAAAAGTCTGTGTTATTATAAAATCTGAATCAAAAGCAAAAGACTAAAGACTGAAACAGAAGCGGAAGCGGAAATGACGTCCTGTAATTACCACAGAAATAATAATGAAGAATTTTAGAAATAAACTCACACAAATGAAACTGTCACAGCACAAAACAGCACAAACCAAATACAAACGTTTGACATCATTTTCTGCTGTTTTGAGGCTGAAAACTGTGAATATCTGAAGAACCAGAATCACAAACTGAACTTTCTGCAGCACAAACGAAGCACAAACTCCATTTTCAAGCGTTTTTCTTCTTCCTGTGGGTCTGACCCCAGTTTGACCTGTAAAAGAATCGTTCATTTCTCCAAAACTAAAGCAGCACAAACGATGGGCACAGTTTGCGTTTGATGGGGCGACTTCACGCAGGTCTATATACCGTCTGTTTTTTACTTTAGTTTTCTGATCACCTTCAGTTCAGCGAGGCGCCTGCTCCGTTCCCCAGTGCGACTTTAACTCGTGCTGTTTCCCCGTGTGTCCTGCAGGTGGCAGCGTCTCATCACCCAGAGCTCAGACTCCACGAAGGCTCGACTCCACGGCCGAGACCGGGCGGATCTGTCCCCGTCCCAGTGAGTGCCTCCACCTTTATGACGACACCTTTATGACGGCGACGCGTTTATGGCGGCGACGCGTTTATGACGGCGACGCGTTTATGGCGGCGACGCGTTTATGGAGCGGCACACGTTTATGCCAGCGTCGACACGTTTATGGCAATGACGGCAACGTTTGCCAGCGGCTGCGTTTATGGCGGCGACACGTTTATGGCGACGACACGTTTATGGCGACGACACGTTTATGGCGACGACACGTTTATGGCGACGACACGTTTATGGCGACGACACGTTTATGGCGACGACACGTTTATGGCGGCGACACGTTTATGGCGACGACACGTTTATGGCGGCGACACGTTTATGGCGACGACACGTTTATGGCGACGACACGTTTATGACGGCGACGCGTTTATGGCGGCGACGCGTTTATGGCGGCGACGCGTTTATGGCGGCGACGCGTTTATGACGGCGACGCGTTTATGGCGGCGACGCATTTATGGCGACCACACGTTTATGGCGGTGACGCGTTTATGGCGACGACACGTTTATGGCGACGACGCGTTTATGGCGACGACGCGTTTATGGCGACGACGCGTTTATGGCGGCGACGCGTTTATGGCGGTGACGCATTTATGGCGACGACACGTTTATGGCGGCAACGCGTTACAGCGTGCGTTTATGGCGGCTGCGTTTATGGCGACAACACGTTTATGGCGGCGACACGCGCGGCTGCACGTTTATGGCGGTGCGTTTATGGCGGCAGCGGACAGCGTCGTTTATGGCGACTGCGTTTATGGCGGCGGCACGTTTACAGCGTGCGTTTATGGCGGCAACGTTTATGGCGACAACACGTTTATGGCGGCAACACATTTATGGCGGCAATACGTTTATGGCGGCGGCTACGTTTATGGCGGCTGCGTTTACGGCGACACGTTTATGGCGGTGACGCATTTATGGCGACGTTTATGGCGGCAGCAGCGTTTATGGCGACACGTTTATGCGGCGACACGTTTATGGCGGCAGCAGCGTTTATGGCGGCGTGTTTATGGTGGCGCACGTTTATGCGGCGACACGTTTATGGCGGCAACGTTTATGGCGGCCACGTTTATGGCGGCGGCTGCGTTTATGGCGTAAACACGTTTATCGGCGGCTGCGTTTATGACGGCGACGCGTTTATGGCGGCGACGCGTTTATGACGGCGACGCGTTTATGGCGGCGACGCGTTTATGGCGGCGACGCGTTTATGGCGGCGACGCGTTTATGGCGGCGACGCGTTTATGGCGGCGACGCGTTTATGGCGACGACACGTTGCAGCGGCACACGTTTAAGCGGCGACACGTTTATGGCAGCGACACATTTATGGCGGCGACACGTTTATGGCGGCGGCACGTTTATGCGGCAACGCGTTTATGGCGGCGACACGTTTATGGCGACGACACGTTCATGGCGACGACACGTTTATGGCGAAGACTCGTATATGGCGGCGGCTGCGTTAACGGCGACACGTTTATGGCGGCGACGTTTATGGCGGCGACGCGTTTATGGCGACGACGCGTTTATGGTGACGACACGTTTATGGCGGTGACACGTTTATGGCGATGACACGTTTATGGCCAGCGCGTTTATGGCGACGCGTTTAAGCGGCGACACGTTTATGGCAGCGTGCGTTTATGACGACACCTTTATGGCGACGACGCGTTTATGGCGGCGACGCGTTTATGGCGGTGACGCATTTATGGCGACGACACGTTTATGATGACAGGTTTATGATGACACGTTTATGGCGGCAGCGGCGTTTATGGCGACGTCGCATTTATGGCGACGACGCGTTTATGGCGACGACGCGTTTATGGCGGCGACACGTTTATGGCGACGACACGTTCATGGCGACGACACGTTCATGGCGGCGACACGTTTATGGCGGCAGCAGCGTTTATGGCGGCGGCTGCGTTTATGATGACAACACGTTTATAGCGGCACACGTTTATGGCGGCGACAGGTTTATAGCGGCGACACGTTTATGGCGGCGACAGGTTTATGTAACGTTTATGGCGGCAACGCGTTTATGGCGGCAGCGTTTATGGCGGCACGTTTATGGCGGCGCGTTTATGGCGGCGGCTGCGTTTATGGCGGCGACTGCGTTTATGGCGGCGACACGTTTGCTGACAACACGTTTATAGCGGCGACGCGTTTATGGCGGCGACTCGTTTATGGCGGCGCGTTTATGGTGGCGATCCGTTTATGGTGGCGATACGTTTATGGCGGCGACACGTTTATGGCGGCGACACGTTTATGGCGGCGACACGTTTATGGCGACGACACGTTTATGGCGACGACACGTTTATGGCGACGACACGTTTATGGCGACGACACGTTTATGACGACACGTTTATGGCGGCAGCAGCGTTTATCGCGACACGTTTATCGCGACGACACGTTTATCGCGACGACACGTTTATCGCGACGACACGTTTATCGCGACGACACGTTTATCGCGACGACACGTTTATGGTGACGACACGTTTATGGCGACGACACGTTTATCGCGACGACACGTTTATGACGGCACGTTTATGGCGGCAGCGCGTTTATGGCGACACGTTTATGGCGGCGACTGCGTTTATGGCGGCAACGCGTTTATGGCGTCCGTTGCCAGCGGCGGCTGCGTTTATGGCGGCTGCGTTTATGCCAGCGACACATTTATGGCGGCGACACGTTGCCGTAGCGGCTGCGTTGCCAAGCGGCTGCGTTTATGGCGTAAGCGACACGTTTATGGCGGCGACGTTTGCGGCGGCCGTACGTTTTGCCATGCGGCGGCTGCGTTTATGGCGGCAGCAGCGTTGCCAGCGGCGACACGTTTGCCAGCGGTAAACACGTTTATGGCGGCGGCGACACGTTTGTAAGCGGCGGCTGCGTTTGTAAGCGACAACACGTTTATGGCGGCGACACGTTTAAGCGGCGGCTGCGTTGCCATGGCGGCGTACGTTTATGGCGGCGGCGACACGTTTGCCAGCGTTTAAACACGTTTATGGCAGCGGCACACGTTGTAAGCGGCGGCCACGTTTATGGCGGCAGCAGCGTTTATGGCGGCGATGTTTATGGCGGCAGCGTTTATGGCGGCGGCTGCGTTTATAAGCGGCGGCACACGTTGCGGCAAGCGGCGGCACGTTTATGGCGGCGGCTGCGTTTATAACGTCGACACGTTTCCAGCGGCAACATTTATAAGCGGCTTTCATTTGGCAGCGACACATTTGCTGGCGGCAACCGTTTATGTAAGCGGCGACACGTTTATGGCGGCGACACGTTTATAGCGGCGGCTGCGTTTATAACGGCGGCTGCATTTATGCGGCGGCTGCGTTTATGCAATGGCACACGTTTATGGCAGCGTGCGTTTATGGCGACACGTTTATGGCGGCAACGCGTTTATGGCGACAACACGTTTATGGCGACACGTTTATGGCGGCAGCAGCGTTTATGGCGTGCGTTTATGGCGGCGACACGTTTGCATAACGGCGGCTGCATTTATAGCAGCGGCAATTTATGGCGACACGTTTATGGCGGCAGCAGCGTTTATGGCGACACGTTTATGGCGGCAACCGCGTTTATGGCGGCAGCGCGTTTATGGCCAGCGTAAACACGTTTATGCCAGCGGCTACGTTTATGGCGGCGGCTGCGTTTGGCGACACATTTATGCCAAGCGGCGACACGTTTATGGCGGCGACTGCGTTTATGGCGGCTCCGTTGCATAGCGGCACGTTTAACGGCGTACGTTGGCGACACGTTTATAGCGGCGACACGTTTATGGCGGCAGCAGCATTTATAGCAACGGCACTGCGTTTATGCCAGCAAACACGTTTATAGCAACGGCTACGTTTATGGCGGCAACCGCGTTTATAGCGACAACCGTTTATGGCGGCTGCCGTTTAGCGCGGCAACCACGCATTTATGGCGGCGACACGTTTATAGCCAATAAACCGCATTTATAGCGGCAACATTTATAGCGGCGGCTGCATTTATAGTAGCGGCACCGCGTTTATGGCGGCAGCGTTTATAAGCGGCTGTACGTTTTATAACGGCTACATTTATGGCAGCGACAGGTTTATGATGACGAGTTTTATGACCACGTTTATAGCGACAACGCGTTTATAGCGGGCTGCATTTATAACGGCGACAGGTTTTATATTAACCGAACGTTTATGGCGGCAGCGTTTATGGCGGGCTTGCGTATGGCGGCAGCAGCGTTTATGGCGGCAACACGTTTATGGCGGCGGCTACGTTTATGGCGTAGCGGCTACGTTTATGCAATGACAACACGTTTATGGCAGCGACACGTTTATGGCGGCAACAGGTTTATAGCAACGGCACATTTATAGCGGCAGCAAATTTTATGATAACACGTTTATGGCGGCAGCAGCGTTTATGGCGGCAGCGTTTATGGCGGCTGCGTTTATGGCGGCAACGCGTTTATAAGCGGCAACACCGTTTATAGCGGCAACACGTTTATGGCAGCGGCAGCAGTTTTATGGCAACACGTTTATGGCGGCAACGCGTTTATGGCGACACGTTTATGGCGGCAACACGTTTATGGCCGGCAACGCGTTTATGGCGGCGTGTTTATGGCGGCAACACGTTTATGGCGGCGACACGTTTGCCGGCGGCTGCGTTTATGGCGGCGGCTGCGTTTATAGCGGCAACTGCGTTTATGGGCGGCGACACGTTTATGGCGTCTGCGTTGTAACGGCGACACGTTTATGGCGGCAACCGCGTTTATGGCAGCGACACATTGCCAGCGGCGGCCACGTTTATGCGGCGACACGTTATGCGGCAACTGCGTTTATGGCGGGCGGCTACGTTTATGGCAGCGACCACGTTGCATAGCAGGCGGCCTGCATTTATAGCAGCGGCTTACGTTTGCGCAAAGCGGCTGCATTTATAGCGGCGGCGTTTATGTAAGCGGCAGCATTTATGGCGGCGACGCGTTTATGACGGCGACGCGTTTATGGCGGCGACACGTTTATGGCGACGACACGTTTATGACGGCGACACGTTTATGGCGGCGACACGTTCATGGCGGCGACACGTTCATGGCAGCGAACCGTTTATAGCGGCGACAGGTTTTATGGCGACACGTTTATGGCGGCAGCGTTTATGGCGGCTGCGTTTATGGCGGCAGCGTTTATGGCGGCAACCAGCGTTTATGGCGGCGTGTTTATGGCGGCGACGGCACGTTTGTAAGCGGCGACACGTTTATGCGCGGCTGCGTTTATGGCGGCGACACGTTTATGGCGACGACACGTTTATGCAATCCGACCACGTTTGCCAGCGGCGGCTGCGTTTATGGCGGCTGCATTTATGGCAACGCGACACATTTATGGCGGCAACACGTTTATGGCGGCGGCTGCGTTTATGGCGGCAACCGTTTATGGCGGCGACGCGTTTATGCCAACGGCGGCCGTTTATGGCGACACGTTTGCCAGCGGCGTACATTGCTGGCGGCGTACGTTTATGGCGGCGACACGTTTATGGCGGGCAACGTTTATGGCGGCGGCTGCGTTTGCCAGCGTGCTGCGTTTATGGCAGCGAACACGTTTGCGGCGACACGTTTATGGCGGTACAACACGTTTGCTGGCAGCAGCATTTATGGCGACACGTTTATGGCGGCAACCACGTTTATGGCAGCGTGCGTTTATGGTAGCGGCACGTTTATGGCGGCAGCAGCGTTTATAAGCGGCGACACGTTTGCAGCAACGGCGACACGTTTATAGCCAGCGGCAACAGGTTTATGATGACAACATTTGTGCGGCAGCAGCGTTGCCGTGGCGGCTACGTTTATAGCGGCGACACGTTTATGGCGGCGACAGGTTGCGGTAACCGCATTTATGGCGGCAGCGTTTATGGCGGCTGCGTTGCCGGCAGCAGCGTTTTATAAGCGGCTTGCATTTATAAGCGGCAAACTGCGTTTATGGCGGCGGCTGCATTTATGGCGGCGGCAGGTTTATGGCGGCGAACAGGTTGCAACGGCGACATTTATGGCAGGCGACAATTTATATTAACTGCGTTTATGGCGGCAGCGTTTATGGCGGCTGCGTTTATGGCGGCAGCGTTGCCATGGCAACGGCGCACGTTTATGGCGGCAACGCACGTTTGCGCTGGCGGCTGCGTTTATAATGACTTAACGTTGCGCTGGCGGCGACACGTTTATGGCGGCGGCAACAGTTTTATCGCGGACACGTTTATGGCGGCAGCGTTTATGCGCGACTGCGTTGCCGGCGGCTGCGTTTATGGCGGCGGCTGCATTTATGGCGGCGACCGTTTATAGCGGCGACACGTTGCCAATGACGACACGTTTATAGCAACGGCTGCCGCGGCACACGTTTATGGCGCAACACGTTTATGGCGGCACACGTTTATGGCGCAGCGTTTATGGCGGCTTACAGCGTTTATGGCGACGACGCGTTTATGGCGACGACACGTTTATGGCGGTGACACGTTTATGGCGATGACACGTTTATGGCGACGACACGTTTATGGCGACGACACGTTTATGGCGACGACACCTTTATGACGACGACACGTTTATGGCGACGACACGTTTATGGCGACGACACGTTTATCGCGACGACACGTTTATCGCGACGACACGTTTATCGCGACGACACGTTTATCGCGACGACACGTTTATGGTGATGACTTTACATTTGCTCACACAAAATTACATCAGAGAGGAACGTGCCGATATCCAAGTGTCCCGATACGATGCGGTCTGAACCTCACGGTGCGATATTTACTGTGATATTGTGGGAAAGTTCACGTTATTCCGATATTCTCCAGAATAACAGACTGACTCTAAAATGCTTCAGTCGTTTGGTGCAACATTTACTGTCATTAGGGACGGGCTTGAAATCCAAATCTCTGGACCAGATTTACACCTGAGTTTCCTTTGTTTCCTTCTTTCTTTTTTGTTCTTCTCTTCTTTTTCTTTCTTTCGTCCGTTTGTTCTTTTTCGGTCTTTCTTCTGTTCTATCTTGTTCTTTCTTTCGTTTGTTCTTTCTTTCTTTCTACTGTTTTTGGTCTTTCTTCTGTTCTTTTTCGGTGTTTCTTTCTTCTGTTCTTTTTTGTCTTTTCATTCGTTCATTTGTCTGTTCTTTCTTTTGTTATTTTTCATTCTTTCTTTCTTCTGTTCTTTTTTGGTCTTTGGTCTTTCTTTTGTTCCATATTTGTTTTGTTTTTTCTTTCTTTCATTAGTTCTTCTGTTCTTTTTCCTTCTTTCTTTCGTTCATTTGTTCTTTCAGACTTTCGTTTGTTCTTTCATTCTTTCTTTTGTTTGTTCATATTCCATCTCCATCTCTCCGTACCAGATTTATCGTTCTTTCTTTTTCATTCTTTCTTTCATTAGTTCTTTTTTCTTTCGTTCTTTCATCTTTCTTTCATTTTTTCTTTGTTTTTGTTCTTTCTTTCGTTCTTTCTTTCATTGGTTCTTTCTCTCTTACGTTCTTTCTTTTTCATTCTTTCTTCTTTTTTCTTTCTTTATTGAGATTGTTCTTTCTTTCATTTGTTTGTTTGTTCCTTCCCTGTTTGTTCTTTTGTTCTTTTTTGGTCTTTCTTTCGTTCATTCATTCATTCGTTCTTCTGTTCTTTTTGTCCTTTTTTTCCTTTGTTCATTTGTAGTTTCTTTCTTTCATTCTTCTGTTCTCTTTCATTCTTTCTTGTCTTCTTTTTTGTCCTTTTTTCATACTTTTGTTCTTTATGTTCTTTCTTTTGTTCTTCCTTCTTTCTTTCGATTGTCTTTAATTTTTTCTTTCATTTGTTTCTTCTTTTGTTCATTTGTTCTTTCGTTCTTTTTCGTTCTTCTTCCATCTCCATCTCTCCGGACCAGATTTATCACAATATAAAACTGTGAATCTGACACTTTTTCCTCTAAAAATGCTTCACAGACTGAATCCACAGAATGAAGATGTAAAAGTGTTAGAACAGTTCTTTCTTCATGTCGTCTGCACTGAAACGGAGCAAAGGATCATGGTCTATGTAGTTCCCTCTGTTTTTTAGCTCTTTCTGCATCAGAACTGTTCATTTAGGCAAAGACACTGGGGTTCCAGATACTGTGACGCTCCAGATCATTGGGACTGTGAGCAGGTTTACGTTACTGTTGCTTCTCTACGGTTTTATTTGGACGTTAAAAACTCCACATTTTCACTTCCTTTTGTACGTTTGTGTTCCAGTGTTTCGGCTCAGGACATCATCAGGAACGGACTGGCCCAGACCAAAGAGTCGTGTGTGAGCAGCGAGGACCACGCCTCAGGTCTGTGCTCTGCCCGGGCCTGACGCTAACTGTAGGCTCTGCTCTGTCTTCATTTCTGGACTTTTAATATTATTTTATTATTTTAAAGAGATGCTGATCACAAAATCTGAGATGAAACTGTTCCCTGATCTGTTCTGATGTTTCCTCGTCACAAACAGTCCTGGAGTCGTGTTTTTAAACTCCACACACCTTCACTAGAATCATTTGGATCATTTCAGTCCTGGAGTCGTTGATTTTGATTGAACTAAAGGGAAAAGGAGCTGTTCAACTCCCACTTTATGACATCACGAGGTGGAACAGAGCGTTTGGAGCTTTGCAGATGTAGACGGACTGAGGGTTCTGTCACAGCGACTGAAGTTGGTGCTTTTGCCAAACGTCCCATGTTTTGCAGAAGCTTTTAGTTTGTTGGTTTTGGCGGCACGGTGGCTGAGGGGCAACACTCACGCCTCACAGCAAGAAGGTTGCGGGGTCAATCCACAGGGCCTTTCTGTGAGGAGTTTGCATGTTCTCCCTGTGTCTGGATGGGTTTCCTCTGGGCTTCAGTTTCCCCCATCAACTCAAAACCTGCTGTGGGTGTAACAGTGGAGTGTGAGTGTTGGTGGAGTTTACACCATCAGGTCTGAGTGAAGGAACAAGGCATCATCATCATTATTATTATTTTCGTTGGTGTGCTGTGTGTGCATCAGGCCGGGGGCCCCAGACCCCGGTCAAGGACAGGCGCTGTGGTCAGGTCCGGACACCTGCCCTGCGGTTGGCGTCCATACGTTTGTGGCAAAACCATGTCTGCCAGAGGCGACCTCCGCTTGCGGGGACAGGGCCCGGCCCTCACCGTCTGTACCTGTGGAGGGGCTCCAGGAGAAGGCCTCTTCAGAGAGGTCCGGCCTGCGGGAGAACCTCAGCCTCCCCGAGCCACGGGCCGAGGAACCCACCGAGCACAGGAGCTCGGATAAACCACAGTGGGAGCAGGTGTTTGCAGCAGTGAAAGGAACACACTGGAGTCTGTGACACAGAAGAACGTGTGGACATGTGGTATTGTGTCAAAGCCTGAACCCGTCACATCTCAGAAGCTCAGCAGGGCCTGGTCACAAAAACTGTTGTTGTGTCATTAGGCAAGACACTTCACCCACATTGCCTAGTGTGAACGTGAAGTGTGCAGGGCAGGACTCCCTTGGAAAAGAGATTAGTCTCAATGGGACTTTCCTGGGTAAATAAATATAGAGTAAAATATATATTTTACTGCCTGGAGCCGACCAAATAATCAAACTGGAAGAGTGAAAACGCCCTGATGATAAAGAGTTCCTCAAACATGTGAATGAAACAAACACAACTCCAGCTCTGTGTGATGAGGAACATTAGAACATCAGAACATCAGAGCATCAGAACATTAGAACATCAGAGCATCAGAACATTAGAACATCAGAGCATCAGAGCATTAGAACATCAGAGCATCAGAACATCAGAACATCAGAACATCAGAACATTAGAGCATCAGAACATCAGAACATCAGAACATCAGAACATTAGAGCATCAGAACATCAGAACATCAGAACATTAGAACATCAGAGCATCAGAGCATTAGAACATCAGAGCATCAGAACATCAGAACATCAGAACATCAGAACATTAGAGCATCAGAACATCAGAACATCAGAACATCAGAACATTAGAGCATCAGAACATCAGAACATCAGAACATTAGAACATCAGAGCATCAGAGCATTAGAACATCAGAGCATCAGAACATCAGAACATCAGAACATCAGAACATTAGAGCATCAGAACATCAGAGCATTAGAACATCAGAGCATCAGAACATCAGAACATCAGAACATTAGAACATCA